>CM031611.1:72228393-72242805 GCA_018398815.1 Conus ventricosus
GCACTTCAGTTTTGCTTTGAAGCATTTGCACCGATTGTACTGGCATATCTTTGCACCCGAACAGTTGCACTTGACGTATCCTTGTCCTCCACTTTGGGAGCCCAGGATGACTGCCTCTCGAAGACTTTGGATTCTCTCTTGAGGGCACATAAGACCGTATGGCGAAAGCTTGGCTGTGTCTGGAGTGGCACCGTCTTCATCTGTCCGTGGGCAGGGGTGGTTGGGTCTTGGGGTGTGCTCGGCAGCTGGAGGGTGGTGTTTTTCGCCGGTGGGCTCTGCAGTCATGAAATACGGGCTGGTACACCCATGGGGATGCTACTTTAAGGCTGTTATGAGCTGCATCCTGTAGTCTAATTTACCTCTGTTCAGGAGCAGTTATGTCCCTTGATATCTTAATGGAGTGTTCTGCGCGTGCCTGTACCCATCGTCAACACAGCGCAGGCCTCCAAGGGTGGTACAGGACTGCTCTAAAGGCAGGTGAAGACGGTGCTTTTCTGGGTCCTCCCCAGCACCTTCGGGTGTTTCTTTTTCTTCTTTGCCTTAACTAGGCTGACCCTGGAGAAAGGTCCAGTGACGGTGAGGAAAGACCCACTGACCACAGGGAAAGTCCTGTTGACAGTGGGAAAGACTACAACTTTGGATTCTCTCTTGAGGGCACATAAGACCGTATGGCGAAAGCTTGGCTGTGTCTGGAGTGGCACCGTCTTCATCTGTCCGTGGGCAGGGGTGGTTGGGTCTGTGGGGTGTGCTCGGCAGCTGGAGGGTGGTGTTTTTCGCCGGTGGGCTCTGCAGTCATGAAATACGGGCTGGTACACCCATGGGGATGCTATTTTAAGGCTGTTATGAGCTGCATCCTGTAGTCTAATTTACCTCTGATCAGGAGCAGTTATGTCCCTTGATATCTTAATGGAGTGTTCTGCGCGTGCCTGTACCCATCGTCAACACAGCGCAGGCCTCCAAGGGTGGTACAGGACTGCTCTAAAGGCAGGTGAAGACGGTGCTTTTCTGGGTCCTCCCCAGCACCTTCGGGTGTTTCTTTTTCTTCTTTGCCTTAACTAGGCTGACCCTGGAGAAAGGTCCAGTGACGGTGAGGAAAGACCCACTGACCACAGGAAAGTCCTGTTGACAGTGGGAAAGACTACAACTTTGGATTCTCTCTTGAGGGCCAATAAGACCGTATGGCGAAAGCTTGGCTGTGTCTGGAGTGGCACCGCTTCATCTGCCGTGGGCAGGGGTGGTTGGTCTGTGGGGTGTGCTCGGCAGCTGGAGGGTGGTGTTTTTCGCCGGTGGGCTCTCAGTCATGAAATACGGCTGGTACCAGGGTGCTACTTAAGGTGTTATTTAGGCTGTATGACTGCACTTAGTCTATTTACCTTATCACAGTTATTGTCCTTGGACTTAATGGTCCCATTCTTAGTGTTCCTCGTGCCCGCAGCCTCAGTCGTAACAGGCGAGCTCCTCAAAGGGTGGTACAGGACTGCTCTGCAGGTACATCCGCAGCCTTCGGGTCTCACTCTTCGTTTTTCTTTCTTGACACCCGACCTGTGAGACGTATCCTTGTCTCGACTTGGGACCCAGACAGGGAAATTCGTGACAGTGGGTAACACAATCATTCATCAAGACAACGAGTTTGGACACGTATTGAACTGTTTGGTGTGCTCCTTTTAAATCCCTTGCGTGGCGAAAGGTGTGTTGGTCTGTGTTGTCTGTCAGAACGCCCTGGGTATTTCGCGGGCTCACGGCCTCTATCGACAGGAATGGGCTAGGACTTATCACCCTGCTGGAGATTCAAGGCTTACGGCTTCATCCTGTAGTTCTATTTAGCTCTGTTCAGGACATAGCCCTGCTATCTTATGGAGTGTTGCTGCGATTGCTTTACCTTCGTCAAGCACATGCAGCACTCCAGGTGGTACAGACTCTCTAAAGCAGGTACAGGTGCTTTCGGGTCTGCCAGACCTGGTTTCTTTTTCTTGCAACAGAACAGTTCTTGAGTATCTTGTCTCACTTTGGAGCCAGGATGAATGCCCCGAAAGACTTACGTGCTTAACACAGTTCATTTCACTCAAAGACAACAGTTTTTGTGGACACAGTTTGAACTCGTTTCTGGTGTAGGCTCCTTTTAAAATCCCATGCTTGGTCGATCACCAGTGTGTAGTTGTCATTTTCACTCCTGTCAAGAATCACCCCCAGGATATTCCGCGGGTCTCCACGGCCTCTATCGACCAGGGGAATGGGTTATAGCGACGTTATCACCTCTCTGTCCATGACCGAGATCCAAGCGACTCCGCTTCACCATTCTTTCTGCTTGCTGGAGCTGACATACCCTGCTAGCTTGTCTGTGGTGGTGAATTTGTTTATATTGTCTGTCAAGCAATGCCACACTGTCATCAGTCACCAACTCCTCAGTATGAGGTTTGCATTTCCAGGGTGGATGTTGGCAGTGTTACGCTGGTGTTCAGACCTAGTCAAACAATAAGAGATTTTTTTTATTAGAGAAAGAAAAAAAGACAAACAATAAAAGAATGAGAAAAAAAGAATCAAGACAAGAGAAAAAAAAAGAATGGGAGGAAAAAGCGAGTGAGAGGGAGAAAAGAGAAAGAGGCGAGAAGGATAGCGGTCAGATAGAAAGTAAGAGAAAAAAAAGATTGAGAGAAAAAGAAAGAGAATGAAACAGAAGAAAGAAAATTGAAAGGAGAGAGAGAACAGAGAGAGAAAGACAGAGAAACGAAACGAAATTTTTATTAAGCCAGGTTTATGTGATAAGCATATATATACTTTTTTCCACTCAGCCCTGAGAGAGAGAGGGGAGAGAGGAGAGAGAGAGAGAGAGAGAGAGGGGGAGAGAGAGAGAGGGGGAGGAGAGGAGAGAAGAGAGAGAGAGAGGAGAGAGATATTAAAGCATGAGAAAAAGAAAACAAGCGTTGGACCTGTGTTGGAGACACAGAGAGAGAGAGAGGTCAAAAGCGTGTACAAGTGGTCACTTACCTTGCCTCGCCAGCTGAGTGGACGTCAGCAGCACGGTGGACGTCAGCAACCACGACGTCTGCATGGTGGACGTCACCAGCATGGTGGACGTCAGCAACCACGACGTCTGCATGGTGGACGTCAGCAGCATGGTGGACGTCAGCAACCACGACGTCTGCATGGTGGACGTCAGCAACCACGACGTCTGCATGGTGGACGTCAGCAGCATGGTGGACGTCAGCAACCACGACGTCTGCATGGTGGACGTCAGCAACCACGACGTCTGCATGGTGGACGTCAGCAACCACAGCGTCTGCACGGTGGACGTCAGCAACCACAGCGTCTGCACGGTGGACGTCAGCAACCACAGCGTCTGCATGGTGGACGTCAGCAGCATGGTGGACGTCAGCAGTATGGTGGACGTCAGCAACCACGACGTCTGCACGGTGGACGTCTGCAGCATCGTGGACGTCAGCAGCCATGGCCACGTTCGCAGGGTAGACGTCAGCAACCACGACATCTGCGGCCACTCGCGGTAGTTTTACACACGCGATAGTGTTACACACGCGGAAGTGTTACACGCGGTAGTGTTACTCGCGGTAGTGTTACACTCGTGATAGTGTTACACGCGGTAGTGACGCTCGCGGTAGTGACCTGCACCCGTAAAAAAAAACTCCAATCACTCCGAACTCAGTGAAACGGGGAAAAAGATGAATAGACAATGTGCTAGAAGAGAAACTCACTAAAAATTCGTGCTCAAGGCAGGCTATGTAAAAACAGACAAGGTCTCAGAACAACCCGTTTTGCCTAACAGTCAGGCAAAACGGGAAATTTGCACAAGTAGTTTTTAGTCATTTCCTGATAATGCCTGAAAATTTTCAGTCATTACCGGTATTGCCTGATCAAACCAGGGATTTACCGTGAATGCCTAAACTTTCAGGCATTCTCGGAGAATGCCTGATTTCCCGATTTGACTGTAACATATACACAAAAAGATTTCAGAGACATGTACACAGCAGATTTCAGAGAGGTGTACGCAACAGATTTCAGAGAGATGTATACACAAAAAGATTTCAGAGCGGTGCACACATCTGATTTCAGAGAGGTGTAGGCTACACATCAGATTTCAGAGAGGTGTAAATTTAACAAACTCTAGAGATGCGGTGCCTGAGGGTACAGCCAGCCATGGCTTCCAAAGTGGGAGGGGAGACAGAGAGAAGGATGTGAAGTGAGGGTACAGCCAGCAATAGCTTCCAAAGTGGGAGGGGAGACAGACAGAACGATGTGAAGTGAGGGTACAGCCAGCGATAGCTTCCAAAGCGGGAGGGGAGACAGACGGAAGGATGTGAAGTGAGGGTACAGCCAGCGATAGCTTCCAAAGCGGGAGGGGAGACAGACGGAAGGATGTGAAGTGAGGGTACAGCCAGCGATAGCTTCCAAAGCGGGAGGGGAGACAGACGGAAGGATGTGAAGTGAGGGTACAGCCAGCGATAGCTTCCAAAGCGGGAGGGGAGACAGACGGAAGGATGTGAAGTGAGGGTACAGCCAGCGATAGCTTCCAAAGCGGGAGGGGAGACAGACGGAAGGATGTGAAGTGAGAGTACAGCCAGCCATGGCTTCCAAAGTGGGAGGGGAGACAGACGGAAGGATGTGAAGTGAGGGTACAGCCAGCGATAGCTTCCAAAGTGGGAGGGGAGACAGAGAGAAGGATGTGAAGTGAGGGTGCAGCCAGCCATGGCTTCCAAAGTGGGAGGGGAGACAGAGAGAAGGATGTGAAGTGAGGGTACAGCCAGCAATAGCTTCAAAAGTGGGAAGGGAGACAGAGAGAAGGATGTGAAGTGAGGGTACAGCCACGATGGCTTCCAAAGTGGGAAGGGAGACAGAGAGAAGGATGTGAAGTGAGGGTACAGCCACGATGGCTTTCAAAGTGGGAGGGAAGACAGAGAGAAGGATGTGAAGTGAGGGTACAGCCACGATGCCTTCCAAAGTGGGAAGGGAGACTGAGAGAAGGATGTGAAGTGAGGGTACAGCCACGATGGCTTCCAAAGTGGGAAGGGAGACAGAGAGAAGGATGTGAAGTGAGGGTACAGCCACGATGGCTTCCAAAGTGGGAAGGGAGACAGAGAGAAGGATGTGAAGTGAGGGTACAGCCACGATGGCTTCCAAAGTGGGAAGGGAGACAGAGAGAAGGATGTGAAGTGAGGGTGCAGCCACGATGGCTTCCAAAGTGGGAAGGGAGACAGACAGAAGGATGTGAAGTGAGGGTACAGCCACGATGGCTTCCAAAGTGGGAAGGGAGACAGAGAGAAGGATGTGAAGTGAGGGTGCAGCCACGATGGCTTCCAAAGTGGGAAGGGAGACAGACAGAAGGATGTGAAGTGAGGGTACAGCCACGATGGCTTCCAAAGTGGGAAGGGAGACAGACAGAAGGATGTGAAGTCTGTACGTTTGGATGTAAAGAGTGTATGAAGAGCCCGGCCCAAGAGTGTGAGTTCAGCATGGAGCTGTGTGAAGAAATGTGTTTGGAACATTTCTGAGACAGAGCTGTTGAACAGTAAGCAGATACGATTCCTTCCTACTTCAAGTTTGTAAAAAGTCTTTGAAAGGATGGACATTCGGATCAAAGTTCAGCACACAAAAAAGGTCGTTCCGCCATAGAACTCGTGGAGTCGTCACGGTCAGAGGTTAGATCCAAGTGGATCTCCCGAGTTAGGAACCTCTATAACGGATCGTCTGGATATTTTTTTACAAATCACATACGATTCCACGATCAAAGTCTACGTTTTTCTCCCACGTGACAAAATCACGAATTTCAGAGGGAAGAACGGAGGTGAGGTTCTCGTCGAAGTCCAAGTGGAATTCCACTTAAAAACTGCAGTCGTAAGCCGTGTTTTGGGGAAAGACGTTCACACAATATAGTTCAGACTAAACTGTTTTGTTGTTGTTGTTGTTGTTTGTTGTTGTTGTTGTTGTTGTTGTTTTTAAAGACAATTGGAGATGAATGGATCACCTACCTCTGCATACAGACTGTATACAGGGTTGGTACGGAACGCCCCTAGACAGATTCGAAGCCTTTGATGGTGTATAGGATCCAGACTTTTTGGGGCAGGAAACTCCTGAAGACCTATAGACAACACGACATCCCTCTAGAAGATCAGAGCCTATACAAACAGAAATGGAACTTTCTCTTGGCACCGCAGTTCGTGCGTACCACGACCCGCAAAAATATGCAAAGTGTCTGACTAGAAGTTCATAAAGTGGTGGGTGTAACTTGTAAAGCAGATTTAAAAGAAAAAGAAAAAAAAAGTAACCTCCAGAAATGCAGTGTCCTTCCCAGCTGGAATGAAAGGTCAATCCAGAGAGACTCAAAGGTCAGAAAAGTGGCGTGGACAGTTGTGGCAGTGGACACACTGGGTATTACTGTGGTATAAAACCTTTTTTTTTTCCTTGGCCCACTGTCGGATCTCATTTACGCGAAGTTGGAGCCGACATTGTTTACCTGCATAGGTGGTTCCAACTGCGTTGACTTGCAAAGTCGGCAACAGAGAGGGCATGGAATTTCTGGTTAGAGAGAGAGAGAGAGAGAGAGAGAGAGAGAGAGAGAGAGAGAGAGAGGAGAGAGAGAGAGAGAGAGGCAGACAGACAACCAAACAGACACAGAGACAGACAGACAGACAGACAGACAGTATATATTGCTAGCTAATGAATAACAAGGTTTCAGATCAAATCAGCCCCGGTCACTGCGGTCGACGAGTGATTGCTTAGTCAGTTATTTCCCTTTTCTTAAATCCATCGTTGACTTAATTATATTGTCCTTTATTTTATCTATTCATTTATCTCTTTATGTATTGTACCTTGTTTTCCAAGAAAGGGATCAATAATCGTCGTACCCCCCCCCCCCCCCCTTTTCTTTCTTAATCTGCGAATGGCGATTGAGGGGGGGGGGGGGTGTCATACACCTGGAGTGCTCCCTGTGGTGTGTTGGCGCTAAGCTTGCAAGCGGACGACCTGGGTGTGGCTTTATGATATAGGCAACCTGAAGTGGGGGCGTTGGGGGGGGGGGCGTGAGGGGACATAGGGGAGAATACAGCCAAAAAGAATGGAAGGAAAGTACGAAGGAAGAGTAGAGAAAGGAAAGAAGGAAACATGAAAGAAAGGTTGGAAGCGAAGAAAAGGAAGACAAAAGAAAGGTAAAGAGGATGGAAAAGAAAGAAAGAAAGATAAAAAAAAAGTTACGAAGAAAGTCAGGAAGGGAGAGAGAAAGAAAGAATAAAGGAAAGCAGATCACAAGGAAGAATAGAAGAAAGAAAAAAAGGGAAAAGAAAATATAAAAGCAGGAACGAAGGGATTGAAGAAAGGGAAAAAAAGGTGAAAAATGTAGCACGAAAATGAACAAAGAAAGACAGAATACGAAGAAGGAAATAAAGGAATGTATAAGGGAAGAGAGGAAAAAAAAATAAAGAAAGTAGGGAAATGCAACAGACAGACAGACGGACGGACAGACAGACAGACAGAATGCGAGCTAGAAAGAAAAGAAGAAAGGAAGCAAAAAAAAAAAAAGAAAGAAAGAAAAGAGAAAGAAAAAAGGAAGGAAGAAAGAAAGAAATAAGCAAGCAAAGGTAGGAAGGATGGATGGAAGGAAGAAGAAAGAAAGAAAGAAAGAAGGAAAGAGAAAGAAGGAAAGAAGGAAAGAAGAAAGAAAAGAAAGAAAAGAAAGAAAGAAAGAAAGAAAGAAGAAAGAGAAAGAGAAAGAAAGAAAGAAAGAAGAAAGAAAGAAGGAAAGAAAAGAAAGAAAGAAGAAAGAAAGAAAGAAAGAAAAGAAAGAAAGAAAGAAAGAAAGAAAGAAGGAAAGGGAGAATGAAAAATAAGGAAGAAGACGAAAGAAAAAAGTAAGAAAGAAACTAGGAAAGAAAGAAAGAAAAGAAACAGAGAAAAAAATGAAGAAGAAAGAAAGAAAGAAAGAAAAGGAAAGAAAAGAAAGAAAAGAAAGAAAAAAAAGAAAAGAAAAGAAAGAAAGAAAGAAAGAAAGAAAGAAAGAAAAGAAGAGAAAGAAAGAAAGCAGCTGTGCAGTCTTGATCTGTCTACAATCCAGCAGCAGTCCAGGGGGCAGCACTGGGCCTTTCTGCCGATTTCACGGAGAAGGGGACGCCCGGATCTGTAAGCCAATGAACTTGCTCTGCTTTATCTTCGCGGCAGCAGCGCCTCACTCATGGGCGGTGTTACGTACAACAAGGACTGCACAGACCTTGCTGATGAGTAAGCCCTCATTAATCAAGACACTGATTAGCCTAATGGCCTGGCAGCCAGCTTTCCGCAACCTGTGCCTCATCATCATCATCATCATCATCATCATCATCATCATCATCATCATCATCATCATCATCATCATCATCGTCTTCATCATCATCATCGTCATCATCATCATTCGATGGTCACAAAATGTCATGGATTAATTAAGACAAGTGTTATTACTCTTGTTTTCATGTCACCGTGACGACTTATCACTGTCAAAAAAAAAAAAAAAGAAAGAAAAAAAAAACATATCTAAACATTACAGCCTGTAATCTGTACTAGAAACGTAATTTTGTTTCTTTTGACGCTGTTAACCTTTTCAGAGCCAGAGCAGCAACTCGTTTGTTTTGACGCTGTTAACCATTTTAGAGCCAGAGTAGCAAATCTTCCGTCGAAAGGCTCAGCACCGATGGTAATGCTTACATGCCAGCGATACTTGTACTGTAAAAAAGATGTTACATCTTAAGAGATTATGGGTGAATATGCCGCATATCTCTATAAATAAGAAGGAGACCATTACAGATCAAAACCGTAATCATTTCCCTTTGCTTGACGTGGCACTGCTACCTAGCGGGACATGTATTTTTTTACTTAAATTGTTTACCTAGTAAATATCAATGGATTAATGTCAAATTTGGAGATAATCATTAAAAAACTTTGTATATTTCAAAAATGTAACTCATTTGCAGCAAGAATGGATGGTTTTTATGAAAACATTATTTAAATAAAAAATAGCAGAAAATAACGTCTGAAAACAGCCTTTCAGCTTTTGGCTACTTTATGCCATACTACACATACTTTAAAGTTCATATTTGGTCATTATGCTATTAGAGGCTACTCCCACAGTGTGTTCTACAGAAAATGTTTTATTTCACATGACTGTGTATTTATTACGCACCGAATATTTGCCATTTTGAGATACATTTTAGCCTCCTCAAATCTCTGATATCTCATAAACATTGATAGATTGAAGAGTTTTGGTAGAACACACTAAAGGTATTGATATCACAAGTTTGTGTGCAAAGTTTGATGAAGATTGCTTGAAAAACAAAAATGTTATGACCCCAAAACCAGGCACACATCGCGATTTTCGACAAAGTTCACAGACAGTATTTTACACAGCTTTATGTTAGTACATGTTAGTATACAATGAATTTCCTACCTTTTTTCTTGTCAGTGACCCCCTGCCTGTGTTTGGTTTATCAAGTTGTGGCTACGTTCTCTCACAGGTGGTGGCAAATCCATGACACCACAGATAGTTTGCAGGTCTGCCCCCAACACACTCATTCCAAGCACTGCGCGGCGATTCACGGAATTGACAGAAAGATTCCCTACATCAATCTTATCACATGAGGGAAAGGATGTTTGTCCATTACAGGCCCTGTTGCTGCAATGAAAAGCAAATTCACTGGCTAACCCCTGTCTTTCAATTTCAATCAGCTGAACTGCAGAATGGCAAAACTGACACACAAGCTTTGACGCAATGTTTGCATTCAAGATGCCAACATCAATTATCCTGTTGCCTTCTAGTTCCACTCCTTCACCTAACACATCATCTCCATCACTGTCACCATGATCACTAGAATCATGATCTGATACAGAACTGCTGTCTATGAAACTGTACAGATCCTTCAGCTTCATTTCAGATCGGGTGGGCGTGGCTTTCCGTTTCACCCTTGTGTAGTGTCACCAGTGTCAGTCACAACAGTTTCAGAAATACTCACTCGAGCACCACTTGTAGAAGAAGAACAAAGCAAACTGTCGTCCACATCCATTTCATTTCGCTTTGTGAACCTGTTTCCATGAAACTTACGTTTCTTGGGAGCTTTCCCTCGATTCTTCAGATCTACAGACGTGATCTTTGTGTTTTGGTCACTGATCTCGTAAAAAACACAATGAAAACAACTGTCGCAGTTTGAACGCAGGGAGCAGACATTTGCAAAGCAAAGGAGTAACCTCCCTTGTCTCCCTAGGGCTTATTGTTTTGAAACTTACAGGGAGTAGCTCATTATTTCCATGGATTATGTGGTGCGAAAAGAAGCGTCACTTTCGGCAAAATATCGGCCGAAAAAGTCATTTTTCGGCACACACTCACTCTGTTCAATTGCTCATTGCTAGAAAACGGCTGCACTCAGGCAAATAATTCAAACTGTATTTGATAGATAAATGTTTCAGCTGTCTAAATATCATAAACACATTGGGTAACGAAAAAAAACCCCCGATTTTTCGTCAAAATCCAGCTAGCAGTGCCACCTGTAGTGAGGAAGCTGTTTTAAAAGAAATGCATTTATAGGCTGTCAAAGCAGCTGTTTTTTTATATTTTATTTTTTAATTAATTTATTTAATTTTTATAAATAAGAAACACCGCCTTCTTGTCAGTAATTCCGAAAGGGGAGAAGAATTTCTGAGTTTTCGGACAAAAGATCTACTTGATATGGAAAATCAGCACAGCCCTCCATTTTCATGAGAGAGAGAGAGAGAGAGAGAGGAGAAGAGAGAGGAGAGAGAGGGAAGAGAGGAGAGAGAGAGAGACAGAGAGACAGAGAGGAGAGAGAGGGCAGTAGCAGGGACAGGTACAAAACGCGTTGACAACATGCCAAACTGGGGAACTCGGAATGGATGCCACGTAGGTGACATCAATGCAGGCACTGGACAGACATATAAAAGAAAAAAAAAGATCGTAACTGATATAAGAAGGCATAAGCTGCATTCCACTAGAGAACAGTAATATGCCGACTCTAGGCACTTTCGCCCTAACCAGTTTTCGGGCGAAAGTGACCTAGAATCAGCATATTACTGTTCTCTGACAAGTAAGACTTCAATAACCAAAAAATAACGATTATCTACAGACAGACATACTGTGTAGGATTATCCGTTTTCAATACTAATTTACTAACTTTTCAGATTTTAATTTTTGCTTAATCCTGTGTTTTTCCTGGTCATTTTCAATAACATCATTTTCGCGCAAACATTCTTCAATGAGTCTCTGTCTTTCATGTGAATAAAACTACAGTCTTTAACTGTTCTCTAAAGTCTTTTAAAACCGAGTTATATTTTTGGCATAAAATCCACACACTTATCCCAGCATGTCGTCCGCTGAAAGCCAGCTTTGACAAAGTGTTTCTCTTTTTAACTATGTCTCTTTCTGCCGAACAGTCATCTATAATAAATAGTGTCTGCGTTCCTTCAAACAGTCTATAAAACTGTTCTAAACACTCACTCAGTTTATTGCTAGGATCAACTAAATATATGTCATCATCTGCCCATATAAACCTTCTATCATGATATGCTTTGTTCCATTTAAGTGTTGGACAGAAAACCACATATGATTAAAATTATAACGATAAACTGTTTGTAACAGGTCGAGGATAAATATTGTTTTTCCACAACCAGTCTGCCCACAATCATGAGCAATGAGGAGTTTTTGCCATAAAGTTTAACTGCTCCATAGTTTTATAACAGAGTTTAATCTAATCCAGTTATTATTTTTATCATACTCTCCGTCAAAACTTGTTCAGTATAATAAAACCCTATGAGGCCTAAATGTGTAAGATTAATCCAATTTAGTTCTGTAAGATTGTTTCTATTTAAGCAAACATTGATTTTGTTGCTTGTTGTTATGATCTTAATATCCTCGCCATTGTGAAGAACGACGATGGTAACGTTAAGGCGTTTAACGTCTAAGTTTTGCAGCTAATATTAATTCCTTTTATAAGGTCATCACTAATGCCCACACCCCCATCCCTCTCCACATCTTTAAAGACAGAAAATTTCAAATATCATTGTGAACGTGTCTCCTAATTTTCTGCTTGGAAGAACTGTAATTTTGTAGAAGCTTTTTTTACAACTGTTTCTTTTCTGTGGAGGATGTACTGGTTTTTCCCATACGGCGTTATTTCAATTTCTTTCGACTATGTCGTCCGGCATAAGACTTACATGTAAAGGGCCAGAGTTGAATGCTTTTCTGAAACTTTTTTGACGGCTAAAATATGTAAATGGGCTTATGAATTCAAATTTTATGTCCCATTCTAAATATGGTTCTAAGTGCCATTTGAGGTCAGGTTTTCGAACTATTTTATATTCATACTGGCCAACATTATTTGCTTCTAGATTGCGCAGTTGTTCTAGTTTAGGAAACTTTTTGTTGTCGCCAACCTCTTTGCGTTTATAATCACCATCTTTAGTGTACTCAAACCCATACAAAGTGCCTATCTCACCGTTCTGTTCAAAGTCCGCAACGTCTGCAAGATCTTTTAATTCTAAAGTTATACACCTCACAGGCGCTAATGTAACTCCTGGTTCTTCTGGCCCCCGCGACATTATTTTTTAGAACAACTTATTATTTTATTTCCAAAACAATGTGTAGGTTTATCACATTTCACAAACTTTCCCCGCTTTGTCTGCAATTTTTATATTAAATGATCCAACCCTCCCACAAACTAATCTTTTAAACTGTAAATTAGGGAATTGTATAATTTCATAATCGCAATATGCAGCTTTCCCTGATGGAAGAGCTCTTAAAACAGTTGAGGGCCTTCCATCATATAAGTTTTCATCAGTGCTCAGCTCGTCCAAATGAACATAGAGTAATGAATGTAATGCAAGATCGAGCGGATTTTCTCCTCATAAGTAGTTTTGTTTGGTGTAACTCTAAATCTATAATTGTTAGCTGCAAAGCCTAACATTTTTAGCTAGCTCTTTATCAAAATAGTAACCTCCTTCTTCTTCAGGCTTGAATGTTAACATTGTTTTTAGATTTGCATTGTTAAGTTTAAGAGTAATGTCGAAGTTACTCATTGCTTCTTTTAGTGAGCAAAACCGTAACAACCATCGGGTATTGTTAACTGGCTAACTTTGGCTCCTGTTTTGTCAACTTTTGAACCTTATTATTTTCCTTGGATTCACTTATATTAAACCATACAACTTTGTAGAATATTTCATGGAGCGCGACCGTTTTGGCCCCGCAATTGTTATCAATAGCATGTTCTAAAAACGAAGGACGGTCTTGAGTTGTTATTGTTACAAACATTTTTTAAACAAAATAAAAATGAGTGCATTCAAATATACTGATGCAAAATATTCTGTTGGGCCGCACTACAATCTTAAAAATATAGCAACTGATACTCTTGACATTGCTGTGACCCAGACTGCCTCTTTTCATAAAAAGGTGAGTACTCCATTGAAAGAGCTATCTTAACCCCCCTATTGAAAACGACCACATCAAGAAAGCGTGGTTTAGTCATCCGATGCAGTTTTATCAGAACCAGTTAAACTTTGCTGTGTTTTGCGCATCAACTGGGTGTGGAGTGTCGTATGCTGATCATTTAAATCACCATGATCCTTTGGTGAGGTCAGTGTACAGATTTCATTTCTATTACACCTTTAGACGTATTTTGACTGAATTGCAAGCGCCATTGCCAAATGACAAACCGTTTAATCCACTCAGCAACAGAATAGACATGAAGCTTTTGAAGGATCTGTAACGAATTCAATATTACATCAAGACAGACTTTAGACAAAAGTTGGATCTTAATCATGGCCTAGGCGACTTTATTTTCGGGGCACGCACAGAAAGTTAACTATGACTGGCATCCTCCTTTCAAACTTTCTTTTTGGCCCAACTGTTCAGCCCGGGTCCCTACAGCAAGAGCATAAACAGCATGGACAACATTTATCTTAGACACTTCTAAGGGCCTAACTAGAGCGGGAATAGAACGAATAAACGACTCTATTCGTACTTACGTTTGGTGTTTGCTAGGTTCGCAAGCACAGGCGAGATCGAGCATAACTGATCTTTCTACTGGCTTTGACGCACAAAAACATACTTAGCAAATTTAGAGGACGCCATTAATTCTACAGTTGATTTACCTTCAAGTATTCAAAGGTACCAACATGTTTTACAATACGCAAGATCGAAAGTAGACTTTGCTGTTGGCACTGTTTATACATGCTGCCTTCTGACCTCAGACTCAGATAGGTACAATAATAAACTATAATAATGAATTCATATAGCGGCAATGAACAGAGGTTGGGAAAAACGACATAAATTCTGAGCCAGTAAATACAAACAATAAGACCCCAAGATAGTCACAATCCCGAGTCCAAACCCAAAGTCTTGAGACTCACAATACTGTCGACATCCATGATTTGAAAAAA
>CM031611.1:72242905-72255366 GCA_018398815.1 Conus ventricosus
CCTCAAGTCATCCTCAAGTCACCGCAAGTCACTTCTACGTTCTTACTCTAGTCACCTCAGGAACTTGATCAAGTCACTTCTAAGTTCTTACTCAAGTCACCTCAAGATCATAACTAAGTCATCCTCTAAGTACAACCAAGTTCTTATTCAAGTTATCTTATAATTGTTAAAAAAACAATACAATCTATGTTTTTGTCTTAAATAGTAGATGTCTAATATAGTACACACACGCCTCAAAAAACGCGTCATCGCTGAGGATGTTTTGCTCAGCGTCCTCTGCGCAAGATTGGTCAGCATAGATTTTAATGAAGTTCTTACATCCTAAGCAACCGCATTGATTACAATTCTGGTTTATGGAAATGTCTTTTATAGACTCCATGTCTTTATTTATTGACTCCATCATTTTAAACAAATAATAATATGCCATGATCTATTTTTTCAAAAAATTTAAATTTAAGTTCTTAAAATATTATTGCATTTGAAATGGATCAAAATGATCTTTTGTTGTTGGTGGTTCTGGCATGCTTTTGTCTTCTGTATTTAGTGGTTCAGGTTTTTTTGACTGCTTTGGTTTTTGCCATTGTTTATATATTTTATAACCGTAATAACCGCCCCCAGCAGCAGCAAGGGCGCCAAAAATGACAACAGTTTTAAGTTCATATTCCATGAAGACTTTGGTGCTGTAGGCCTTGAATCACATGGAGTTTTTATAGCTGGCATTGAATCAACTTGTTCTGGTGTTGGCGGCGTTATGTTTTCATTATGAGTTATATTCTGTAACATTAATTTTTTTTGTTTGTTCCACTCTGCTAATTTTTTTCCTGCTGCAACGCGCCCAGGATGAGGATGCTTTTCACTGGTCACTTTCTCCACCTGATTCAGTGTTTTCTGATTCTGCTGATTTTCTGGCTTGGTCATTTTGAAGGGAAATAAAATCTATATGATTAAAAGTAATTATCCCATGATTAATGGCGATAACAATGTTCCGAATCTGTAATATAGATCACAGCTTAGAGACTCTAATGATTTTGTTTAAAACTGGATCCTGCGTTAAATCATACATAAAGTCTTGTTCAGAATCAATAGGAGCAAATCTACTGACTAGTTTAGTGTATAAACTAAGAACCGTTTGCCCGACGCTTTTTACCATTCTTGATCCTAGTTGCGCTTCATACCTGTTATGATACTTTACAATGTCTTGTGGCGACATTTGTTGAATTTGTTCTATGCTGAATTCAGTTCCGAGGAACTGTTTTGTTTTTCCACATGCTGCCAAAGAATACAGCCTTTCCTTTTTGGACATAATAGCTTGGTCATCAACTTCTTCATTTGTAAGTCCAAGATGGTTTAGGCCGCTCTGTAGCTCTAGCAGATCATCGGTGTTCATGTTTTTTATTAATTATAATTATTTTATTTTTTAAAAATGAGCACCGAAAAAACTGTTGCCAACCTTGTATACATTCTGCTGTTATTGGAGGTCTAAGTGTAGGATACACGATGCTTGGTAAAAGCCTGTTAAAATTAAACCGGCAGATCTTGGCAAGCTAGACTTTGAAGACTTGGCAAAGCTGATTGCTATTATTACAGCTTCATTTGCTACGAAAGATTTTCTGGTTAAGCAAGGAATAATTCCAGAGAATCTAAATATGTAAAAATAAAAAATACATTTATAAAAATGGCTTCACTTGTAATGATGATTGGCGGCACTGTGGTTAATGCGCTTGCTTTTAGCAGAAGTAATTACGCATTTAGTAAACTGCGGGATGATGGCGAGAGAAAAAGACATAACAAAGCTATGGAGCAACTAGCCGCAGCACAAGATCACTATGAAAAGCAGAGAATTGAGCAGTTAGATTTTATTAATAACAAACTGAAAAAACAGGGACATGCAGCTTACACGTTTAAAGATGTTGACCAGGCAATAAAAGAATATTATCTTGTAACAGGCGAGCCAATCGAGACATTGCCCCCACCAAAATTCAGCGATTTTTATCATCCATCAGAAAAGCAAAAGATGCAAGAAATCGCATTTATTGTCTTTGGTATGACCGTTGTGTATTTTGTTGCGCATAATATTGGCTGAATAAAAAATGAACAAAATTTATTATTCGCCAAAAGGATATTGGAAGGGAATAACAGCAATCAAAAAGCTAAGCCAAGCAGCTGGAGTCAGTGAACAAACAGCAAAAGAATGGTTTATCTAAACAAGCGATTTGGCAAATTTATTTACCAGCGCCTAAACGAATACAGAGACCACACTTTGTGAATACAACGCCAAACGACACCCATCAAATGGACCTTCTATATTTACCCCATGATACGATTAGACGAAAAAGATTTAAGTACGCACTTACAGTCATTGACATAGCTTCAAGATACAAAGATGCGGAACCATTAACACAAAAGAGTGCTTCTGCTGTTGCTGTTGCCATACAACTGATATATCAACGAGGCCCATTAACTTATCCTCGCATGATTCAAGTCGATGATGGAAAAGAATTTAAAGGCCGAGTGAATCAATTATTGTTAAACATAGAGTTACCATTAAAAGAGGCATTCCGGGAGTTCACAGATCACAGGCTTTAGTTGAAAACTTTAACAAACAGTTATCTGAAAGGCTTTTTCCTACCAGTATCATAGAGAGCTTATTGACAATTCTCGCAACACAGAATGGGTTAGAAGACTGCCCTCAGTTTTTGCGCGCAATGAATAATGAAGAATTTAAATTAACGGGGCTAAAACCAGTACAAGCAATCAAAAAACAAACAATAAATGTTGCTGAAGACTCCAGTACAACAGCAAACTATTACCGTTTGGTTTAAAAGTAAGGTACCTTTATTTACCAGGAGAAGCAGAAGGGGACACTCGAATCAGGGCAACCGATCCAGTTTGGAGCGTTGATCCATATGAAATAAAAAGAATTGTAAAAATGAATCCGCCCGTGTATTATTTACGAGAAACTGACACAACAAAACAACCAGCTCCTCAAAGATCTTTTGTGAAGGAGGAACTGCAGATAATTCCACCAGACACAGTTCCGCTTTAATTAATTTACGTAAATATATTTGAGTTTAAAAATGGAAGCTCAGAAGGAAGCGCAGAATGATACAAGAATGATAAATGAAAAGACCTTAGAATTGATGCGGGAATCATATGGTTTGAGTTCTGCTATTAGTGCAACATTTGCGAGGATTCATCAGCACATGGCAATGCATCCAGATCACCTACAGCCCACAATCCCAATTTTGACTATCAAATATGGGATAAAGAATATCTTGAAATAATAAAAAAAATTCGAGCGCATCAAGCAAACATGAGAAAAATTTTGAATGAATTGGAGGTTGATATGATTGATTTTTATAGATAAAGTTGATGAAAAATATGGACCCGAATATATACCCGAAGAAGATATATAATTATGCTGTTCTCCAATGCCCAATTGCATATGAAAACTCTGGATTAACAAATACTCGTTTTGTGTTTGTTCTATCTAATAACTTCTTTGTTACAACCGTTGTGTTGATCTCATGTAGATTAGATCGTAGTTTTACGTTGTCATGATGAAAAGTCTTATTGCCAAACAACGCTTCTTTGTAGTTGTCATGTGATATGCTCGACTGCACAACACTGCAAGATATTCCCTTTGCTTTTTTGATGGTTTTCTCCTGGCTCGAAATACTGTACATTTTCGACCTTAAACCAATAAACTCCTTAATCACCTTTCCGGATAATTCATCCTTCATCTTTCCTAAAACCTTCTTGTTAGTAATTGAATGCAAAGGCGAATCTTTAGGATATCAGATGTGTCGTACCATCCCGCATGCCCTTTAGCTACTTCTAATTCCATGTCTTTATAGATGTCTTCAGTAGGGATATCTATAACAAAACTATCTGTATCTGTGTAAAGTACTCTGGACTCAGGATACGAGGGCTTAAAGTAGTCATAAAGAAATTCTAACATCAAAAGCTTTGATAATTCTAAAACAGTAAACCCAATAAAAACGGGCTTATCCAATTTAACTTTCTTTTTTTTTCATTATTATGCCAAAAGCTGATCATGAAATCTTCTAAAGTCCTGATAATTTGGTTTTGAAGTCAGCTTAATTGCTTCGTTCTCTCTGGTGACCAATCTGACGTCTTTGCGCTTGTGTGGATTTTCCATAGTCTTTCCAAAACAGCTGTTGTTCATTAGCTTGAAAAAGTCTTTTTCTGAAGCATCTGTGGATTTAGTTCTGAGATCAGTATTCTTCATGATGTATGGTTTCATAAACTGTTCTTGATCAAAAGCAATTATACGATGAACAGCTGTCAACTTCAAACCATGTCTTAAATAAAATTGTAGAAGTCTGTAATGACAGACATAATTTTTTTTGCCGCGAAGATTAGGTACAAGTTTAGGTGGCTCTGTTTTCGCCATCTTTAGACTTTCTGCTGCTAACGGATAGTCATTATGCAGGTCATGGAGTTCCTGAGGATATTCTAAGTCAACTTCCAGAAGTATCCACGCTGTTGACCCGGCGTCAAACTGCTCAACCACTTTAATGCCTTTTGAATATTTTTCGTATTATCTGTGTACATTTTAAAGTTACGTAATGGAAGCGATTGCGCCATTGCCCATCCATACAAATTGTTTGCGTCAAAATTTACATGAGATAGTTAGACCTTTTACTGGGATCATAGTTGTCCAGGTATTTGTTGTTTGCTTTACAGTAATGATGCGACGCCATACTAATTCCCCCACGCAATCCGTTTTCAATCATCTGAATCATTGGTAAATCTGACAATAAATCAATCTGTACTCCAGTAAACTTTAAGAAAGCGTCCCAGCTCATCCCAGGCGCAGAAATGTAATGCGTAGGATCCAGGCTGTAATGTTTCATGCAGGTCTTCCTATAATTTTCAAAGACGTCCGCCAACAAACATACATCAGCCATCAAGTATGAATCATGATAGTCTCCCATTGTTTTACACTCTAACTTCTGCCACGCATCTTGAGCATGCTGGTAATCAGAATCACTGATGTCCTTTCCTCTAAGACTAGAAAAGAACGCGCCCTTAGGAGGAAGTGTATCTTCATCAAACCTTTCCCAACTGTTCATGTATTCATAAGGGTAAACACCCTTTCTAACGAGAGTTGGGTCAAAATATTCTTCCGTTATTGGGCAGGACTTTAAAGGACATAGCCAGCGACTCTAATGATCCCATCATGTGCTGCATAGAGTCATAAAAAGACATGTTATTTAAGTGAAACACATGTACTTTTCTGATGACTGTGCAATGCATGTTACCCTGAAGAGTCGTAACCTCGCAAGTTGTGAAAGAAGATGGGCAGCTTCCATTTTGCTGGGTCAAAACTTTAGTTGAAGATTGCATTTACTGTGTGCTGCTCCTCTGAACTTTCCACTAATGTGATCATGGTCTCTTACTGTCGGATTCGCTGCGTCTGATGAGAGGCCTAAAAACCCGGCGGCAACACAGGCCGCCCCACAAATCCAACAATGTGTGGCTGAGTCATACTGTTGTTGATCTTCAGGCGTCATCATGATTTCAGATAAATTCAGATTATTAGAACAATCATTACGCACTTGCTGCATGCGCTGTAAAAATCTTCTAGCCGCATTTGGTCCTCTATATAATTCTGGTGTTGAATGAGCTCCATCCGACCTGACAACAACGAAAGCAAATGAACAAATCTGATGATTACTCACTAAGGCTGTTTTTGGAAGTTTCTGTGGGGTTGGCCCCTCATAAGGAACAATGAGTGATTCGAAGTCTGCGTAAACAACATATGGGCTCGTTTGCATCCGTTTCCAGTTCTTAAACTAACTTTACTGCCTTCTGGAGGCGTAATTAGTTCCGTATTACAGTCAACTGGGTCGATACAATGTTTCTTATGTTCGCTTGCGGCTTGAACAGATGGAATTCTTGTTAAACATTTTCTGCAGAATTCTTGTTTGTTAGTGTTTTTTGAAGTATGCGCTAATAATCTACTCATTGTTCGTATCAATGTGTAATGCGGTAGCCCCGCTGGTGAAAGCATCAGCAGTAAGTCAACATGGCTTTTGTCTGGCTCGCCAATCGTTGGGCTGTTTTTGGACGTTTTAATAGGCTGTAGATTTGTTTCCCTCATCCCATGTGTAGACATTAACAGTTATTGGTTTGTTTTGTTCTTCAAACTGATTAATTTTGTCCACGCTAACAGGAAAGGATATTCCGCTAAAGTTAAGATCATTGATGTAAGGGTGATAGTTAGACACTCTCTCTGCGTTTTTGCCGATGTGATGCAGCCTTGCGAGAACACACCACATAAAACATTTGTTGTCTGTATTCTTTATATTTAAAACTGCTCTTTTCGCTACCAATGCTGGGGGCAGTGGAATGTAAGCCTTGCCTACAATCGGCGCATACTTAGACTGTTTTAATCTGATCTCTAAGACTTCACCCTCTGACCAACCAGAGCCTCTCATTTTGGCTTCTTCAGCGGCCACATCAAACTGTGTAAGCAGTTCGTCTGCCCAACCAGGGTTAAGTCATTATGAGAAAGAATAGTCTGCTGTTTAGTTGAGACCCAGACTTCTAGATTTTCTTCATTTATTGTTACATAGTCGATTAAAACAGCTAACATTACTTTAACTGGCGGGTCTATTGTCAGTTTACCTGGAACTTGAGAAATAGCATGAGCAACACTTGCCCGTACGTTTGCTGGATCAATGACTTCTAGACTGATATCATTTAAAGCTTTTGATAAATATTCTTCCTTACGCATTGCTTCAAACAATTCGTCTGGACCTTCATATATCTTATCCATGCTGAGTTTCTTTTCTAACTCAAAATATTTATTTAAATTAAAAAAAAAACTTAATCAGAATCAATATCGACGGTCTTTTTGTGCTTGGACTCATAAACTAAAGTATAAACACCCTTTGACGTTGTTAATGTGAGCTGTTTAGAGCAGAGTTTAATGTTTCGTTTACTTTTTTTAAACATTCCTTTTTTATCTGTTCGGGGTCTGGCTGTTGAGAAAAACTTGCCCTTGCCTTTCTTTGAAGATCAAACTTTTGTCTTTTTTATCATTAAAACAGCCTGAAAACTAAAATTTTTCATCCTGATGTTTGAGTCAGCTATCTTTATTTATTATCAGCCCCATGGGGTCAACGCCTCATTGGGGCGTAAATTTTAACAAAAGTCGGCCGGACTTTTTTACAAAGTTTTGGCCTAAAACCCCTGAGTTTTTAACCCAAAGTTTTGAAGTAGATAAAAAAGGCCATTTGTTTGTGAAAAGCGGCCCCGACCGGAAAAACTTTTTTCGCTTACAGATAAACGAGCCCATAAAATTTTGGCATGACTAAAATTTTAAAC
Source organism: Conus ventricosus (assembly GCA_018398815.1). Taxonomy (NCBI): domain Eukaryota; kingdom Metazoa; phylum Mollusca; class Gastropoda; order Neogastropoda; family Conidae; genus Conus; species Conus ventricosus. The sequence goes on from CM031611.1 coordinate 72,250,265, forward strand.
AAAGACTTGGGGGGAAAGTCGAAATCCCCTAGGCTTGTTAAAACCAAAAATTAGATAGGAAAGCAGTTGCAAAACTTCAAAAATACAACAAGAACTCCCAACAGTCCCCAAATATAGAACTTAAGTTTTAAATTTTCCCAATGTAGGAAAAATAACAAATGTAAAGAAGCAGAAACATTTTTTGAAGAAAAGAACCAAAATTTTTCGACGACCCCCAAAAACCCCCGCGAAAATCGGGGCCCCTTGATCTGCTTTGAGAACTGTAGAAGCGATTAAAAACGTTAAATATGGAAAACAGAGGAAAAAATAGAAAAAAAAAAAAAAAAAACTCGCTGAGGTGATGACCCCAACTTAGGACCTGAGTTAAAGAAAGAATAACCCGGACTAATTTTTTTGAAGAAGGGAAAGGGAAAGTTTTGTCTACCCCCCGAGAACAATTCGAATCAAGTGCCCAGAATAAGAGAACTACCCGAAGAATTTATATAAAGCACAAGCTAGAAAACGAATAAAAAACACTGTTTAGGAGCAAGGGTCATTTTGCAAGTTTTTAAAAACGGCCTTGGTTTTGCAATAAGTACACTGGTGAGGGTATTACAGGCGGGGGGTTTGGAAACCCAGTGCCTCCATCGCACACTCACGGCCTGTAATCTGGGTTAAAAAAACGCTTGATAATCTTGGGGTTTTTTTAAAAAAATTGGGGAAAAGCTATAGCCCTTTTTCCGGTATTTAGGGGTGTTGTTACTGGTTTTGTCTACGCAAGAAAGAGTTGGCTTTAGGGCTTGGACTTATGGGCATTAGTTGTCTTAATGTGGGTTACTATTTAGAAAGTAAAGACCAAGTAATCCAGGCCGTTACCCAAAAAAACAAGCGCTGTTTTTTCCCTATTCTGTCTTTATTTTTGCTTCGTGGCTTCAACGGTCTTTGGACTTTGGCCCTCGGGATTGATGCTTAAATCTTGGGGGGCATTTTTTTTTTTTTATTGTTTGTAAATTTTACTGGCTCAATTTAGTGTTTTTTCGACCTCTGTTTATTGCCGGCCACAAGGCGGTAGTTTATTATTGTTCCTCCTGGATTTGGGTCGAAGGTGCATATAAAAACCCGTGCCAACACAAAGTCTACTTTCGATCTTGCGTATTGTAAAACATTTTGGCCTTTTAAATTAAGGAAAATAAATTGTAGAAATTAAGGCCCTCAAAATTTGAAAGATTGTTTTTTGCACAAAGCCTAAAGGATTAGTTATGCTCGACCTTTCTGTGCTTGCCACCTAGAAACACCGACGTAATCGAATAGGTCGTTTATTCGTTCTTTCCCGTTTGTTGGGCCCTTAAAAGTGCTAGATAAATGTTTCCATGCTTTTTTATGCTCTTGTTCTTGGACCTAGGTGAACATTTGTGCCTGAAAAAAAAGATTGTAAGGGGTCCAGTCTAGTTAACTTTGTGCACCCCCCAAAAGTAAGGGGTGCCTAGCCATTTTTTCGGCCCCCAATTTTTTGTCAAAAAGTCGTCTTAACTTTAATTTGAATTCGTTACAGTCCTTTCAAACCCCCTTCAGTCTTTTCTGTTGCTGAATGGATTAAAATTTTTTGTCTTTTTGGCATGGTGGCTTTCAGTAAAAATACGTTGAAGGTGAAATAAAAATAAATCTGCACACTGCCCCCCCAAAAGGATCGGATTTTTTAAAATGTCAGATCGCCCTCACACCCAGTTGTTGCACAAAACACAGCAAAGTTTTTAAATGGTTTGATTAAAAAGCATCGGTGACTGAAACCCCATTTTGGATGTGTCTTTTTTAATAGGGGGGTTAAGATATTTGTCCTTTTGGGGTACCACCTTCTTTAAAGACTCAGACTGAGCACGAAAGCAAAGGGGGGGATTGCTATATTTTTGTTTGTAGTGCGGGCCCAACAGAATATTTTGCATCAGTTATTTAACGCACTCCTTTTTATTTCGTTTAAAAATGTTTGAACAAAACAATCAAGACCGTCCTCTTTTTAAACATGCTATTTAAAAAAAATTGCGGAACCAAAAAGGTTTTTCGCTTCGAAATATTTTTCAAAGTCGATGGTTTAATATAAATGAATCAAAGAAGAATAAAAAGATTTAAAAAAAATTTACAAAACAGGAACAAAATTAGCCCCGTTACACCGATGGTTTTTCGGGTTTTTCTCATAAAAAAAGATGAGTAACTTGACTTGCTCTTTAAATTAAAAAAAAGCGAAAACTGAAACAATGTTAAATTCAACCTGAAGAAGAAGTATTATATTTTGATAAAAGGCTACTAAAATGTTGGGTTTGCAGTGACAATTTTAGATTTAGAGTTACACCCAAACAAAACATTTTGGGGGAAAATCCGCTCGACTTTCATTAATTCATTACTCATGTTCATTTGGAGAGCTGAGCACTTTTAAAACTTTTGATGGAAAGGGCCCTCAATGTTTTAAGAGCTCTTCCGCAGGGGGCGCATTTGCGTTAGAAAAAACAATTCCCAATTTTTCTTTAAACAATTAGTTTGTGGGGGGTCAGATCATTTTAAAATAAAGTCACAGACAAAAAAAGGAAAAGCGTAAAATGGATAACCCACCAAAGGTTTTTGGGAAAAAAAATAATTAGTTGTTCTAAAAAATGTCGCGTGGGGCCCGAAGAACCGGGAGTTTTAGCGCCTTAAGGGGTATAACCTTAGAATTAAAAAACCCTTTCGAGTTTTGGGCTTTTTAACAGAAAGGCGAGATAGGCGTTTTTTGGTTTTGAGTACCAAAAAGGGGGTTTTTAAACGCAAAAAGGTTAGCGACAACAAAAGGTTTCCTAAACTAGAACAACACGAAATATGAAAGCAAATAAAAACGGCCCGTTGAAAATAAAAAGTTCGAAAAACCCCCCGACAGCAAAAAAGGCACTTTTAACCTATTTAGAATGGAAATAAAATTTTAATTCATAAGCCCCTTTACATTTTTTAGCCGCAAAAAAATTTTTGAAAAGCATTCAACCGGCCCCTTTTCATGTAAGTCTTAGGCCGGACGACAATAGCGGAAAGAGATTTAAAAAGCCGTATGGGGAAAAAAAAAAATACTCCCCACAGAAAAGAAACGGTTTTTTTAAAAAAAAAAATTTACAAATTACAGTTCTTTTAAAAAAGAAAAAAAGGGACACGTTCACAATGATATTTTAAATTTCTGTTTAAAAGATAGGAGAGGGATGGGGTTGGGGCGTTGTGACATAACTTTAAAAGGGTTTAATTTAGCTGGCAAAACTTAGACGTTAAACATCTTAAAGTTACCATCGTCGTTCTTCACAATGGTGAGGATATTAAGGTCATAACAACAAGCAACAAAATTGATGTTGACTTAAATAGAAACAATCTTACAGAACTGAATTGGATTAATGTTACACATTTAGGCCTCATAGGGTTTTATTATACTGAACAAGTTTTGACGGAGACTATGATAAAAATAATAACTGGATTAGATTAAATTCTGTTATAAAACTATGGAGCAGTTAAACTTTATGACAAAAACCCCTCATTGTTCATTAATTTGTGGACAAACTGGTTGTGGGAAAACAATATTTGTCCTCAACCTATTACAAACAGTTTATCGTTATAATTTTGATTATATTGTGATTTTCTGTCCAACACTTAAAAGGAACAAGCATATCATGATAGAAGGTTTATATGGACAGACGATGACGTATATTTAGTTGATCCTAGCACTAAACTGAGTGGTGTTTAGAATACTTTTATAAAGTGTTTGAGGGAACGCAAACACTCTTTATTATAGATGACTGTTCAGCAGAAAAAGATATAGTTAAAAAGAGAAACACTTTGTCAAAGCTAGCTTTCAGTGGAAGACATGATGGGATAAGTGTGTGGATTTTATGTCAAAAATATAACTCCGTTTTAAAAGACTTTAGAGAACAGTTAAAGACTGTAGTTTTATTTCACAATGAAAGACAGAGACGCATTTGATGACTGTATGCGCGAAAATGATGTTATTGAAAATGACCAGGAAAAACACAGGATTAAGCAAAAACTGAAATCTGAAAAGTTTAGTAAATTAGTATTAAAAACGGATAATCCTACACAGTATGTTTGTTTGTAAAAAATCGTTTTTTTTTTGGTTATTGAAAGAGAATGTGTGATGGTTATCATTTTTAATTCATTGTTAAAGCCTTACTTGTCAGAGAACAGAGAAATGTCCGTTCTAAGGTCACCCGCCTGAAACTAGTTTTAACTAGTTTCAGGCGGGTGAGTTAGAACGGACATTTCATCTGTTCTCTGCTGGAAGTAGAAGATCGTATTAGAAAAGTAGTAAGGGCCCAGTCCCGCGGGCGTTAATAGTGCTGGAAGTAGTTAGTCGAGTTAATCTTTAAAGTTCTCAATGCCCTACAGCATATGAAAACTCAGGATTGGCGTAAGTTCTCTTGTTATTGTTAGAGACAAGTGATTTTTTGTTAACAGCAGTTGTGTTTACTTGATGAAGAGTAGAGCGCAGATTAACATTTGTGTGATGAAATACTTTGTTTTCAAAGAGAGCTTGCTTGTAGTTATCGTGAGTTATATTTTTTTTGACAACTTCTTTACTTATGCCTTTAGCCTTCTTCATTACAGAAGTCTGGCTGGCAACGCTATACATCTTTGATCTCAAACCAACATATTCTTTTATAACTGTCCCATTAAGTTCATCCTTCATCTTTCCAATTACTTTCTTGTTCACAGTTGAATGTAAAGGGCTGTCTTTTGAATAGTCACATGTGTCGTACCACCCATCAACTCTTTAGCCATTCTGTTTCTAAATCCTTATAAAAGTCTTCTGTGGGATGTCTAGAATAAACTATCAGTGTCTGTGTAAAGGACTTTGCTTCTGGGTACGCGGTTTAAAGTAGTCGTACAGAATTCTAACATTAACATTTTGACAGCTCTAATACAGTAAAGCTGATAAACCGGCTTGTCCAACTTAACATCCTTTTTCTTCATCATAATGCCAACCAGCGTCGTATCTTCTAAGTCTGTAGTTGGTTAGAGCAAACTTAATGCTTGGTTTCTTTGTAACAATTTAAGTCTTTCGATTGTGACGTTCTCATTTTACAGAACAGTGTTGTCTCAGTTTA
>CM031611.1:72256366-72268866 GCA_018398815.1 Conus ventricosus
TGACCTCAGACTCCAGATAGGCACAATAATAAACGCCAACAATAATCCATGTGCAGCATGAACAGAATGTCGAAAATCGACATAAATTCTGATCCAGTAATAAGATATTACAAACAATAAAAAAACTAGATTACCCCCAAATATTAAGTCATCCAATCCCCTGTTCCAAAGCCCAAAGACCGTTGAAAGAGCACAAAAAAAATATTGACCATGATATGAAAAGACAGCACTTGTTTTTGGATTAACTGCCTAGGATTAACTCCATTCTTAGTTTACTAAATATAACCCAACATATTATTAGAACAAATGTCCATAAGTGCTCAGCCATAAAGCTAAACTACATTGCATGCAGTAGCCAAAAGCCAGCTAACATACCCCCTTAAATACCCGTAAAGAGTAATAGTTTTACCCACTAATTTTTTTTAATAAACTCGCAAGATATCCAAGCTTTTTTTTACCCATGATTTATCATGTGGAAGCGATGGCGGGGAGGCACTGAACTTTGACCACCACCGCCTGTAATATCCAACACCAGTGTACCTTATTGCAAATCCCAAGGGCTGTTTAACGCTTGCTAATTAGAATTTCCCTGCTCTCTAAACAGCGTTCGTATTCGTTCAGCTAGCGTTGTGTCTTCATATAAAATTCTTTGGATATTTCTCTATTCTGCTCACTTGAGTTCGTATTGTTCTCGTTGTAGACAACACTTCTAGTCTTGCTGATCTTCATGTTCAAGAATCTTATAGTCTTTGGTTATTCTTCTTATAATATCATGTCTATAGTTGGGCTCGTCAGCCTCAACGATTCTTTTCTCTTTTATATTCTCATCTAGTTTCACCCAGTGTTGCTAAATTGTTTGTTAATTCCCACCTCTATCGCCAAAGCAATGATCAAGTGCCGTTATTTCCTCTCAGGGGCACGGGGGGTGGATCGGTATTTTTTTTTAATCTGTTTCTCTGAAAAACTGGTTTTCTGCTTCTATATTTTCCTGCTCTTGAATAAATCTTGAAGTTCCCATGTTTTGCATTGGTTATCCTGTTGGGAGTTCTTGTTGTATGTTTTGAAGTTTAGCAACTGGCTCCACATCTATATTTTTGTTTAGTATAGCTAAGGCGATTCGCACGCTTTGCTCTAAGCCTTTGTCTAATTTGTATCCATGCCTACAAACCTTGATGGAGTCTCGTTTAAACGTAAGCGAACACGTTCTCCTTTGTCGTTTTTCACATACAAATGATTATCATTTTACTTCAAAATCATCAGGTTATATAGTTTCTGGGTTTTTTTATATTTTTTTTCTAGTCCTATACTTTGTATAAGATCTGACCTAACTTCGTAATTCACGTCTTTGCGCCCATTCTAATTCATCATCACGAGAGCGCTGAGCGATTGCGCTTCCCAAGGGGGAATCACTCATGTCGTCTACAGGATCAGGAACATCAAAAACTCCATCTTTCAATGCATGCCATATTTTTAAATAAGTAACTTTTATTTTGTTTTTATAAAAAATGTCACAATATTTGGCCGATTCTTACCCGCATAGAAGACTGAAAGAACCCTTTGGCGTGAAGGGAAATATACGGATATTACTGTTCGAAATTTAATCCAACTACTATTGATGCAGATCAATTCTAACTGTTAAATTTCCAGACCTAGGAGCGTGAAGTGATTGTTGCCAGGCTCTTGCGGCGCTAACTTTTCAAAATAGATCTGCGCTCAACTACAGGACCCCAACAGGACGTTGTACAGAATCTGGGAACGGCAATCGTTAAGAAAATTTCTATAAAACTTGAGTGCTAAGAAATATTTTCCTTTTTACTCAATGCAGACATATTTGTAACCTATTCTGATCTATGGCTAACCGGGAACGAAAGGCTGATCTTGCGTTTTTGCAAGGATCGAAAATGAAGATGCACTACAAAACATAGAATAGCGCCGCAGACCCTAAAGACGGCAAAAGGTGTAGCCGTAGTTATGCGTATGGAAATCGCCTTTTTCATACCCCTAATTTTGAGTTGTTAATAAGCGCATGCCATACTTTCAAGAGCATTAAAGACAGATTGTCATATAACTATCTTTTAATGACTACAAATATGTTATATATCGAAACACCGAAGCAAAGTACAGCATTTTCTGACATCTCGTTAGATTTGACGTTGTTAGCAACCCTAATTTAGCAGGCAGGATTGAGCAACCATATCAATCAAATTTACAATATATTACGAAAGAGTGCATCATCATTCATACATATCCTAAAAGCAAGGCAGACACTATAGGAATTTTGTTTAGTGCCACAGGCAAGATGCTTACAAGTATTTTAATTGCTGTGTGAAAATGACGAACCATTCCATAGACAAAGCTGAAAAATTTATTGTTAATCCCAAAATAACGAAAGTGCAATGTACAATAGGAGGGTAGTCCTAACCACATCTAACGCTAAGCGGGCTTAAACCTATCAGCATTATTGATGAAATAAGAAACGTTTGGAGCGGGAGTGTAAAAATCCAACAGCTGACCTTGTGTCAAAGATCTACATCTTCACAGCGTTAGACTCGATCATGATTTAACAACGAAATAATAACGGTTATGATTGACCTAAGGTCAACAGAGGATAATCAGTTTAACATGGAAGCGGGAGAGATGTTAGAGACATAATAAACATTTCAAATGGATAAAGAACAAGGTGGGCCGATTAAACCGCTTAATGTTATTTGTTTTTAATATATGATGCCAGCTAAATATTGAAGATAACAGATTAAAATATAAAGTATACTAAATTATATTTTATTTAAAAAAGTCATTCTGTTCAGTTTATCCAAATGTCCTACAGCGCCATAGTCGCCAAAAAAAGGGATAGTAGAAAGCCCTAACATTAAAACCTTTAGATTAACAAACATTACGCAAATGCAGCAAGTACTAGAGCAAGACCTTTCAAAATACAGCAAAACCAAACGAAGGTATTCTGCCGCCTTTAATGCTGTTACCTATGTTAATACTGGAGCATCGACTATAAGCGCTGCATCAGCAGGAACGAGTGTTGGTCTCTTAGCAACGGGCATAGGCGCACCCGCAGCTTTACCTCTAGGGGTTTGTCTTTAACTCTCGGCCTGTGTTCATTAGCCGTAGGTGCTGCTAGCAAAAAATTAAAAACTAAACTCCAAAAGCACACAGCTATGGTTCAACTAATAACAGCTAAACTTAGTTCCTTTAAGCTGATTATAAATAAAGCACTGGCTGATTCAAACATCACGGATGAAGTTTTTAAATTTCGTTTACAGGCCGATTTTGATGATTTACAAAACAAAAGTTTGATCTTCAAAGAAAGGCAAGGACAATTTTTTCTCAACAGCCAGACCCCGAGCAGATAAAAAAAGGAATGTTTAAAAAAAGTAAACGAAACATTAAACTCTGCTCTAAACAGCTCACATTAACAACGTAAAAGGGGGTTTATACTTTAGTTTATGAGTCCAAGCAAAAAAAAGACCGTTGATATTGATTAATTTTTTTAATTTAAAAAAATATTTTGAGTTAGAAAAGAAACTCAGCATGGATAAGATATATGAAGGTCCAGATGAATTGGTTTGAAGCAATGCGTAAGGAAGAAGATTTACAAGAGCACTGAATGATATTGATTTAGAAGATTCATTGAACCAGCAAACGTAGGGGCAAGCTTTGTACATGCAATTTCTCAAGTTCCAGGTAAACTAACAATAGACCCGCCATTTAAAGTAATGTTAGCTGTTTTAATCGATTATATAACAATAAATAAGAAAATCTAGAAGTCTGGGTCTCGGACTAAACAACAGACTATTATTTCCATAATGATTTTAACACCCGGTTGGCAGACGAACTGCTTACACAGTTTGATGGGGGCCGCTGAAGAAGCCAAAATGAAGGCCTGGTTGGTCAGAGGGTAAAGTCTTAGAGATCAGATTAAAACAGTCAAAAGTATGCGCCGATTGAAAGGCAAGGCTTACATTCCGCTGCCCCCACATTGGTAGCGAAAAGAGCAGTTTCTAAACATAAAGAATACAGACAACAAATGCTTTATGTGTGTGTTCTCGCAAGGCTGCATTACGGCCCCGCAAAAACGCAGAGAGAGTGTCTAACACACCCTTACATCAATGAACTAAACTTTAGTGGAATATCCTTTCCCTGTTAGCGTGACAAAATTGATCAGTTTGAAGAACAAAACAAACCAATAACTGTTAATATCTACACATGGGATGAGGAAACAAATCTACAACCGATTAAAGTGTCCAAGAACAGTCCAACGATTGGCGAGCCAGACAAAAGCCATGTTGACTTACTACTGATGTTTTCACCAGCGGGCTAACCGCATTACACATTGATACGAACAATGAGTAATTATTAGCGCATACTTCAAAAACACTAACAAACAAGAATTCTGCAGAAATTTTTTAACAAGAATTCCATCTGTTCAAGCCGCAAGCGAACATAAGAAACATTGTATCAACCCAGTTGACTGTAATACAAAACTAATTACGCCCCCAGAAGGCAGTAAATTTAGTTTTAAGAACTGGAAACGGATGCAAAATTCCCCATATGTTGTTTACGCAGATTTTTCGAATCACTCATTGTTCCTTATGAGGGCCAACCCCACAGAAACTTCCAAAAACAGCCTTTGTGAGTAATCATCAATTTGTTCATTTGCTTTCATTGTTTCGGGTCGGATGGCGCTCATTCAACGCCAAAATTTATACAGAGGCCCAAAATGCGGCTAGAAGATTTTACAGCGATGCAGCAAGTGCGTAATGGTTGTTCTAATAATCTGAATTTATCTGAAATCATATGACGCCTGAAGATCAACAACAGTATGACTCAGCCACTCACTGTTGGATTTGCGGTTTAGAACCTCTCATCAACGCAGCGAACCCAAACAGTAAGAGACCATGATCACATTAGTGGAATTCAGAGGAGCGGGCGCACAGTAAATGCAATCTTCAACTAAAGTTTGAACCAAAGACAGGGAAGCTTTCCCATCTTCTTTCACACTTGCAAAGGTTACGACTCTCATCTTATAATGAAAGCAGTAACCGACGCCTCAGGGTAACATGCATTGTGCAGTCATCAGAAAAGTACATGTATTTCACTTTAAATAACATGTATTTTTATGAACTCTATTCAACACATGATGGGTTCATTAGAGTCGCTGGCTATGTCCTTAAAGTCCTGCCCAATAACGAAGAATATTTTAAACCCAACACTCGTTAGAAAGGGCGTTTATACCCTTACGAGTACATGAACAGTTGGCAAAGGTTTGATGAAGATACACTTCCTCCTAAAGGTGCGTTTTTTTCTAGCCTTAGAGGAAAGGAAATCAGTGATTCCGATTACCAGCATGCTCAAGATGCGTGCAGAAGTTAGAGTGTAAACGATGGGAGACTATCATGATTCATACTTGATGGCAGATGTATGTTTGTTGGGGGACCGTCTTTGAAAATTATAGGAAGACCTCATGAAACATTACAGCCTGGATCCTGCCATTACATTTCCCTGCCCTGGGATGAGTTGGGATGTTTTCTTAAAGTTTAACTGGAGTACAGATTGATTTATTGTCTGATTTACCAATGATTCAGATGATTGAAAAGGGATTGCGGGGGGGAATTAGTATGGCGTCGCATCAAAACTGTAAAGCAAACAACAAATACTTGGACGACTATGATCCAAGTAAAAGGTCTAACTATCTTATGTATTTAGATGCAAACAATCTGTATGGATGGGCAATGGCGCAATCGCTTTTCCCTTTCGCAACTTTAAAATGTACACAGGTGGCAGTACAAATAATATTCAAAAAACCCTTTAAAATGATTGAGCAGTTTGACGTCGGGTCAACAGCGTGGTTTTATTCTAGAAGTTGACTTAGAATATCCTCAAAGAACTCCATGACCTGCATAATGACTACCTTTAGCAGCAGAAAGCCTAAAGATGGCAAAAACAGAACCGCCCTAAACTTGTGCCTAATCTTCGAGGCAAAAAAAATTATGTCCCGTCATTACAGACTTCTACAATTTTATTTAAAACATGGTTTAAAGTTGACAGCTGTTCATCGTAATAATTGCCTTTGAATCAAGAACAGTTCATGAAACCAATACATCATGAAAAACACTGATCTCAGAACTAAATCCACAGATGCTTTTAGAAAAAGACTTTTTTCAAGCTGATGAACAACAGCTGTTTTGGAAAAAACTATGGAAAATCCGCACATGCGCAAAGACGTCAGATTGGTCACCAGAGAGAACGAAGCAATTAAGCTGACTTTAAAACCAAATTATCAGGACTTTAGAAAAATTTTCATGATCAGCTTTTTGGCAAATAATGAAAAAAAAGAAAATCAAATTAGACAAACCATATTTATTGGGTTTACTGTTTTTGAATTATCAAAGCTTGATGTTAGAATTCTTAAAGACTACTTTAAACCCTCGTATCCTGAGTCCAAGTGCTTTACACAGATACAGATAGTTTTTTATAGATATCCCTACTGAAGACATCTATAAAGACATGGAAATAGAAGTAGCTAAAGGCAAGCAGGATGGTAAAGACACGTCCGATTATCCTAAAGATTCGCCTTTGCATTCAATTACTAACAAGAAGGTTTTAGGAAAGATGAAAGGGTGAATTATCTGGAAAGGTGACAAGAGTTTGTTGGTTAAGGTCGAAAATGTACAGTATTTCGAGCCAGGAGAAAACCATTAAGAAAGCAAAGGAATATCACGCAGTGTTTTTGCAGTCAAACATATCACAACAACTACAAAGAAGCATTGTTTGGCAATAAGGGCTTTTTTTCATGACAACGTAAAAACTACGATCTAATCTACATGAGATCAACACAACTGTTGTAACAAAGAAGTCATTAGATAGAACAAACACAAAACGTGTGTTTTTTAATCCAGAGTTTTCATATGCAACGGGCATTGGAGAACGGCATAATTATATATTTTTCTTCGGGTTTATTCAGGTCCATATTTTTCATCAACTTTATCTATAAAATCAATCATAAACAACCTCCAATATCATTCAAATTTTTTCTCATGTTTGCTTGATGCGCTCGAATTTTTTTTTATTATTTCAAGAATTCTTTATCCCATTTTTTATAGTCAAATTTTGGGATTTTTGAGGTTGTAGGTGATCTGGATGCATTGCCATGTGCTGATGAATCCTCGCAAATGTTGCACTAATAGCAGAACTCAAACCATATGATTCCCGCATCAATTCTAAGGTCTTTTCATTTATCATTCTTGTATCATTCTGCGCTTCCTTCTGAGCTTCCATTTTAACTCAAATATATTTACGTAAATTTAAATTAAAGCGGAACTGTGTCTGGTGGGATTATCTGCAGTTCTCCTTCACAAAAGATCTTTGAGGAGCCGGTTGTTTTGTTGTGTCAGTTTCCCCGTAAAAAATACACGGGGGGATTCATTTTTACAATTCTTTTTATTTCATATGGATCAACACTCCAAACTGGATCGGGTTTCCCTGATGCGAGTGTCCCCTTCTGCTTCCCCCGGGAATAAAGGTACCTTACTTTCAAACCAAACGGTAATAGTTTGCCGGATGAACTGGGGTCTTCAGCAACAATTATTGTTTGTTTTTTGATTGCTTGTAAATGGTTTTAGCCCTTTAAATTCTTCATTATTCATTGCACGTAGAACTGAGGCATCTTCTAACCCATTCTGTGTTTGCGAGAATTGTCAATCAGCTCTCTATGATACTGGTAGGAAAAGTCTTTCAGATAACGTTTGTTAAAAGTTTTCAACTAAAGCCTGTGATCTGTGAACTCCTGGAATGCCTCCTTTAATGGCAACTCTATGTTTTAACAATAACTGATTCACTCGGCCTTTAAATTCTTTTCCCCTCATCGACTTGAATCATGCGAGGGTAAGTTAGCGGGCCTCGGTGGAATATCAGTTGTATGGCAACAGCAACAGCAGAAGCACTCTTTTTGTGTTATGGTTCCGCATCTTTTTATCTTGAAGCTATGTCAATGACTGTAAGTGCGTACTTAAATCTTTTTCGTCTAATCGTATCATGGGGTAAATATAGAAGATCCATTTGATGGGTGTCGTTTGGTGTTGTGTTGACAAAGTGCGGTCTCTGTATTCGTTTAGGCGCTGGTAAATAAATTTGCCAAATCGCTTGTTTAGATAACCATTCCTTTGCCGTTTGTTCACTAACTCCAGCTGCTTGGCTTAGCTTTTTGATTGCCGTTATTCCCTTCCAATATCCTTTTGGTGAATAATAGATTTTGTTCATTTTTTATTCAGCCAATATTATGCGCAACAAAATACACAACGGTCATGCCAAAGACAATAAACGCGATTTCTTGCATCTTTTGTTTTTCTGATGGATGGTAAAAATCGCTGAATTTTGGTGGGGGCAATGTCTCAATTGGCTTGCCTGTTACAAGATAATATTCTTTTATCGCTTGATCAACATCTTTAAATGTGTAAGCTGCATGCACCTGTTTTTTCAGTTTGTCGTTAATGAAATCTAACTGCTCAATTCTCTGCTTTTCATAGTGATCTTGTGCTGCGGCTAGTTGCTCCATAGCTTTGTTATGTCTTTTTCTCTCGCCGTCATCCCGTAGTTTACTAAATGCGTAATTACTTCCGCTAAAAGCAAGCGCATTCACCACAGCGCCACCTATCATCATTACGAGTGAAGCCATTTTTTATAAATGTATTTTTTTAATTTACATATTGATACTGTCAGGAATTATTCCTTGCTTAACTAAAAAATCTTTCGTAGCAAATGAAGCTGTTATAACAGCAATCAGCTTTGCCGAGTCTTCAAAGTCTAGTTTGCCAAGATCAGCCGTTTAATTTTTAACAGCTTTTACCAAGCATTGTGTATCCTTCACTTAGGCCTCCAATAACAGCAGAATGGTATACAAGGTGGCGATAGTTTTTTTCGTGCTCATTGTTAAAACATAAAATAATTATAATAATAAAAAACATGAACACACCGATGATCTGCAGAGCTACAGAGCGGCCTAAAACCGCCTTGGACTTACAAAAGAAGAAGTTGATGACCAAGCTATTATGCCCAAAAAGGAAAGGCTGTATTCTTTGGCAGCATGTGGAAAAACAAAACATTCCTCGAACTGAATTCAGCATAGAACAGATTCAACAGATGTCACCACAAGACATTTTAAAGTATCACAACAGGTATGAAGCGCAGCTGGGGTCAAGAATGGTAAAAAGTGTTGGCAAACGGTTCTTAGTTTGTACACTAAACTAGTCAGTAGATTTGCTCCCATTGATTCTGACAAGACTTTATGTATGATTTAACGCAGGATCCAGTTTTAACAAAGTCATTAGAGTCTCTAAGCGTGATCTATATACAGATTTGGAACATTGTTATCGCCACTAATCATGGGATGAATTACTTTTAATCATATAGATTTTATTTCCCTTCAAAATGACCGAGCCAGAAAATCAGCAGAATCAGGAAACATTGAATCAGAAAACATTGAATCAGAAAACATTGAATCAGGTGGAGAAAGTGACCAGTGAAAAGCATCCTCATCCTGGGCGTGTTGAAGCAGAAAAAAATTAGCAGAGTGGAACAGACAAAGAAAATTAATGTTACAATCACAGAATATAACTCATCATGAAAACATAACACCGCCAACGCCAGAACAAGTTGATTCAATGCCAGCTATAAAAACTCCATGTGATTCAAGGCCTACAGCACCAAAGTCTTCATGGAATATTGAACTAAAACTGTTGTCATTTTTGGCGCCCTTGTTGCTGCTGGGGGCGGTTATTACTGTTATAAAATATATAAACAATGGCGACAAAAACCAAAGCAGTCCAAACAATCTGAACCACAAATACAGAAGACAAAAGCATGCCAGAACCACCAACAGCAAAAGATCATTTTGATCCATTTCAAATGCAATAATATTTTAAGAACTTAATTTCAAAATTTTTTTGATAAAAATAGATCATGGCAGATTATTATTTGTTTAAAATGATGGAGTCAATAAATAAAGACATGGAGTCTATAAAAGACATTTCCATAGGCCAGAATTGTAATCAATGCGTTTGCTTAGGATGTAAGAACTTCATTAAGATCTATGCTGACCGATCTCGCGCAAAGAACACCAAGCAAGACATCCTCAACAATGACTCGTTTTTTGAGGCGTGTGTGTACTATATTAGACATCTACTATTTAAGATAAAAACATAGATTGTATTGTTTTTTATATAATTATTAGATAACTTGAATAAGAACTTGGTTGTACTTAGAAGATGACTTAATTACAATCTTGAGGTGACTTGAGTAAGAACTTGAGGATGACTTGAGGACAACTTGAGTAAGAACTTAGAAGTGACTTGGGGTGACTTGAGGATGACTTGAGGATAACTTGAGTAAGAACTTAGAAGTGACTTGATTAAGAACTTAGAAGTGACTTGGGGGTGACTTGAGTTAAGAACTTAGAAGTGACTTGAGTTAAGAACTTAGAAGTGACTTGAGTGTGTGCATGCGTGGGGTGGGGGTGGGCGGGGGTGGGGTGGGGCGGGGGGTGTGCGTGGGTGTGTGTGCGCGCACCTTTGATTATTTATAAGAAACAGATGTCCAGAATATAACATAGTTATTATCAGTAAAACAACAAAACAACAACAATGACAGGAGCGACAACAACAACGATAACAACATATATACAAGCACGATCGCACGCACACACGCACGCACACACACACACACACACACACACACAAACACACACACAAGCATTTAAAATAATCCCTTCATCGATCGGCTGGCGGATGACCTTTGACCGCTCCTACAGGACCGCTGGCTTGGCAGAGTACCAGTTCCTTCTGACGTAGACCTCCTAAAATAATCCCTTCATCGATCGGCTGGCGGACGACCTTTGACCGCTCCTACAGGACCGCTGGCTTGACAGAGTGCCAAGTTCCCTCTCACTGCTTGGCTGACTGGTGGCACCCTTTGGCTGCTCTAACAGAGGTGTTGGCGCTTTATTGATTTCTTCCCTTACAGCTGAATGTTCATGAATGAGGTTATTGAGAAAAAAGATGTATCCATCAAGAAGAGAAAGTTGATCTTCAGTCCATCTACTTTGCCGCTCCATATCCTCGGGAAGAATTAAACTACTAGTTTGCTTTGAGAAATCTAACAATTCTTGATGAATGGTTTGTGAATCAAGAAGCTCTCTCTAAGATGCTATCTTGCGACTTGTATCCTGTTTTGATTGAAATAAAAATCAACCGGCACAAGCAAAAGCTTTTACAGGTAAAAAACTCTTCTCACTGAAAACCACGCAGACCAGCACAGCGCACCTCCAAATGAAGAATGACAAGATAGCACAGGTAGAGGAAGCTTGGTTGCTAACACGCGCATGCGTGCGTGCGGCAAGCCCCGGCTATTATCTCCACCCTTTACAAGTTCTTACTATCGGCACTAGCAATTAGGGGTGTTGCCCCCCGTCATTTACCTTTCTCATATTACTCGTGCCGGAGACACACAGTCAGTACAAGAAGACTGTAGTTTCATTCCACATGAAACACAGAGACGCATTTGATGAATGTAAGTGTGAAAATGATGTTATAGGCGGGTGAGTTAGAACGGACATTTCTCTGTTCTCTTAGGCACTGCCTAAAATCTCTATCCTTGAGTAATAAAGTTTCTGAGTCTGAGTCTGAGTCTCTCTCTCTCTCTCTCTCTCTCTCTCTCCTCTCTCTCCTCTCTCTCTCTCTCTCTCATAAATTCATCTCTGCCCGCTACCCCCACCCTTTTCCACACGTCTCTCTGACTTTCTCTATCCCCCTTTCCGTGCTCCTCACAGTGCTTGTTTGTTTATTGCGTGCTACTCCAATTTGCCATACGATCTTTCGCTGGGTTGCTGTTAGGTGCTAATTGTCTTCCTTGATGATCTGCTGATGAGGACACCTAAATCATATTGAGAAGTCGTATTGGTCGGTTAGTATACTATGGGAAGAGCATCCGTAAGTCTCAGGAGACTATGGAGTCTACCGCCGGGTGATATTGTAGTGCAATGTTGGATGTGACAGGTCAGGCTGGGTGATGTTGTAGTGCAGTGTTGAATGTGACATGTCAGGCTGGGGGATACTGTAGTGCGGTGTTGGGTGTGACAGGTCAGGCCGGGAGATACTGTAGTGCAGTGTTGGATGTGACATGTCAGGCTGGGTGATGTTGTAGTGCAGTGTTGGATGTGACAGGTCAGGCTGGGTGATGTTGTAGTGCAGTGTTGGATGTGACAGGTCAGGCTGGGTGATACTGTAGCGCAGTGTTGGATGTGACAGGTCAGACTGGTGCAGGAGATACATGTCCACACACACTCACCACAAGTAAAGTCTGACGCGAGTCTGGTTCCTTGGCTCCTTTCTCCTCAGCCTCAAAGTGCTGAGTAGGCGACTCTTTGGATTTGGACACACACACACACACACACACACACACACACACACACACACACACACACACACACACACACA
>CM031611.1:72271366-72281366 GCA_018398815.1 Conus ventricosus
TGATTATGTCTATGATAATTGACTCTAAATGTTTCTGTAATCTTTTGGGGGAGCTGTTCCATTAATAACATTATGCATACAAAGGGCTTTATTGAAAAAGAGTCTGTTTGGGAAGGTTAGCATTTTGAGTTGTTTGTAATCTTCATCATTAGGGAGCTCGATTTTAACAATACTAATTTCAATGCTCGTTTGTAAAGACGATGAATTAATTTCAAATTATGTTCACTACAGTTGTCCCAAAGGGTTGATGCATAATCAATTAATGACAAAATATTGCACAGAAAAAAGTTTTCGAGAGTGGCCATCAAGGAAATTTTTTATCCGAGACAACTGAAATATTTTTTTGGAAAGGCGTTTTGCTAAGAATGTTATATGTTCTGTCCAAGATAAATCTTTGTCAATAATGACACCTAGTGTTTTGTGTGAACAGACTTCCTCAACTTTATTGTTGGATATGAGTAAAGGCTGAAAATTTGATTTCATTTTTTGTCGTTTTTGTCTTGTAGACACGTACATGCACTTTGTTTTAACAGCATTTAAAGACATATGGTTTAGTTGTGTCCATTCAGTAAGTTATTGATATCTGCTTGAAGTTTGATTGTTAATTCATAGGCATCAGAGTCGTTTTCGTGAAGAGATGTATCATCTGCGAACATTTCGCATTTACATTTAACAAAACAAGGCAAATCATTGACGTAAATAGTAAACAAAAGAGGTCCTAACACAGAGCCTTGTGGAACACCATATTTGACAGGCATAAATGTTGACAATTTGTCAGCTACAGTTACTAATTGTTTTCGGTCACATAAAAAAGATGAAATAAGACTTATGAATTCTGGAGTCAGTTTGTAAAGTTCAAGTTTACGGCACAACAAAGAATGTTGATGACATCAAATGCTTTTTCAAAGTCTACGAAAAGAATACCTGCAAATTTATTCTCGTTTATGCTGCAAAGAAGACTGTCGATAAGCTGTATGAGGGCTGTGTGGCAAGAATGATGTTTTCGAAAGCCCGACTGACTTTCGTGGAGAAGTTTGTTATCAGCAAAATAAGAATACAAAGACTTATGCATGTGCTTTTCGATGGGTTTTGCTATGGCTGATAAAATGGATATCGGTCTGTAATTTGATGGGTTTGAAGAATCTCCGGTTTTATACAGAGGAATAACTTTAGCTTCCTTAAATTTTAGAGGAAAAGTTTGTTTATCTATGCATAAATTGTATAAATATGTCAAAGTATCTGTGATAACAGGACATGACAACTTAAGTATTTTTGTCTCGATACCATCTAAATCACGAGTATTTGATTGGGTTGAAGTAGACAAGGCTTTACTAACATCTAAAACGGTCATGGGTTTCAGACTAAATGGAACACGAATATCCTTAGAATGGATGTATTGTTCTAAATAATTGAGATCATTTTCACTAGATTTATCATTTAATATGATTCTATCTGCTATGGTTGCAAAATGAATATTTAGTTGATCTGCAGATATGTCTGAGCTCATTTGTTGACTTTTTGACACATGTTTATTAGTTAATATGTTAATTGCTTTCCAAATTTGCCTGGTATCTTTGGTAGAAGTTAACATTTTTCTAAAGTAAGTACGTTTCGATTTCCGTTTTAATGACGTCACTTTATTTCTTTGTTTTCTGAATTCTTCATTTGTTCCGAAATTACTCAAATGATTTCTTTTGTTAATTTCTGTGTCAATTTCTTTAGTTATCCACGGAGGTTTTGTTTCCTGTTTAATCCTTTTCTTTATAAAAGGGGCGTGTTTATTATATACAGAGGTAAACGTATCAATCCAAAATTCAGCTGCTTTATTTGGATCTCTGATTTGATAGATGAGGTCAAACTGTGCTTCAGAAAGGTCAGTAAGGAAATCTTCTTCTTTAAAGTTTCTAAAGCTCCTGTAGTAAATATCTTTGTGACCTACTTTTGGAATTTTTACACGGTTTTTTGAACCAGGTAAGGCAAATTGGGTTGTGATCACTACAGCCATAGGGAGGGGAACAAAGTTCGACAATGGATTGTTTTGCATTTGTGTAAATATGATCTATTAAAGTAGCGGAATTTTCAGTTATACGTGTTGGTTTATCGATTAGTTGTTCTAAATTATGTGATATATAGTTTTGATACCACTTTGATTTTGTTTTTAACAGATCAATATTAAAATCTCCTAAAATAATTGTCTCATAACTTAGAATGGTTACTTCATCTATTATTGCATTAAATCTGTCCTGCCAATCAGTGGTTTCTGATGGGTTTCTATAGACAAAGCCTATTGCAAGCGGTTGACTATTTTTCATACTTATTTCAATCCAGACAGATTCAACACCATAATTTTCAAAATTAACTATCCTTTTACATTTTAATGAGGAAGCATAATATATAAGTAAGCCAGTGGATTTTGGTTTATAGGGGTCTAGTCGCATTATTTGGTATCCTGGCATGTCCATTTCTGCATCTGATATGTGAGAAGATAACCGCGATTCAGAAAAACAAAATACATGAAAACTGTTTCCATCACTGTGAAGTATAGCTGCAATGTCATCTTTTTTTGTTTGTTGCGTTATTGATGTTAAGGTACCCTACACGAAGTCCATGCTTGGATGGCCATGTGTCTAAAGTCATAGGCATGTTGCAGTGTATATCACTAGATATGGCTTAAATAAAATGGTGAGAGGGAACACTAGATAAATCACTGCTTATTTATAAAACAAATATTCACTTTCTAAACCAGTTGCCTAACTATTGAAATTCTAGTAATTATATGAAGAAAAAATAAATAAAAATCAGAAGACAAGGTGAGAGTAATCAAACAAAGGATCAAATCTAAAAACCACAAGTATCAAGGAAACCACGATAGATGAAAAGACACAGCACTCTGTCAAAGAGTAGTGATTTAAAGTTCAAGTATGATCTAAATACAACGCACAGACACGCACACCCAAAACTGTGGCAGGCTCAGACGGCACCTGGGCAAAATCGATGTCAAATGAACCAAAGAGTATAGAAGTACAACAGCAAGAAGCTCTAAGAACGAATCAAGGCAATGAATCAAAGAACAACAATAATCACTTAATAATACAGAAAAGAATAGCCAATCAAAAGTACAAGTAATAACAAGAAAAATAACAAAGTACAATTTAAGGAAAGCGCAATCACTAACAAGAAAAATGTCCAAATATACAAATCAGGGAGCAAACACCAATCGATCAAAACGTTTCCATCAATCCAGTCCAGAAAAAGCAGTCAGCTAATGACGATAAACAAGTGCACACCAATGGAGGGGTAAACCGCAGGATTATTTCGTGCAGCCTGATACAGTCGATCTGCAATGGTTCATTTTGCACGAATCGGGCCACCGCAGCACAGAAACACGTCACCACTCTCTCTCTCTCTCTCTTTCTCTCTCTCTCTCTCCCCTCTCTCTCTCTCTCTCTCTCCTCTCTCTCTCTCTCTTCTCTCTCTCTCTCTCTCTCTCACACACACACACACACACACACACAACATTTGCAAGACTATTGCATCACACACAAAAGCATGTCAGGTGGTTGACTCCATATAGCATATTATTCAAAACAAAACGATTTTGGAATAACAGGCGCCCAATAGTATATACTTGGTATATATTACTCGCTTCAATTGTGTTGAATGTTTAACATGTGTGAAGTTAATTTGTTAAGCATTTGTAAATAATTAATCATGTCAGTTGACTGTGTCATAGACAGAGCGTTAGACGGTGGGTTCATGTCACGGTCAGACAGGATGAGGTCCGGGTTCTGACCCAAGTTCTGGGACCGTATCCCTGGGCCACAGTCAGCACTGGAGTCCTCCAGTCTGCTGTGTTGGGGTGGCTGAGGCAGCACTAGAGAGCTTGGCTGAGAGGGCGGTACTCATTGCCTGCTGGCGGCCGTAAAGGAGGGAAGTGGTGCATGGACTGGAAAGTGGGCAGGGCCTGACTGCTGGGCCTACCATGACCGTTATAGCGGCCAAGGTCCTGATGGTGATGGGTGTAGGGGTCAAACTGAGGACCAGCGCTGTAAGCCTGCTGCAGGTTCTCAGGCTGAATGACAGTGTTATGACTGTGGCTGTAAGATGGCTGGGTGAAAGGATTCTGTGCATAGGCTGCACGAGATTGACGGCTATGACGGGTGAGATCATTTGACATGATAGGGGGCTGAACACCCTGAGGGATGTAGTTCAAGCTCTGCCTGTCACTGAGCTGGGCTTGTCCTGACTGGGAGTTTCTACGCCGTGGAGTTGTATCCTCCAACCAGTTTAGGATAGTGGTTTTGAATGTGGATGCTAAATGGGCTGTACCTTTATAACTAGGGTGAACTAGATCATGGTACATGATGAGTTTTGGAGCACCAGAACTCGTAACAAAAGCATCCGTATTGTCAATAAAACTGATTTTGGAATCAAAACAGGCTTGCCGGAGGTTACGGTTTGTAGGGTGGATAGAATTGTTAAAAACTGTACCTGCCCTTTGCTGGAATTAATGCACTAAATGCTATTCTAGTCGATGGGAAAACCTGACGACATAGCCTGATTAAATGGTTCCACTGCTGGATGGACACAGGGCCTGAAGGGCAGTCATTGATTCCAATGTGAATAATAAGAGCCTTGATTTGGTCATTGCATGGTTGATGGGATAGCCATTGTATTAAATCTTGAGTAGTCATACCAGAAACACAGATTTTAAACAAATTATATGAACGGAGCGCCAGTCTCTTGGGGTTCAGATTTCTTAACACAGAGTCGCCAATGAACAGAGCAGATGCCCGGTCACTGACTGTAATGAATTTCAAAATGTCACATGGGAGGCGTTTTGGAATCCGTTTCTCGGGAGGTGAGAAAGATTTCTTGTACGGGTCATTACGATGACGAAGTTGACCATCACTGTTATTGTTTACCATGTCCGATAAAGGCGCAAACACGTTACTGACAGGGATGGCATAGTCTGAAGAGAGGTGAGTGGACAGGAGTCTCTCCTCACCATCCTCAGTGTCGCCAGGAACGTCTGCTGGACCTGAGGGCAGGCTGCTGGGGGCGGAGGACTCGCTGTGCGTGCTGCCTGGGTCAGCAGGACGGGACTCAGATGTCAGAGACCTCATGGCAGGCGGGGGTGGAGGGGCTGGAGGGAGTGGCAGGTGGCTATCCACACAACTGGTGGTACTCCTGCGAAGAACCCTCGATGTCGATGACCTCTCTCTCATGGCAAGAGAGGATGGAGACAGTGGAGGGGGTGGAAGTGGTGATGGTGGTGGAGGGGGTGATGGCGGGGAGGGGGTGGTGGGTAGCTGTCCACACAGCTGGTAGTACTGCACCTTTGAATTGAGGGCTGGTCTGAAGCAGTGCTGTCAGCTTTGACCAGAGGGAGATGCGGATTTCCAGGGCCATTGTACACAGACTGTGGCTGAGGGAAGGAGAGCTCCACATGCTGTGATGTACCATCTCTGCTCACTGGGACAGGCCAGTCACTGCTGACTTGTGTGCTGACTTCAAATGTTGGTTTTTTCAGATTTAAGACTTTTAATATCCGAACGGATGTTGCCAAGTTGTGTTTTGAGTGAATGATTTTCTTTGTTACATTTTCAACCGTTTCTCTGAGCAGAGATATTGTGGTTGTCAGTTCATCAATTCTTATCTGGAACAAATCTTTGGTAGAGTTAATATTGTATTTCAGTTCATTCTTAGTAGCTGTTTTAGAGTCTTCAATTAATGACAACAGCGATTCTCTCATGTCTTGCAAGGAGGCATCTAGATCTCTGACTTCATCTTTTAGCTGAAAAAAGCGCTGTTTGTACAAATGGAGAGGAGAAGGAGAAGGTTTGTGGTGGGTTTGTCGAAGACAGAGAGTTCGCCGGCGAAGAGTCCTCTTCCTAGGACACAGGGAGTGTGTACTCATCGTTGGCACCTTGGTCTTCGTGGACGACAGTAGTACTGCCGCTGGGAAGGGGCGGGTGGGTGCAGGACAACCTGAAATGGGGTGTACTGACTGAGCTGTGTCTGGGGATCCTCAATGAGGAAACAGGGTGGGGATGGGGATGTGCTCAATGGAGGTGATGACGACCCTTTCTCTGTGAGGACTGGAGGCTCTGCCACTGCTGTAGGGTCACTGGGAGGGTCCATTGTGGGGATGGTCAAGGGAATGGGGCCAAGGGGTGGATGAAGGTAAGAGGTGCCCGGAGAAGAGAGGACGTGAAGGTATCGGTGTCATTGTCACTGAGGAATGTCGAAACGAGAATTTTTAATTTTTCACATTCTTCCGAGTCCCACAGACAGCAATCTTTTCCTTGGCATAGAAGAGTTCTTAATTCTGTGCAGACTTAAAATACAGGGTAATAGTAATTCTTTTAGAAGTTTCCAAGAAAAGACGGATGGTGGTTTTGGCCAGTTCGGTTGGAATGGTAGTGATCCATTGTGTAGAGGGAGATGATAGTGGCCGGTCATCTTGATCAAAGTCTGTCACCTGGAGTGTGATGGAATTGTCGAGGATAGCAGTATATCGAAGCAGAAGCGCGTTCCGCCACACACATAATTCCTTTTCGCCACACCAAAACGTTTTTGTATGATATCAGCTGTGTGGTGTAGTTTTGTTACTGCTTGATAAATCATCAACAGCAAGCGCCTGTGCTTCTTCGGCTACGTTCAAGGACACGACATCCGACATCATGCATGTTAAAAGACTTTCACCACAACACACAACAAACACACCTGTGTGGGCAGGGCCATCATCTGGCACGTTAAACACGGGCCATTTGTTCAGGAACTACAGTTCACACACATCACCATGGTCAGCTTACGGCAACAACGTTCTTCTTTTAGCACGTGCTTCACTAATCCGATCTCGGCATTCAAAATATGCGAATCGATCACTCTTTCTATATGTTGAAAATAAACATGTAAATAATATCAAAACAATAAACAATCGGCGATAATTAATGTCATCAGTCGATGCACTGTACCTTCACACACCACCTTGCAAAAAATAACATTCAAACACCATCCACAGACTGCACACTAGCGTACTTTTTCAGGAAAACATGAGACTGCGACCACCTTCCCAGCAAGCTTTTATACTGTTTATACGATGACTGTTGTGTGTGTGTGTGTGTGTGTGTGTGTGTGTGTGTGTGTTACTGACGCGGATTTGTTCAGAAATGAGAAAGTTCCTCGTTGTTGTTTGTTTGCTTTTTTTTTCCCTCCAAGCTCCTATTTTGGCCTTTGTTTTCTTTTATTCTTTTTTTTTTTGTTGTTGTCTTTTTCCCCCTTCGTGGGGCATCTATCCTATTTGTTCCCATTTTTACTTCTTTCCTACAGACATTTGCTCACCATGCAGATCTGTGTGTTCTGTTTACCGAATAACATTGGAATGTAAAGTTTAATATTTTGGCGTTTTATACATAGCGTCTAGCTTTATTTTTGTACTATTGTTGGGCGCATGTTCTGTTCGTTTTGTTTCTTTGCTTGTTTGTCATTTTTTTCTTTCTTTCTTGTGATATTCATTTTTTCCCAGTTTATTGTAAATTACCCAATGTTTGAAGGGATTAGATGTCTGTAATCAGTTTCTACTTTCATTAAAAGATCGAGTTTCTTGTCAGTTAACTATATATTGTCATTTTCGCTAAGGACGCACCGTTTTTATTTGTGTATGTATTGTTGTTTGTCTTTCAGCAAGAAAAGTGGAGCCTCTTTAGTTCAAACTCGTCACAACACAGATAGTGACCCAAGAACGAACTCATTATTGATCTTTCTTTCTGTTTGCCTTTCTTTCGTTCTTTCTTTCTTTCGTTCTTTCTTTCTTTCTTTCTTTTCTTTCTTTCGTTCTTTCGTTTCTTTCTTTCTTTTCTTTCTTTCTTTCTTTCGTTCTTTCGTTCTTTCTTTCTTTCGTTCTTTCTTTCTTTCTTTCTTTCTTTCGTTCTTTCGTCTTCTTTCTTTCTTTCTTTCTTTCTTTTCTTTCTTTCTTTCTTTCGTTCTTTCGTTCTTTCGTTCTTTCTTTCTTTCTTTCTTTCTTTCTTTTGTATGTATGTATGTATGTATGTATGTATGTATGTATGTATGTATGTATGTATGTATGTATGTATGCGTTCGTGCGTGCGTGCGTGCGTGCGTGCGTGCGTGCGTGCGTGCGTATGTATGTATGTATGTATGTATGTATGTATGTATGTATGTATGTATGTATGTATGTATGTATGTATGTATGTATGCATGCATGTACATATGTATGTATGAATGCATGTATGTATGTATGCGTGTATGTATGCAATTATGTATTTATTAATTCATTTATAGATTTATTTATTTGATATTCATTCATTTATCTATTTGGTATTTATTCGCGTATTTATTTACTCGTTTATTTCTTAAGCATTTATTTACTTTGTTTATTCATTTTCTTATCTGTTTATGTACTTACATATTTTTTTTTTCTATTCATTCATTTATTTATCTATTAATTAATGAATTTGAACCGCAGAGCTGGCTGACCACTCTGACTATTGGACACCTTTTGACTTCCTTAGCATCCTTTAAACAGATCCTCTAGCATAGGCTCCAAGATTTCCCGCTATATTCCATACTGTTTATACGATGACTTTAGTTTTGATTTCCCGCTACATTCCATACTGTTTATATAATGACTTTAGTTTTGATTTCCCGCTATATTCCAAACTGTTTATATAATGACTTTAGTTTTGATTTCCCGCTATATTTCATACTGTTTATACGATGACTTTAGTTTTGATTTCCTGCTACATTCCATACTGTTTATATAATGACTTTAGTTTTGATTTCCCGCTATATTCCAAACTGTTTATATAATGACTTTAGTTTTGATTTCCCGCTATATTTCATACTGTTTATACGATGACTTTAGTTTTGATTTCCCGCTACATTCCATACTGTTTATATAATGACTTTAGTTTTGATTTCCCGCTATATTCCATACTGTTTATATAATGACTTTAGTTTTGATTTCCCGCTACATTTCCTACTGTTTATATAATGACTTTAGTTTGATTTCCCGCTACGTTCCATACTGTTTATATATAATGACTTGTTTTGATTTCCCGCTATATTTCCTACTGTTTATATGATGACGTTATTTTTGATTTCCCGCTACATTCCATACTGTTTATATAATGACTTTAGTTTTGATTTCCCGCTACATTCCATACTGTTTGTATAATGACTTTAGTTTTGATTTCCCGCTACATTCCATACTGTTTGTATAATGACATTAGTTTTGATTTCCCGCTATATTCCATACTGTTTATATAATGACTTTAGTTTTGATTTCCCGCTATATTCCATACTGTTTATATAATGACTTTAGTTTTGATTTCCCGCTACATTCCATACTGTTTATATAATGACTTTAGTTTTGATTTCCCGCTACATTTCCTACTGTTTATATAATGACGTTAGTTTTGATTTCCCGCTACATTTCCTACTGTTTATATAATGACGTTAGTTTGGATTTCCCGCTACATTTCCTACTGTTTATATACTGACTTTAGTTTTGATTTCCCGCTACATTTCCTACTGTTTATATACTGACTTTAGTTTTGATTTCCCGCCACATTTCCTACTGTTTATATAATGACTTTAGTTTGCAGCCGTTTATTTCATCACCACGCTTTCTTTCCGTTCCCTTTTTTTAACCATTCGCTGGCTGCTTTGGGGTGCTGTTGGATTCTATTTTGGAAGCCTTGGTGGTGAGAACACTTCAGGATTGTAAACTATGGTAAAGCTCCATTCGATTCCAAGGGAGCAAGGACACAGTGGAGCGTGCTCCCCGTGATGAGTCCGATCAAGTGGACAAAAAGCCTCAGAGCACGTAATAGGAATGGATCTGTCTTCAAGATGGATCACAAAGGTTCCCGTAAGCTGCTCGAAAAGAGTGTAAAATGTATAATGTATTTTCTTAAGACTTTGTTCTCATTTTCTTTCTTTCCCCATCCATTATATATAGATACGAACAATA
>CM031611.1:72283866-72286366 GCA_018398815.1 Conus ventricosus
TAGTTAGGCAGAATCATCTACCACTGCAGATATGAATGCGTATCTCCCCCTATTTCTTCAATCTAAGACATAAGAGCAAGCTTTGTTTATAATTCAATATATATATATATAAAATATATATATATATATATATATATATATATACACACACACAAAGACACGCACGCACACACACACACACACACACACACACACACACACACACACACACACACACACACACACACACACACACAACCACTGTCTCTGCCGTCTTTTTCTTTTGCCCACATATAGTCTGGATATTTCGAGTGGTAAATGAAATGTGACGATGTATTTCTTTGTTGTTTGGTTCCCGCCTTTCATCTGTCTATTTCTTATCTTTTTAAATGCTGGGGTCGTGGTTGTTAGTGCCCTGTCTTTTGTTTGTCAGTTCCTTTCATCTGTCAATTCCTTGCCTTTTCGTTATCAAGTTCCTAGTATTTTACCATATATTTCATGGTTTCTGTTGTTCAATGCATCAATTCCTGGCCTTTCATCTCTTGGTCCTCTCCTTTCTGTCTGTTGATTCCTTGGTACTTATCTATTTCTTACCAATTAATTGTTGCCTCCATACTATTTACAGCCTGGTCCCTTGTCTTTTTTATGTCGAATTTTATGTCTCCTTATCTTTTGTCTGTCTATTGTTTTTAATTTATTGCAGTTTTTAAAACTTTGTACGTGCTGTGTTGTTCTATTTCTCAATGGCTGGTGTGATACACGTATACAGACTTGCTTGTACCTCGAGGCAACTACTTCCACAAGGCACAGTTTAGCTTGAATAGTCATGCAGCCAGAATGAAAAATCACAGCATCTCCAACATGGCACTGTTGGTGAACTGGTGGTCGGAATGGCAATGGAAGAGCGCTACGAAGGAGGTACAAAGACTCTCTTAAACGACGACAACAACGACAACAGCAACAACAACAACGACGACGACAACGACGACGACGACGACGATGACGATAACAACATTTTGCCATGTGACATAGTCCACATACAATACACAACTCCATCTCCCAGCAATGAATCATGGCGCCAAACAGTCTTCGAAGCCACCTCAGTCTTGGACACCGATCGCAAAGCCAGTCTTGGAAGAACGAAGCAGCGCCATAGAAACTGATCTGCGCCAATCCTACCTGCAATGTTCCAGACCTTGCCCTGCTGTGGCTGTGGCAGGACATGTCTTTCCCATGCATTGGCTGTGGCAGGACATGTCTTTCCCCTGTAGTGGCTGTGGCAGGACATGTCTTTCCCCTGTAGTGGCTGTGACAGGACATGTCTTTCCCATGCATTGGCTGTGGCAGGACATGTCTTTCCCCTGTAGTGGCTGTGGCAGGACATGTCTTTCCCCTGTAGTGGCTGTGGCAGGACATGTCTTTCCCCTGTAGTGGCTGTGGCAGGACATGTCTTTCCCCTGTAGTGGCTGTGGCAGGACATGTCTTTCCCCTGTAGTGGCTGTGACAGGACATGTCTTTCCCCCTGTAGTGGCTGTGACAGGACATGTCTTTCCCCTGTAGTGGCTGTGACAGGACATGTCTTTCCCCCTGTAGTGGCTGTGACAGGACATGTCTTTCCCCCTGTAGTGGCCGGGGCAGGACATGTCTTTCCCCTGTAGTGGCTGTGGCAGGACATGTCTTTCCCCTGTAGTGGCTGTGGCAGGACATGTCTTTCCCATGCAGTGGCTGTGGCAGGACATGTCTTTCCCCTGTAGTGGCTGTGGCAGGGCGTGTCTTTTCCATGTAGTGGCTGTGGCAGAACATGTCTTTCCCCTGTAGTGGCTGTGGCAGGGCGTGTCTTTTCCATGTAGTGTCTGTGGCAGAACATGTCTTTCCCCTGTAGTGGCTGTGGCAGGGCGTGTCTTTTCCACGCAGAGCCAGGCTGCTGCAGGAAGCCAGGAATGCCTTCGTTCATCTTGGGTCACCAAAACAGCCATCACCATCATCATCTGCCTTTCATTTTGCAATTGTTTATGTTCCGTCTCTTGAATATCAATCTGTTGCTTTTCAGTTGCTGCTTTTGTTTTGTCTCCTTTACTATCAACTTATATTCCCTTTTGTGTTTCCTTGTTTCCTCTCGATCTCCAAAGTGGCGGTCTTCGTTTACTACTGTCATTTGTTTTCTGACTGCTTCCCTTTCCTTTCGCAGCTTCTCTTCCTATTTATAACTTCAGTACATCTTTTCATTGCTTTTGTTTTCTTTTCTTGCGTCTCTGGTGATTGTTTTTTCCCCGATGGTCCGTCGTGCGATATGAGGTCAGACAACTAAATGATGCTAACAAGACCCTGGCAGTCTCCGTGAATCAACAGAGCTGTAGGTAGACCAGTCTGGCATGTACGTTCTGCCGAGGCTCCAAATACCCAAGCAAATTATTGGAACGTTGGAATGTAACAAAAGAATATGTCTGGTGCGTGCGCGCTTGTGTGTGTACCTGAGAGAGAGAGAGAGAGAGAGAGAGAGAGAGAGAGAGAGAGAGAGAGA
>CM031611.1:72298866-72323866 GCA_018398815.1 Conus ventricosus
GCCTTTATGTCAGAGATGCAGAGCTGTGAGCGATCAATGATGGAGGAGAGGGGAGAGATGTCACCAGAAAGTAGATTTGATTTTCATCAGAGAAGCAGTGGTGTGAAATGTCATGATGGGCTACAAAGTCAGAGATTTGGGGTTTGGGGATATAGAACAAACAGAATGGACCAAGGACAGAGCCTTGGGGAACACCCTAATTCAAGTCAGCAGAGCTTGAAAAAAACCATTGACAGAGGGCAATTTGGTTCGACCAGAAAGGTAAGAAAAAAAAAACCCTGCCAAAGCGTGAGAAGAGATGCCAAAAGTATGTTGAAGTCTGTGAGGAGGGTGGAGTGATCAATGGTATCAAAGGCAGCGGACAAGTCAAGAAGAGAAAGCAGGAAACCTGACCAAAATCCGAGCAGAGAGAAGATCGTTTTTTTATTTTCAGCAGAGCAGTTTCTGTACTGTGTCCAGTGCGATAGGGGGACTGCAACGAATAGAGCAAGTTGTTTGGTCAAGGTGGTTTTGGAGTTGGAGAAGTGCTATCTTTTCAATTATCTTTGAAAGAAAAGACAAGTTGGAGACAGGTCGATAATTTTTTTAGGTTTTCAGGGTCAAGAGAGGGTTTCTTCAAAAGAGGTCGGACAACAGCAGCTTTCAGTGCAGGTGGGAAACAGCCAGAAGTGAGAGATTCATTTACCACACTAGTGATATATGGCAACAAAACATCCATGCATGCAGATAATAAAGTAGATGGAAGAGGATCCAGTACACATGTTTTGATAACAGTCTTGTCGATGACTTCTTTGACAACAGCAACTGTCACAGGTTCAAAGTCAGTCAATGAAATGCCGGAAAAAAGAGTTGTATGGAATATCAGGTTCAGATACTGACTGAGCATCCAGACTTTCACGGATAAGTCTAATTTTGCTAGTGAAAAAGTCACAAAATTTCTGTGGAATGTCAGAGGGACAGACAGATGAAGGAAGGGGAGATGATTTTGTTCTCCCCATGAGTGTATCATGACCTTAAATTGATAATTTGAAAGACTCACAGGTGTGGAGTACAGTGGACCTGTGATGTTGAGGTCAGGGAGCCTTATCTTCAGTCCAACAATGTTCACTTGGTCTGATCGGGGCATCCGGTAGTATGCATCCCTCTTGTTGAAGTCTGGGTGCTGCTCAAGTCATCTTCCTATTTGTCTCCTTGGAAATATTTTAGATTTTATTCCAAGGAGACTACCTTTTACAGTTGGGGCTGCTGTCCTCCTTCCTTTGTCAGTTAGTTGGCTTCTTCATTTCCATATTGTGCAGTATGAAGTGTTCACTGGATGGGAGTCTCTTCAGTGACCGATAAATGGTAATAATTTTAAATAAGTAGTACCACAGGGTGGTGCCAATTGTTATACAAGTGGAAAAATGTAGTGGTGATGGTGCAATGGTGCAAGGTGGGGGGACATAGGAAAATATCATTTTGGAAAAAAAAAAAAAAAAAAAGGGGGATGATGAATAATGGATAATTGGTCAATGTCTTAAGTGGGACAAACAGTGCTATAGGATGTTATTCATTGCCATAAGTGAAATAGTAAGTATGATAATATTGGCATGATAATGCCAGCTGAGTTAACTTTGGGGGGAGGGGGGGGAGAGCAATGATCAATGACGCAATTGATGGTGAAGGCTGTATAGATCATGATATAATCACCATATCACACACACACGAGCATGTATAATACATGCATGCACACACATGTACATAGGCATGTACACAAGCACATCCACACACACACACACACACACACATATATATGCAAACATTCACACATATGTCAAAAAA
The DNA here is from genome assembly GCA_018398815.1 of Conus ventricosus. Classification (NCBI taxonomy): domain Eukaryota; kingdom Metazoa; phylum Mollusca; class Gastropoda; order Neogastropoda; family Conidae; genus Conus; species Conus ventricosus. The sequence continues at coordinate 72,300,688 of CM031611.1, forward strand.
AAAAGGGTTATACATAGGATATCTTATGAGTGGTGGTAATAATGTAATGATGATGGTGGTCATATATTGGGAACACACACACACACACACACACACACACACACACACACACACACACACACACACACACACACACACACACACACACACACCACATACACACACACACACACACACACACACACACACACACACACACACACACACACACACACACACACACACACACACACACACCAACAACCACATGTACATACATCCGAGCATACCTGTATGTCGAGGGGTGATCATGAGATACAAGGTACAATGGGGACAAAGGAAAAGAAGTGGTCAGTGAGGAAGGGGGACAAATGTGTGTGTGTGTGTGTGTGTGTGTGTGTGTGTGTGTGTGTGTGGTGTGTGTGTGTGTGTGTGTGTGTGTGTGTGTGTGTGTGTGTTGCAAGTTAGTGTGGTGTTCCACACACACTGCGCATCATGTATCATGCTTATCGTTTAAATCTTTCAGCCTCCAGTCCGTATGATCCTTCTCTGAAACCTGCTATCCTAAAAAGCACACGTTCTTTTCCCTTGAACCACTTGAACAAAGCTCCGGTAGTGGCAGGAGGAGGTATCGCGCATACTCGTGAATCGAGTCTAAGACACAATGAAATCTAGCTCTCTAGAAAAAATCGATAATCCCTGGCCAAACAATGATGTTCTTAAGTGCCCCTTTCCTGCTGGGGTCCGCCGTTTGAAGGGTCGGGAGAGGCGCTGCTGTTGTGATTTTTCCAATGGGGTTTTGCCATCAGCGATCTCTTCTGTTGGCGTAGAGACTAGTAAGGACATTGAGTAAAAGAAAACACTTGTAGGGCTTTTCTCGGAATTTCAAAATCTCAGCCCTCCCACTCCCCTCCCGTCTACACATATATACAAACGCATACATGCATGCACACGTGTGCACATGCGCTCTCATACACGCACACACAGACAGACATGCATTGACACAGACAGACAGACAGACAGAGAGACAGACACGCACACACGCATACACACACACACACACACACACACACACACACACACACACACACACACACACACACACACACACACACACACACACACACACACGTACGCGCGCACGTTCAGTTATTCATTAATTTTCACTCAAACAGAGACACAGAGAGAGAGGGGGGGGGGGGGGGGGAGAAGTATGTGTAATGATGCTGGTGGAGGGCTTTGACTAACCCTACACTGGCATCACCAAAATGGCACAAAGTTAATACAGGCAGCGACTCATGGTGGCGTCAGTTTCAATTTCCTCTCTACGTCCATATCTGTGGTTTGTAACAAAGTCGTGGTTATTGACAAGGTCATCAAGGTCTTCTTTTTCATCTCGTCTTGTCTCCTCTTCTCCCCCTCCCTCTTCACCTCCCTTTGAATTCCTTTTTCAGGTCAATGAACTGAGGCTGTGGACATCTTTATGTACACCTTTTTCTCCTCAGTCTTTATAGAGGCTGTGGACATCTTTATGTACACCTTTTTCTCCTCAGTCTTTATAGAGGCTGTGGACATCTTTATGTACACCTTTTTCTCCTCAGTCTTTATAGTGGCTGTGGACATCTTTATGTACACCTTTTTTCTCCTCAGTCTGTATAGTGACTGTGAACATCTTTATGTACACCTTTTTCTCCTCAGTCTTTATAGTGGCTGTGGACATTTTTATGTACACCTTTTTCTTCTCAGTCTTTATAGAGGCTGTTGACATCTTTATGTACACCTTTTTCTCTTCAGTCTTTATTTGTCCTGTTTGTTTCCTCACTCTTGCCTAAAAAGGAGGTAGGTCAAAGCTAGTGACGTTAGTATTTGCTGCCTTCATTTGCTGGCTCAGTTTGTCAACGTTGATTCCTGCGTTTTAACTTGCACCTGGAATCATCATATTTCGGCGTTTTAGTTCATGGGGATTGCCGTTGAGCAGACGCGGTGATAGAGGCGCCCATTCACTCTGGGTCTACAACTAAGCAACTGGTGTTGTGTTGTAAGCAGGGGGTTAGCAGCTGTACTACCCATGTAGATCAGCTATGGTGCCACTGAATGCTCCCCAAGCAACAGCTGTGTGACTTACCTCATGGCCACTTGATATCAATCACTCTCTGTTGTCTGTCATTGCTGAGACTGCTCAGACCTGAATGAAGTTGTGTAGAGAGGAGCCGTGATAGAGTAACAAAACTGACAGAAGTAGAGGGTGAGATAGAAAAACAAAATCAGCATTTGTTTAACTGAATGACTCAAACTCGCAATGTTCTGATTGAAGCATCAGCCGAGCTTCATGGCTGCCAGTTAGGGCTTAACACGTGTGGAGGAATTTTCATGTCCAGCATGTATGGCCAGTCCACATTAATGCTCTCTCTCAGAAATCCCACGTCCAGAAACTTATACAGTGCATGTGCAAATCCTTTCCCCCAGTTAAAAAGCCAATTGAAAACAAGGGAAAAGCAGGAGAAAAGTGTTGACCGGACACAGCGTCTTTTATCACTAACGTCTATCAAACGGCCACACTGCATAGCCTGCCTGTCAAACGGCCACACTGCATAGCCTGCCTGTCAAACGGCCACACTGCATAGCCTGCCTGTCAAACGGCCACACTGCATAGCGTGCCTGTCAAACGGCCACACTGCATAGCGTGCCTGTCAAACGGCCACACTGCATAGCATGCCTGTCAAACGGCCACACTGCATAGCATGCCTGTCAAACGGCCACACTGCATAGCGTGCCTGTCAAACGGCCACACTGCATAGCGTGCCTGTCAAACGGCCACACTGCATAGCGTGCCTGTCAAACGGCCACACTGCATAGCGTGCCCTAAATTTAGAAAAGAGATTGCTTCATGTGGACCGTCGATTTTGAGACTGCAACAGAACTAGTCAGAATGGCGGGGTATTGCTGGGCTGGAGTGAACGGCACGGGAATATTTCCCAGGGTTGGCACTGAAAGTGAAAGTGTGAGAAGGCTGTTACTGCCTGACTTTGGTGGAGAGCAGCTGTTCAATGAATATAGGCAAAATGCAGAGCTGCCTGACCACGCCGCCACTGTCATCATTGACATCTATCTGTTGTTCCATGGCCAGTGTTTCCACGGCTTTGATAAAAGTTTGGCGTTACAGCAGAGGTCAAGTAATAATACTACTGTTTAAACAGACACATATTGCTCTTCTTCTATGGGGACGAAAGAATGTGAACAAGAAGGTTTTGTTCTTGGAATATTTGGTAAACATATCTAAGTGCAATGATCTGTTTCCACAGGGATGAGGGAAATAATGCTGACTTGAGGACTTCTTGTGTTTCCACGTTCTTGTTGAGGTACAAGGTTTTGTAAACAAAAAAAAGAAAAAAAGAAACAAGACGCCCAGACAACAGAAAAGACTCCCAGGCGACAGAAAAGACTCCCAGACAACAGAAAAGACTCCCAGAAAACAGAAAAGACTCCCAGAGAGCAGAAAAGACTCCCCGGCGACCGAAAGGACTCCCAGACAACAGAAAAGACTCCCAGACAACAGAAAAGACTCCCAAACAACAGAAAAGACTCCCAGGCGACAGCAAAAACTCCCAGACAACAGACAAGACTCCCAGACAACAGAAAAGACTTCCCTGCGACAGACAAGACTCCCAAGCGATAGAAAAGACTCCCAGACAACAGAACAGACTCCCAGACAACAGAAAAGACTCCCGGCGACAGAAAAGACTCCCAGACAACAGAAAAGACTCCCAGACAACAGAAAAGACTCATCGGCGACAGAAAAGACTCCCAGACAACAGAGAAGACACACCCAGACAACAGAAAAGACTCCCAGGTGACAGAAAAGACGCCCAGGTGACAGAAAAGACTCCCAGGTGACAGAAACGACTTCCAGACAACAGAAAAGACTTCCAGACAACAGAAAAGACTGCCAGACAGCAGAAAGACTCCTCGGCGACAGAAAAGACTCCAGGCGTCAGAAAAGACTCCCAGACAACAGCAAAGACTCACCGTCGACAGAAAAGACTCCCAGACAACAGCAAAGACTCACTGGCGAGAGAAAAGACTCCCAGACAACAGCAAAGACTCACGGGCGACACAAAGACTCCCAGACAACAGCAAAGACTCACCGGGGAAAGAAAAGACTCCCAGGCGACAGAAAAGACTCCCAGGTGACAGAAAAGACTCCCAGGCAACAGCAAAGACTCCCAGACAACCGAAAAGACTTCCAGACAACAGAAAAGATTCCCAGGCGACAGAAAAGACTCCCAGACGACAGAAAAGACTCCCAGACAACAAAAAGACTACCAGTCAACAGAAAAGACTCACCGGCGACAGAAAAGACTCCCAGACAACAGAAAAGACTCCCAGACAACAGAAAAGACTCCCAGACAACAGAACAGACTCCTAGACAACAGAAAAAGACTCCCCCGGCAACGGAAAAGACTCCCCGGTAACAGCAAAGACTCCCCGGCAACGGAAAATGCTCCCAGACAACAGAAAAAAACTCCAGACGACAGAAAGGACTTCCCGACAATAGAAAAGACTCCCAGGCGACACAAAAGAATTCCAGACAACAGAAAAAACTTCCAGACAACAGAAAAGACTCCCAGACAACAGAAATGCTCCCCGGCAACAGCAAAAACTCCCAGACAACAGAAAAGACTCTCAGGCGACAGAAAAGACTTCCAGACAACAGAAAAGACTCCCAGACACTAGAAATGGTCCCCGGTAACAGAAAAGACTTCCAGATAACAGAAAAGACTCCCAGACAACAGAGAAAACTCCCCGGCGACAGAAAAGACTTACAGACAACAGAAAAAAACTTCCAGACAACCGAAAAGACTCCCAGGCGACAGACAAGACTCCCCGGCTACAGAAAAGACTCCAGGCGAGAGAAAAGACTCCCAGACAAAAGCAAAGACTCACCGGCGACAGAACAGACTCCCAGACAACAGAAAAAACTCACCGGCAACAGAAAAGACTTCCAGACATCAGAAAAGACTCCCAGGCGAAGGAAAGGTCTCCCAGACACAAGAAAAGACTCCCAGACAACAGAAAAGACTCCCAGACAACAGAAAAGACTCCCAGACAACAGAGAAGACTCCCCTGTGACAGAAAAGACTTCCAGACAACAGAAAAGACTGCCAGACAACAGACAAGACTCCCAAGCGACAGACAAGACTCCCCGGCAACAGAAAAGACTCCTCGGCGACAGAAAAGACTCCCAGGCGTCAGAAAAGACTCCCAGACAACAGTAGAGACTCACCGTCGACAGAAAAGACTCCCAGACAACAGCAACGACTCACCGGCGACAGAAAAGACTCCAGACAACAGCAAAGACTCACGGCGATACAAAAGACTCCCAGACAACAGCAAAGACTCACCGGCGACAGAAAAGACTCCCAGGCGACATAAAAGACTCCAGGCGACAGAAAAGACTCCCAGGCGACAGAAAAGACTCCCAGAAAAGACTCCAGGCGACAGAAAAAACTCCCAGACAACCAAAAAGACTTCCAGACAACAGAAAAGACTCCCAGGCGACAGAAAAGACTCGCAGACGACAGAAAGACGCCCAGACAACAGAAAAGACTCCCAGTCAACAGAAAAGACTCACCGGCGACAGAAAAGACTCCCAGACAACAGAAAAGACTCCCAGACAACAGAAAAGACTCCAGAAAACAGAACAGACTCCCAGACAACAGAAAAGACTCCAGACAACAGAAAAGACTCCCAGACAACACAAAAGACTCACCTGCAACAGAAAAGACTCCCAGACAACAGAAAAGACTCAACACAAAAGACTCACCGGCAGCAGAAAAGACTCCCGGCAACAGAAAAGACTGCCAGACAACAGAAAAGACTCCCAAGCGACAGACAAGACTCCCCGGCAACAGAAAAGACTCCTCGGCGACAAAAAAGACTCCCAGGCGTCAGAAAAGACTCCCAGACAACAGTAGAGACTCACCGTCGACAGAAAAGACTCCCAGACAACAGCAACGACTCACCGGCGACAGAAAAGACTCCCAGACAACAGCAAAGACTCACCGGCGACACAAAAGACTCCCAGACAACAGCAAAGACTCACCGGCGACAGAAAAGACTCCCAGGCGACATAAAAGACTCCCAGGCGACAGAAAAGACTCCCAGGCGACAGAAAAGACTCCCAGAAAAGACTCCCAGGCGACAGAAAAAACTCCCAGACAACCAAAAAGACTTCCAGACAACAGAAAAGACTCCCAGGCGACAGAAAAGACTTCCAGACGACAGAAAAGACGCCCAGACAACAGAAAAGACTCCCAGTCAACAGAAAAGGCTCACCGGCGACAGAAAAGACTCCCAGACAACAGAAAAGACTCCCAGACAACAGAAAAGACTCCCAGAAAACAGAACAGACTCCCAGACAACAGAAAAGACTCCAGACAACAGAACAGACTCTCAGACAACACAAAAGACTCACCTGCAACAGAAAAGACTCCCCGGCAACAGAAAAGACTCAACACAAAAGACTCACCGGCAACAGAAAAGACTCCCCGGCAACAGAAAAGACTCCCAGACAACAGAAAAGACTCCCAGACAACAGAAAAGACTCCCCGGCAACAGAAAAGACTCCCAGACAACAGAAAAGACTCCCAGACAGCAGCAAAGACTCCCAGGCGAGTCTCTTCAGCTGTCACCATGCTGTCATGCCCACCCCTCCCTTTCACTCTCCCTCTCCTATTCTCGTGACGATCTTTTGGCTGTGAAACCTGCGCCCCTCGACCCTGCCTTGAACTTGAAATTGCGAAAGTTTTGCATTGGTGTCGACCTTCCGCGTGTTCGTGGGTGTAGGGGAGGGAGAAGAAAGCAGAGGAAGATCGCCGCCATTAGCCGTGCCCGTTTCTCTCCCTTTGAAAAATCATCTCGCTCTTCTGATGCTACCAACCTGATCACTGTCCCCCTCCTCAAGCCTCCCACTTTCTCCAGTCATAACAGCAAACTGACTCTGGGGTTATTCAACACCCAATCTGTTGGTGCCAAGGAGAAAAGGACTGCAATCAACGATTTCATCGTTGACAATGACGTCAACCTTATGTGCATCACAGAAAATGGTTGCTACCAAGTGGTGACGAGGCCAAGTGTTGCGACCTTTCCCCTCCTGGCTATACGACCTTCAGTTTTCCTCGGCCAACCGTGGCGGAGGCATCGCTTTTGTAGTGTCTGATGCTGTGTCCCCCTCTGTCTCCACTACCTCCAGCTTCTCATTTCCTCACTCTTCTTACGAACTGGTCCAGCTTACTGTGTCCTTACCCAAGTCCTCCCTTCATGTGTTCTGCCTTTACCGCCCCCCTCCCAGCAAGAAGAATCAGCTGAAAGACTCTCTCTTTCTTGAGGAGTTCCCGGATCTGCTGGACTTCATGAACTCTGTGAAAGGCCACTCAGTTTTGGTTGGGGATTTCAACTTCCACTGGGACAATCCTCCAACAACTTCACTGCACGACTGAAGGATCTCTAGAGTCCTTTGGTCTGCGTCAGTCTGTCTCTTCTCCACTCACCGATCGGGTCACATCCTGGACTGGGTCATTCATCCTGATGGTGACCTGGTTGACTCAGCCCCCACCAGTTTGACCCTGACCTCTGACCACCATGCCATCCTAGCCAAGCTCAACATTTCTGTTCCTGTCAAATCTCCCAGGTTCGTTGAAAACCAGGGACTTTACATCTGTGGACCTTGATGCGTTCCGCGCTGACCTGCTGTTTTGTCTTCAGTCATCACCTGCTCTTTCTGCTGAACTGTTCCATACCCTTATCCAGGACGTTCTTGATCGTCATGCTCCTGTTCTTCGACGGAGGATCTCCAGCCGCCCACCTTCGCCTTGGTTTCCGGCAGTTGCCCGCAAGTTCTGGACGCTAAACGTGTTAGGCGTGGGGCAGAGAGACAATGGATTAAGAGCGGTCTTGAGGTCCATAAACAGATCTTTCGTGTTGCAAACAATGTTGTCAATGAAATTGTGCAGCAAGCCAAATCAGAATTTTACAATGCCAAAATACTTGCATGCACTTCGAGCAAGCAATTGTTCAACCTCACAAACACACTCATGGGGAGAATTAATTCCTCTCCTCTTCCATCTTCTGTCTGTCCCTCTGATCTGCCACATAAATTTTGTGATTTCTTTGTCGGCAAAATCGAGTCGATCCGGGAGAATATAGACTCTCAGACAGCAACTGTTCCTGATATTCACTTTGACATTTTCTCTGGCATTCCACTCTTTTCTTTTGAACCTGTTATCAGTCATTAGTTAGAGATGTGATTAAGAATACTACCATTAAGACTTGTGTGCTCGACCCCCTCCATCCTCCCTGCTATGTGGTGTAATTGATGATTTGATGCCTTTCATCACTGCTATTGTCAATGATTCACTCACCTCTGGTTGTTTCCCCTCTGAACTAAAACACTCTGTTATTCGACCCCTGCTAAAGAAACCCTCTCTTGATCCTGAGATTTTGAAAAACTATTGTCCTGTTTCCAACTTATCCTTTCTGTCGAAGATAATTGAAAAGATTGCTCTTCTCCAACGTCATGAACATCTTGAGCGTAACAATCTTCTCAATCCTTTGCAATCTGCCTATCGGGCTGGCCATAGCACAGAAACCGCTCTCCTTAAAATTGTTAACGACCTTCTCTCTGCTCTTGATGATGGTAAAGTCTCTCTGCTGTCCTTGTTAGACCTGTCTGCCGCTTTTGACACTGTAGATCACAGTACCCTTCTGTCTAGGCTTGAGCATACATTTGGCATCTCTGGCACAGCTCTTTCCTGGTTTCGATCCTATCTTTGTGGTCGTACTCAGACTGTCTCTGTGAATGGTTTTCTTCTCAGTCAGCTGACTTGGAGTATGGAGTCCCCAGGGCTCAGTCTTAGGCCCCATTCTCTTCGTTCTTTATACACAGCCTATCTCTGACATTGTCACTCATCATGGCATCTCCCACCACTGTTTCTCTGACGACAACCAAATCTACACCTCTGACGATATTTCTCAGCTCCCTTCTATCATCGAACGAACTCAGGCATGTTTTTCTGATATCAAAGCTTGGATAATTGACAACAAACTTCAACTGAACAACGACAAGACCGTACTGATTTTCATAGCATCTAAAAGATTATTGTCTACAAACTGCCTTCCCTCATCTGTCCAACTAGATAATTCAGTCATTCGGACTTCTTCAACTGTCCGCAATCTTGGGATCACACTGGACCAAACTCTATCCTTTCAAAGTCAAATTTCCTCTGTCTGTCGTGCTTGCTATCTGGAACTTCGCCGTATTTCTTCTGTTCGTCATCTTCTCTCGGATGATGCCACCAAAACTCTAATTTCTGCTTTTGTTCTTTCTCGCTTGGATTACTGTAATTCTCTTCTTGCTGGTTGCCCACAGAATCTTCTTGGCAAAATTGCAGAAAATTCAAAACAGTGCTGCCCGACTAGTATTGAAACGCTCCAAATGTTCTCACTCGGCTCCCTTGCTTGATTTTCTCCACTGGCTCCCAGTAGGCAAAAGAATTGAATACAAGCTTTCTTTGCTTTGCTACAAATCTCTCAGTGGTCTAGCCCCATCCTATCTTGCTGATCTTCTGAATACCTACAAACCTCTTAGACAGCTACGTTCTTCCTCTGACACTTCTCTTTTCCAAATTCCTCGCTTCCGCACTAGGACCTCGGTGACCGTTCGTTCTCTTTCCAGGCCCCTGTTGTTGGAATAACCTCCCTTTGTCTCTCCGCTCTGCGACTTCCCTCTCTTCTTTCAAGTCTTCTCTTAAGACTACCTCTTCAGTCATGACCCTTCCCTCTTTCTGTCGAAAGCAGATGTACCCTACACCTGGAGTGTGTGTGTGTTTGTGTGATTGTGTGCGTGTGTGTGTGTGTGTGTGTGTGTGTGTGTGTGTGTGTGTGTGTGTGTGTGTGTGTGTGTGTGTGTGTGTGTGTGTGTGTGTGTGTGTGTGTGTGTGTGTGTGTGTGTGTGTGTGTTTCTGTGCTAAGCTTAAGCATGTAGAAATGTTGTGTGTGTGTGTTTGGAAGATTGCCTTTTGTTGTTTATCATATCGGTTGCTTCTTTTGATTTATTTATTCTTTATTGTAAGCGCTTAGGGCTTTTAAGATTAGGCGCAAGAAATGCACATTATTATTATAAAAGACTCCAGACAACAGAACAGACTCCCAGACAACAGAAAAGCCCTCCCGGCAACAGAAAAGACTCCAGACAACAGAAAAGACTCCCAGACAACAGAGAAGACTCCCCGGTGACAGTAAAGACTTCCAGACAACAGAAAAGACTGCCAGACAACAGAAAAGACTCCCAGGCGACAGACAAAACTCCCCGGCAACAGAAAAGACTCATCGGCGTCAGAAAAGACTCCCAGATAACAGCAAAGACTCACCGTCGACAGAAAAGACTCCCAGACAACAGCAAAGACTCACCGGCGAGTGAAAAGACTCCCAGATAACAGCAAAGACTCACGGGCGACACAAGAGACTCCAGACAACAGCAAAGACTCACCGGCGAAAAAAAGACTCCCAGGCGACAGAAAGACTCCCAGGTGACAGTAAAGACTCCCAGGCGACAGAAAAGACTCCAGACAACCGAAAGACTTCCAGAACAGAAAGATTCCCAGGCGACAGAAAAGACTCCCAGACGACAGAATAGACTCCAGACAACAGAAAAGACTCCAGCAACAGAAAAGACTCCGGCGACAGCAAAGACTCTCAGACAACAGAAAAGACTCCCAGACAACAGAAAAGACTCTCCAGACAACAGAACAGACTCCCAGACAACAGAAAAGACTCCCGGCAACGGAAAAGACTCCCGGCAACAGCAAAGACTCCACGGCAACGGAAAGACTCCCAGACAACAGAAAAGACTCCCAGACGACAGAAAGGACTTCCGACAACAGAAAAGACTCCCAGGCGACAGAAAAGAATTCCAGACAACAGAAAAGACTTCCAGACAACAGAAAAGACTCCCGACAACAGAAATACTCCCGGCAACAGAAAAGACTCCCAGACAACGAAAGACTCCCAGGCGACAGAAAAGACTTCCAGACAACAGAAAAGACTCCCAGACACTAGAAATGCACCCCGGTAACAGAAACGACTCCCAGATAACAGAAAAGACTTCCAGAGAACTGTGAAGACTTCCGGCGACAGAAAAGATTTCCAGACAACAGAAAAGACTTTCAGACAACAGAAAAGACGCCCAGGCGACAGACAAAGACTCCCCGGCTACAGAAAAGACTCCAGGCGACAGAAAACACTCCCAGACAAAAGCAAAGACTCCCGGCGACAGAACAGACTCCCAGACAACAGAAAAACTCCCGGCAACAGGAAAGACTCCCAGACAACAGAAAAGACTTCCAGGCGAAAGAAAAGACTCCAGACAACAGAAAAGACTCCCAGACAACAGAAAAGACTCCCCGGCAACAGAAAAGACTCCCAGACAACAGAAAAGACTCCCAGACAACAGAGACGACTCCCGGTGACAGAAAAGACTCCCAGACAACGGCAAAGACTCCGGCAACACAAAAGACTCCCAGACAACAGCAAAGATTCACCGGCGACAGAAAAGACTCCCAGGCGACAGAAAAGACTCCCAGGCGACAGAAAAGACTCCCAGAAAAGACTCCCAGGCGACAGAAAAAAAACTCCCAGACAACCAAAAAGACTTCCAGACAACACAAAGACTCACCGGCAACAGAAAAGACTCCCCGGCAACAGAAAAGACTCCCAGAAACAGAAAAGACTCAACACAAAAGACTCACCGGCAACAGAAAAGACTCCCGGCAACAGAAAAGACTCCCAGACAACAGAAAAGACTCCCAGACAACAGAAAAGACTCCCCGGCAACAGAGAAGACTCCCAGTGACAGAAAAGACTCCAGAAAACAGAAAAGACTCCAGACAACAGAAAAGACTCCAGGCGACAAAAAGACTCCCAACAACAGAAAAGACTCCCAGACAACAGAAAAGATTCCCAGCAACAGAAAAGACTCCCAGACAACAGAAAAGACTCCCAGACAACAGAGAAGACTCCCAGTGACAGAAAAGACTTCCCAGACAACAGAAAAGACTGCCAGACAACAGAAAAGACTCCCGGCAACAGAAAAGACTCCTCGGCGACAGAAAAGACTCCCAGGCGTCAGAAAAGACTCCAGACAAAAGCAAGACTCACCGTCGACAGAAAAGCTCCAGACAACAGCCACGACCATCGGCGACAGAAAAGACTCCCAGACAACAGCAAACACTCACCTGCGACACAAAAGTCCCCAGACAACAGAAAGACTCACGGCGACAGAAAAAGACTCCCAGGCGAAAGCAAAGACTCACCGGCGACAGAAAAGACTCCAGAAACGAAAAGCTTTCCAGACAACAGAAAAGACTACCAGACGACAGAAAAGACTCCCAGACAACAGAAAAGACTCCCTGTCAACAGAAAAGACTCCCAGACACAGAAAAGACTCCCAGACAACAGAAAAGACTCCCAGACAACAGAAAAGACTCCCGGCAAAGGAAAAGACTCCCGGCAACAGCAAAGATCCCCGGCAACGGAAAAGACTCCCAGACAACAGAAAAGACTCCCAGGCGACAGAAAGGACTTCCCGACAACAGAAAAGACTCCCAGGCGACAGAAAAGTCTTCCAGACAACAGAAAAGACTCCCAGACAACAGAAATGCTCCCCGGCAACTGAAAAGACACCCAGACAACAGAAAAGTCTCTCAGGCGACAGAAAAGACTTCCAGACAACAGAAAAGACTCCCAGACACTAGAAATACTCCCGCAACGGAAAAGACTCCCAGATAACAGAAAAGACTCCCAGACAACAGAGAAGACTCCCCCGGCGACAGAAAAGACTTCCAGCAACAGAAAGACTTCCAGACAACAGAAAAGACTTCCAGACAACAGAAAAGACTCCCAGGCGACAGACAAGACTCCCGGCAACCGAAAAGACTCCCAGGCGACAGAAAAGACTCCCAGACAAAAGCAAAGACTCCCCGGCGACAAAACAGACTCCCAGACAACAGAAAAGACTCCCCGGCAACAGAAAAGACTCCCAGACAACAGAAAAGACTCCCAGGCGACAGAAAAGACTCCCAGACAACAGAAACGACTCCCTAACAACAAAAAGGACTCCCCGGCAACAGAAAAGACTCCCAGACAACAGAAAAGACTCCCAGACAACAGAGAAGACTCCCCGGTGACAGAAAGACTTCCAGACAAAATAAAAGACTCCAGGCGACAGACAAGTCTCCCCGGCAACAGAAAAGACTCCTCGGCGACAGAAAAGACTCCCTGGCGTCAGAAAAGACTCCCAGACATTAACAAAGACTCACCGTCGACAGAAAAGACTCCCAGACATCAGCAACGACTCACCGGCGACAGAAAAAGACTCCCAGACAACAGCAAAGACTAACCGGCGACACAAAAGACTCCCAGACAACAGCAAAGACTCACCGGCGACAGAAAAGACTCCCAGGCGACAGAAAAGACTCCCAGGCGACAGGAAAGACTCCCAGGCGACAGAAAAGACTCCCCGTCAACAGAAAAGACTCCCAGAAAACAGAAAGGACTCCCCGGCAACAGAAAAGACTCCAGACAACAGAAAAGACTCCCAGACAACAGAGAAGATCCCCGGTGACAGAAAAGACTTCCAGACAACAGAAAAGACTCCCAGGCGACAGTCAAGTCTCCCCGGCAACAGAAAAGACTCCTCGGCGACAGAAAAGACTCCCAGGCGTCAGAAAAGACTCCCAGACATTAACAAAGACTCACCGTCGACAGAAAAGACTCCCAGACATCAGCAACGACTCACCGGCGACAGAAAAGACTCCCAGACAACAGCAAAGACTCACCGGCGACACAAAAGACTCCCAGACATCCGCAACGACTCACCGGCGACAGAAAAGACTCCCAGACAACAGAAAAGACTCCCAGACAACAGAGAAGACTTCCCAGTGACAGAAAAGACTCCCAGACAACAGCAAAGACTCACCGGCGACACAAAGACTTCCAGACAACAGCAAAGATTCACCGGCGACAGAAAAGACTTTCAGACAACAGAAAAGACTCCCAGGCGACAGACAAGACTCCCCGGCTACAGAAAAGACTCCCAAGCGACAGAAAACACTCCCAGACAAAAGCAAAGACTCACCGGCGACAGAACAGACTCCAGACAACAGAAAAACTCCCGGCAACAGAAAAGACTCCTAGACAACAGAAAAGACTCCCAGACAACAGAAAAGACTCCCAGACAACAGAGAAGACTCCCCGGTGACAGAAAAGACTTCCAGACAAAGAAAAGACTCCCAGGCGACAGACAAGTCTCCCGGCAACAGAAAAGACTCCTCGGCGACAGAAAAGACACCCAGGCGTCAGAAAAGACTCCCAGACATTAACAAAGACTCACCGTCGACAGAAAAGACTCCCAGACATCAGCAACGACTCACCGGCGACAGAAAAGACTCCCAGACAACAGCAAAGACTAACCGGCGACACAAAAGACTCCCAGACAACAGCAAAGACTCAACGGCGACAGAAAAGACTCCCAGGCGACAGAAAAGACTCCCAGGCGACAGGAAAGACTCCCAGGCGACAGAAAAGACTCCCAGTCAACAGAAAAGACTCCCAGACAACAGAAAGGACTCCCCGGCAACAGAAAAGACTCCCAGACAACAGAAAGACTCCCAGACAACAGAGAACACTCCCCGGTGACAGAAAAGACTTCCAGACAACAGAAAAGACTCCCAGGCGACAGTCAAGTCTCCCCGGCAACAGAAAAGACTCTCGGCGACAGAAAAGACTCCCAGGCGTCAGAAAGACTCCCAGACATTAACAAAGACTCACCGTCGACAGAAAAGACTCCCAGACATCAGCAACGACTCACCGGCGACGAAAAGACTCCCAGACAACAGCAAAGACTCACCGGCGACACAAAAGACTCCCAGACATCAGCAACGACTCACCGGCGACAGAAAAGACTCCCAGACAACAGAAAAGACTCCCAGACAACAGAGAACACTCCCCGGTGACAGAAAAGACTCCCAGACAACAGCAAAGACTCACCGGCGACACAAAAGACTCCAGACAACAGCAAAGATTCACCGGCGACAGAAAAGACTTTCAGACAACAGAAAAGACTCCCAGGCGACAGACAAGACTCCCCGGCTACAGAAAAGACTCCCAGGCGACAGAAAAACACTCCCAGACAAAAGCAAAGACTCACCGGCGACAGAACAGACTCCCAGACAACAGAAAAACTCCCCGGCAACAGAAAAGACTCCCAGACAGCAGAAAAGACTTCCAGGCGAAAGAAAAGACTCCCAGACAACAGAAAGACTCCCAGACAACAGAAAAGACTCCCGGCAACAGAAAAGACTCCCAGACAACAGAAAAGACTCCCAGACAACAGAGAAGACTCCCCGGTGACAGAAAAGACTCCCAGACAACAGCAAAGACTCACCGGCGACACAAAAGACTCCCAGACAACAGCAAAGATTCACCGGCGACAGAAAAGACTCCCAGGCGACAGAAAAGACTCCCAGGCGACAGAAAAGACTCCAGAAAAGACTCCCAGGCGACAGAAAAACTCCCCAGACAACCAAAAAGACTTCCAGACAACAGAAAGACTCCCAGGCGACAGAAAAGACTCCCAGACAACAGAAAAGACTCCAGACAACGGAATAGCTCAGTGGTAGAGCGCCGGACTCGTAATCTTGGTGATCCTGGGGTTGCGGGTTCGAACCCCCGCCGCGGCGGCGTTTCGGTACAGGGGGATTTTTCCTCGGAGTTAACATTGGTTCGGACTCCATTTCCCATACAGTCCTTCGAATGAGACTATAAACCGAGGTTCCGTGTGTGAACGCATGCATAAGATCTTGCACACACGTAAAATCCTATCACAACTTTCGGAAGAGAAGGCCAGTTTGGCCGTTGGTATGGATGACACGTTACACATAGCATGCACCCTGCGTGAGAAACGGAAAAGAACGAAGGAGTAATTGATATTGAACGATATTGACTGGATGACACGGGAAACGACCGAATGACGCCAGCTGGCAGCTCTTCAGTCGGCACTACCCAGGTAGGCAGCCGTTGTGTATATGAGTATTGATTGTAGAGCGCAATGAGTTGATTCCAAGAATTGCGCTATATAAAATCTATATATACTCAGAGGCATAAAAAACGCGAAAAAATAGAGACAGTGCACGATTGTTCACATTGTGAACAGGGACGTAAGCAATGTCGTTGGCACGTGCAACATTAGCAGTACGTGGTGTCTTGGCCGGTTGTAACCTCGTAACAGTGGGTGAATGTTGCCGGGTCAGCGTTTTTGGCACGAGGAGTGCATTTGCCATGTGGACTACCTACGCCACGTGCATCAATGTGAATTGCAACTCAATGTGGCCCCCATTGTGGGGCTATAAATTTCCAAACCCCAAAAGTTCAAATCATCCCTTCCAGAGGCGCCAACATAATGCCGAGACTTTTTCGTCAAGATCGTTGCATAGCAATGGGGCAACTGCAGGCCGGGTTCCAATGAGGCAGGTCGCTATCGCATTCGGAGTCCACATTTCCACCGTCTATCGCCTTCTGGACCGCTTTCAAGCAAGAAACACCACTGATGACAGACCGAGGAGCGGCAGACGAGGGTCACCACAGCAGCCCAAGACCGCCATCTTCTTCGTCAGCATCGACGGGAGCCTTACCAAACCGCTGCCAACACAGCCAGGAACACCGTCGGCAACCATGGCAGGCCAATCAGCAACAGGACCGTGCGTCGCCGACTGAACACAGTTGGTCTCCAATGCAGGCGTCCAGCCCGGCGACCTATCCTGACACTCCAGCATCGCCAGAACCGTCTGCAGTGGGCACAGATCCACGTGCATTGGCGACATCGGGACTGGGGCCGAGTCGTCTTCAGTGATGAAAGCCGGTTCTGCGTCGACCCAGGCGATGGCCGCATCCGGATCTGGAGAAGAGCGGGGGAACGCTTCACGGATGCCAACATCACCGAAAGGGACCCATGGGGTGGTGAAAGCATCATGATCTGGGGGGCTATCGGCATAAATCGCCGTATTGGGCCAGTCATCTTCCAGAATGTGGGTCCAGGACGTGGTAACGGGGTCACTGCTGTTCATTACATCGACCAAGTTCTGAGGCCCCACATCCTGCCGCATTTCCAGCGGCATCCACAGAACCTGTTTCAGCAGGACAACGCAAGGCCGCACACTGCCCGTGCTACGCAGAACTTCCTGAGGCAGAACAACATCAATCTGCTGCCTCACCCAGCCCGTTCTCCCGACCTTAACCCAATAGAGCATTTCTGGGATGCCCTTCAGAGGCAGTTGAACCAGCTCAACCCCAGACCCCAGACAGCAGCTCAGCTTGCTGTTGCTGTGGGCCAGGTGTGGTGGCAAGTCCCCCAGAGGCAGACCAACACTCTGGTGCGCTCGATGTACCGCAGGTGCACAGCTGTGATCAATGCTCGAGGTGGTCACACCAGATACTGACACTTCTGCTGTTAACACAGGGTCAAGGTCAAGTTCATGTGACCTTATTTTCTACCAGAATGAACTTTGAAAGGACACTTTTGCGGTGTTCGATTGCTTTTTCTCACTTTCTATTACCAGTTCAAAGGAATCGGTAGCCAAATTACATCAAAATTTCTATACAGTTTGTTTTCGCGTTTTTTATGCCTCTGAGTATATTATTATTATTATTAAAAGACTCCCAGACAACAGAAAAGACTCCCAGACAACAGAACAGACTCCCAGACAACAGAAAAGACTCCAGACAACAGAACAGACTCCCAGACAACACAAAAGACTCACCGGCAACACAAAAGACTCCCCGGCAACAGAAAAGACTCCCAGACAACAGAAAATACTCAACACAAAAGACTCACCGGCAACAGAAAAGACTCCCGGCAACAGAAAAGACTCCCAGACAACAGAAAAGACTCCCAGACAACAGAAAAGACTCCCCGGCAACAGAAAAGACTCCCAGAAAACAGAAAAGACTCCCAGACAGCAGCAAAGACTCCCAGGCGACAGAAAAGACTCCAGACAACAGAACAGACTCCCGGAAAACAGAAAAGCCTCCCCGGCAACAGAAAAGACCCAGACATCAGAAAAGACTACCAGGGGACAAAAAGACTCCAAAAAAACAGAAAAGACTCCCAGACAACAGAAAAGATTCCCCAGCAACAGAAAAGACTCCCAGACAACAGAAAAGACTCCCAGACAACAGAGAAGACTCCCCAGTGACAGAAAAGACTTCCAGACAAAAGAAAGACTGCCAGACAACGGAAAAGACTCCCCGGCAAAGAAAAGACTCCTCGGCGACAGAAAAGACTCCCAGGCGTCAGAAAAGACTCCCCGACAAAAGCAAAGACTCACCGTCGACAGAAAAGACTCCCAGACAACAGCCACGACTCACCGGCGACAGAAAAGACACCCAGACAACAGCAAACACTCAAAGGCGACACAAAGACTCCCAGGCGACAGCAAAAGACTCACCGGCGACAGAAAAGACTCCCAGAAAACCGAAAAGTCTTCCAGACAACAGAAAAGACTACCAGACGACAGAAAAGACTCCCTGTCAACAGAAAAGACTCCCAGACAACAGAAAAGACTCCCAGACAACAGAAAAGACTCCCAGACAACAGAAAAGACTCCCGGCAAAGGAAAAGACTCCCGGCAACAGAAAGACTCCCCGGCAACGGAAAAGACTCCCAGACAACAGAAAAGACTCCCAGGCGACAGAAAGGACTTCCCGACAACAGAAAAGACTCCCAGGCGACAGAAAAGTCTTCCAGACAACAGAAAAGACTCCCGACAACAGAAATGCTCCCCGGCAACTGAAAGACACCCAGACAACAGAAAGACTCTCAGGCGACAGAAAAGACTTCCAGACAACAGAAAAGACTCCCAGACACTAGAAATACTCCCCGCAACAGAAAAGACTCCAGATAACAGGAAAGACTCCCAGACAACAGAGAAGACTCCCCCGGGGACAGAAAAGATTTTTCCCGACAACAGAAAAGACTTCCAGACAAGAGAAAAGCCTCCCAGGCGACAGACAAGACTCCCGGCAACAGAAAAGACTCCCAGGCGACAGAAAGACTCCCAGACAACAGCAAAGACTCCCCGGCGACAAAACAGACTCCCAGACAACAGAAAAGACTCCCCGGCAACAGAAAAGACTCCCAGACAACAGAAAGACTCCCAGGCGACAGAAAAGACTCCCAGACAACAGAAACGACCCCCTAACAACAAAAAGGACTCCCGGCAACAGAAAAGACTCCCAGACAACAGAAAAGACTCCCAGACAACAGAGAGGACTCCCCGGTGACAGAAAGACTTCCAGACAACAGAAAAGACTCCAGGCGACAGACAAGTCTCCCCGGCAACAGAAAAGACTCCTCGGCGACAGAAAAGACTCCAGGCGTCAGAAAAGACTCCCAGACATTAACAAAGACTCACCGTCGACAGAAAAGAGTCCCAGACATCAGCAACGACTCACGACGACAGAAAAGACTCCCAGACAACAGCAAAGACTAACCGGCGACACAAAAGACTCCCAGACAACAGCAAAGACTCACCGGCGACAGAAAAGACTCCCAGGCGACAGAAAAGACTCCCAGGCGACAGAAAGACTCCCAGGCGACAGAAAAGACTCCCAGACAACCGAAAAGACTTCCAGACAACAGAAAAGACTCCCAGGCGACAGAAAAGACTCCCAGACGACAGAAAAGACTCCCAGACAACAGAAAAGACTCCCAGTCAACAGAAAAGACTCACCAGCGACAGAAACGACTCCCAGACAAAAGAAAAGACTCCCCGGCAACGGAAAAGACTCCCTGGCAACAGAAAAGACTCCCGGCAACGTAAAAGACTCCCAGACAACAGAAAAGACTCCAGGCGACAGAAAGGACTTCCCGACAACAGAAAAGACTCCAGGCGACAGAAAAGACTTCCAGAAAAGACTCCATGCGACAAAAAAACTCCCAGACAACCAAAAAGACTTCCAGACAACAGAAAAGACTCCCAGACCACAGAAACAGACTCCCAGACAACAGAAAAGACTCCCAGACAACAGAACAGACTCCCAGACAACACAAAAGACTCACCGGCAATAGAAAAGACTCCCCGGCAAAAGAAAAGACTCCCAGACAACAGAAAAGACTCAACACAAAAGACTCCCAGCAACAGAAAAGACTCCCCAGCAACAGAAAAGACTCCCAGACAACAGCAAACACTCCCAGACAACAGAAAAGACTCCCCGGCAAACAGAAAAGACTCCTAGACAACAGAAAAGACTCCCAGACAGCAGCAAAGACTCCCAGGCGACAGAAAAGACTCCCAGACAACAGAACAGACTCCCAGAAAACAGAAAAGCCTCCCCGGCAACAGAAAAGACTCGCAGACAACAGAAAAGACTCCCAGGCGACAAAAAAGACTCCCAAACAACAGAAAAGATCCCAGACAACAGCAAAAGACTCCGAGACAACAGAAAAGACTCCCAGACAACAGAAAAGACTCCCGGTGACAGAAAAGACTTCCAGACAAAAGAAAAGACTGCCAGACAACAGAAAAGACTTCCCGGCAACAGAAAAGACTCTTCGGCGACAGAAAAGACTCCCAGGCGTCAGAAAAGACTCCCAGACAAAAGCTAAGACTCACCGTCGACAGAAAAGACTCCCAGACAACAGCCACGACTCACCGGCGACAGAAAAGACTCCCAGACAACAGCAAACACTCACCGGCGACACAAAAGACTCCCAGACAACAGGAAAGACTCACCGGCGACAGAAAAGACTCCCAGGCGACAGAAAAGACTCCCAGGCGACAGCAAAAGACTCACCGGCGACAGAAAAGACTCCCAGAAAACCGAAAAGTCTTCCAGACAACAGAAAAGACAACCAGACGACAGAAAAGACTTCCAGACAACAGAAAAGACTCCCAGACAACAGAAAAGACTCCAGTCAAGAGAAAAGACTCACCGGCGACAGAAACGACTCCCAGACAACAGAAAAGACTCCCCGGCAACGGAAAAGACTCCCCGGCAACAGAAAAGACTCCCGGCAACGGAAAAGACTCCCAGACAACAGAAAAGACTCCCAGGCGACAGAAAGGACTTCCCGACAACAGAAATGACTCCCCGGCGACAGAAAAGACTTCCAGACAACAGAAAAGACTCCCAGACAACAGAAATGCTCCCCTGCAACAGAAAAGCACACCCAGACAACAGAAAAGACTCTCAGGCGAACAGAAAAGACTTCCAGACAACAGAAAAGATCCCAGACACTAGAAATGCTCCCCGGCAACAGACAAGACTCCAGATAACAGGAAAGACTCCCAGACAACAGAGAAGACTCCCCGGCGACAGAAAAGACTTCCAGACAACAGAAAAGACTCCCAGACAAGAGAAAAGACTCCCAGACAACAGAAAAGACTTCCAGACAAGAGAAAAGACTCCCAGGCGACAGACAAGACTCCCGGCAACAGAAAAGACTCCAGGCGACAGAAAAGACTCCCAGACAACAGCAAAGACTCCCCGGCGACAAAACAGACTCCCAGACAAAGGAAAAGACTCCCCGGCAACAGAAAAGCCTCCCAGACAACAGAAAAGACTCCCAGGCGACAGAAAAGACTCCAAGTCAACAGAAAAGACTCCAGACAACAGAAAGGACTCCCGGCAACAGAAAAGACTCCAGACAACAGAAAAGACTCCAGACAACAGAGAACACTCCCCGGTGACAGAAAAGACTTCCAGACAACAGAAAAGACTCCCAGGCGACAGGCAAGTCTCCCCGGCAACAGAAAAGACTCCTCGGCGACAGAAAAGACTCCCCGGCGTCAGAAAAGACTCCCAGACATTAACAAAGACTCACCGTCGACAGAAAAGACTCCCAGACATCAGCACGACAAACCGGCGACAGAAAAGACTCCCAGACAACAGCAAAGACTCACCGGCGACACAAAAGACTCCCAGACAACAGCAAAGACTCACCGGCGACAGAAAAGTCTCCCAGGCGACAGAAAAGACTCCCAGGCGACAGGAAAGACTCCCAGGCGACAGAAAAGACTCCCAGACAACCGAAAAGACTTCCAGACAACAGAAAAGACTCCCAGGCGACAAAAAAGACTCCCAGACGACAGAAAAGACTCCCAGACAACAGAAAAGACTCCCAGTCAACAGAAAAGACTCACCGGCGACAGAAAAAACTCCCAGACAACAGAAAAGTCTCCCCGGCAACGGAAAAGACTCCCCGGCAACAGAAAAGACTCCCCGGCAACGGAAAAGACTCCCAGACAACAGAAAAGACTCCCAGGCGACAGAAAGGACTTCCCCACAACAGAAAAGACTCCCAGGCGACAGAAAAGACTTCCAGACAACAGAAAAGACTCCCAGACAACAGAAATGCCCCGGCAACAGAAAAGACTCCCAGACAACAGAAAAGACTCCCAGGCGACAGAAAAGACTTCCAGACAACAGAAACGAATCCCAGACACTAGAAATGCTCCCCGGCAGCAGAAAAGACTCCCAGATAACAGAAAAGACTCCCAGAAAACAGAGAAGTCTCCCTGGCGACAGAAAAGACTTCCAGACAACAGAAAAGACTTCCAGACAACAGAAAAGACTCCCCGGCGACAGACAAGACTCCCCGGCAACAGAAAAGACTCCCAGACAACGGAAAAGACTTCCAGACAACAGAAAAGACACCCAGACAACGGAGAAGACTCACGGGCAACAGAAAAGACTCCCAGACAACAGAAAAGACTCCCAGACAACAGAAAAGACTCCCAGACAGCAGAAAAGACACCCAAACAACGGAAAAGACTCCCAGAACACGGAGAAGACTCACCGGCAACAGAAAAGACCCCAGACAACAGAAAAGACTCCCCGACAACAAAGACTCCCAGAAAACATAAAAGACTCCCAGACAACATAAAAGACTCCCAGACAACGGAAAAGACTCCCAGACAACAGAAAAGACTCACCGGCGACAGAAGAGACTCCCAGACAACAGAAAAGACTCCCCGGCGACAGAAAAGACTCCCCGGCAACAGAAAAGACCCCCAGACAACAGAAAAGACTCCCGGACAACAGAAAATACACCCAGATAACGGAGAAGGCTCACCGGCAACAGAAAAGA
>CM031611.1:72333866-72346366 GCA_018398815.1 Conus ventricosus
AGTTTCAATCTCTGAGTGCCATTTTTTCTTGTATCATAATATAAGCCTGTCCTTGAATTCTGATATAAACCCCTCTTCAATTCCGACATCTTGGCATAGCCATACTATTCTAAAGCCATTTTCTATTAAACTATTCTTTACTCTCGAAGCCAGTTACAACTATCTGTTTCTAGCCGCATTAGCATAATCTCATAAGCTTGTCTACATATTCTATTCATCGGCTGTCTAATCAATCGGATCCAGTACTTAATGCTTTTTATTGCTGTTCTGACAGATAGTGGATATTTTCCCTGTTTCTCCATAAACCATTTTGTTGGAAGAGTGCAATGGAAGTACCAAAAATCGCTTGATAGCAAAAGTATGAACTTTTTCTATTTCTGTTACATCTTCCAGCCCCAGATTTCTGCTGTATAAGTCAAGATGGGTTCAATTTGGGCATCAAACAGTTTCCAGAATAGAAAGGGATCAATCGTATGTAATCTTCGAAACGATCTCAGGATTTCCATCACTCCCTTCTTACCTTTCTTACTCATTTCAAGCAAAGAAGCACTCGTACTTAATTTTGTGGTAAATACCAGACCTAGGTATTTGTACGTATTTGTTATCTTTAATGCTTCACTTCCGTATGTCCATCTTTCCCTTACTCCAAGGACGCCTCCTTTACGAAAGACCATTACATTAGTTTTATTTAAATTAACCTCTAAATGCAATCTATCTGCTTCTTTTTTTTAGATTGTTTAGCTGATTTTGTAGGCCCGTGACCGTGTCTGACAGTAAGATTACGTCATCTGCAAAGAGCAACAGAAATAGCTCGATAGATCCTGGTACCAGGAGAGGAGAGAAGAGAGAGAGAGAGAGAGAGAGAGAGAGAGAGAGAGAGAGAGAGAGAGAGAGAGAGAGAGAGCCGCCAGCAGCTCCCAGTGAAGAAAGGACTTCATTCTTTGGGGGATACAGTCCATCAGCCAGGAGAGCCGCAGATGCTGTGTTTAGCTGAACAGTCGGCATTACAGTAAATCCTCCTCCATCTTGCTCTCTTCACCGAAGTCAAGCATTCTCTTATTTCCACTCACAGCGTATTCCTGGTTTTCCCCCCCGCTCATTAGGCTTTGGTCCGCCTTGGGGTTATGTGTCCACCGTTGGGTCGTTTGTTGAGCTGTCTCTTGCCTTCGCAAAGCAACGGGCCTTTTGGATTGTTTGCTTGTTTGTGTATCTATCAGGAACGATTGCGTTACAGCTGCTGAACAGATTTTAAGAGAACTTTACTACACAATGGAATGGGGAATGGAAACAGAAGAGAACTTTGCTACACAATGGAATGGGGAGTGGAAACAGAAAAGAACTTTTCTACACAATGGAATGGGGAATGGAAACAGAAGAGAACTTTCCTACACAATGGAATGGGGAGTGGAAACAGAAAAGAACTTTTCTACACAATGGAATGGGGAATGGAAACAGAAGAGAACTTTGCTACACAATGGAATGGGGAACGGAAGCAGAAGAGAACTTTACTACACAGTGGAATGGGGAACGGAAACAGAAAAGAACTTTTCTACACAATGGAATGGGAAATGGAAACAGACGAGAACTTTGCTACACACTGGAATGGGGAATGGAAACAGAGAAGAGAACGTTTCTACACAATGGAATGCAGACAGAGAAAACAAATAGGAGTGTGGACTGTGATAAATCATCGGGTCAAATACTACAAAATTTCAGCTTACTATGAAACACTACAGTCACTGTCAGCGTCTATGAAGCTACAGGTTTGTGTCTTTGTTTGGATTTTTTTTGTTGTGTGTTTGTTTGTTTTTTGTTATTTGCTATTTTTGTTAGTGGTGGTGTTATTGTTGTTGTTCTTTTGTTTTCTTGCTTTGTGTTACTTTTTTTTAACAGAGCTTTTTTAATGGGACTTATACTTTGTTATTCTGTATTTTCCATTTTCCTTTTTTAAAAAAAAGGGTAGTAAACACCTTCAGTCTGTACGTACAATTATTTCTCTTGGCACCATATGAAAGTATTATAGTCATCACCCAGCTCGGAGGGCGACCCTAAACTCCGTTCTAGCTTAGAGGAAGACTTTATTCTCCGAAGTGCCAGTCTGGTTTGTTTGTTTATTTGTTTGTCTGTCAGCACGTTTTACGCAGCAACTTCCAAACCGATTTTAATGAAACTAAGTAGAGAGGTGAAATCTAGACCTTCAGACAATTGTCTGCTTTTCTGGGTATTCTTCTGTATCATCTATCAATCTATTTATGTGTTTGTCTATCTCTCTATCTATCTGTCTGTCAGTTAATCTATCTATCTTTCTTTCTTTCTTTCCATCCATCCAGCCACCCATTATCCATCAATCTGCCTACCTACCTACCTACCTACCTATCTATCTATCTATCTATCCATCTGTCTATCTATCTATCTGTCTATCTGTCTGTCTGTCCTCTGTCTATCCATAGATCTATCTACCTCTCTATCTATCTATCCATCTATAGATCGATCGATTTCTCTCTTTCTTCTTCATTTTTTTTAAAAAACATCTGGGCTTATACAGGCACATACATGTAAACAGAAACACAGACACACATATACACGCACACACATGCATGCACGTGCACACACACACACACACACACACACACACACACACACACACACACACACACACACACACACACACACACACACACACACACACCACACACACACACACACACATGCATGAGTGTGTGTGTGTGTGTGTGTGTGTGTGAGAGAGAGAGAGAGAGAGAGAGAGAGAGAGAGAAAGAGAGAGAGGAAGTGTGTGTGGCTGTGGCTGAGAGAGAGACAGAGTCAGAGAAAGAGACACACAGAGAAAGAACTCAGAACTCAGAACTCAGATGGTTTACTTCTATAAAGGCCATTGCCCCTTATGAAGGGGGGTATGGAGAACATAACAACATCAATATGAGAACTATACAGAACACAAGAAAAACTGGTTGGACTACTCCGTCACGAAGTCATGACTGATCTAAGCTGAAATGCCTTGAATAAGTAAATTGAGAAGTTTCTTACTATGCTTTCTTTCTGAGATGCCATTAGCAGGCTTAACCGAAACTGACAGGGATCCTTGGAAAATTTTGTCGGTACATATTGCGCTCTTAGACTGGATAATTTACAACAACATAAAACAAAATGAAGTTCGTCCTCTTTTCCATTTTTGCATAATGGACAAGTCAAATCTATCCCAGTATATTTACTGTAACGATACCGGTGTTCTGCTATGTCTGAAATTCCCAGTCTAAATTTGGTCATTGTCAACTTCAAGTGTTTAGCTAAATCCATTCGTAGATAACGTTTGACATCGTGTACCGAACAAAATGTCCGATACATGGTAAATCTATCACTATTTTTGACATGAAAGTCCCATTCCTGCCACCTGCATGCAATCAATCTGTCTTTAAATTCACACAGAAATGACTTATCATTTTGCACTCCTTGGTTTATCCAAACATAACCATATCCAAACTGATATAATTTGCAACGGACATTTGAAGCCCAATTTCTTTTGTCTCTTGCATCTAGGTCGTATAACATCATATGGGCTTTCCGAGGTAATCTGTGATCATTCATTTTTGTTAATTTCAACCAGTATCGAATACAGTTTAGCACAGAATTCAAAGACATAGGATATCTATTGGTCTCCCATAGACTAAGTCATTGGGTGTTCGCATTTCAACTCCTAAAAATTTCTTTAATGCAAAGAGGTGCACTTTTTCACAATGACGGGCTGCATCATCTAGTCCCCAAAGTTCTGCACCGTACAGAGCAATGGGTTGAACCTGTGAATCAAATAACTTCAACAATAAATCTAAACTAGTATTCTTCAAAATATACAATTTTCTCATAATGCAGAGCAGAGCTTTCTTTGCTTTACTTACAAGGTCATTGCAAGCCAATGTGGAAACTGAGTTTTGTTGAAAACAGTATACCTAAGTATTTATAAGCATTTACGGCAGGCATAACAGCATTATTATATGTCCAATGTTCTCTTGCTGCTAAGTAGCCACCTTTTCTAAACACAATTATATTACTTTTGCTTAAATTCACTTTCAAATCAAGAGAAAAAGCTGCGCGTTGTAGACTGTTTAACTGTGTCTGCAAACCAATAACTGTTTCTGATAAAAGTACAACATCATCTGCTAATAACAAAATAAAGAGCTCAAAATAATCAGTTGTAAACATTGCACCATGCCTACCATTTTGAATTATTTCTATGGCAAGTTCATTAATAAACAAAGAAAATAAAACAGGACTGCACACGTCACCTTGCTTAACACCATAGGTGCACATAATGAAATCAGTTAATTTATGTCCACACCGTATCTTAACTTTAACATTATTATACATACTTTTGATGCAATTGTATAAATTACCATTTATACCATTTTTAACTAAAATTGACCAAAGAATTTTCCTATTAATGGAATCAAAAGCCTTCTCAAAATCTATGAATGCAACATATAATTTTCTGTTGAAAGAGAACTGTTTTTGTATGATAGCTAACAAAGTAAACATATGATCAATAGTTGAATAGTTCTTTTTGAATCCTGCTTGATATTCTCCAGTAATATTATTTTCCTCAACCCACTCTTGTAAACGATGATTAATTACTGTACTATAAATTTTGCTGCTAATGTTGCATAATGAAATGCCCCTGTAATTGTTAGGATTGTTGACATCTCCTTTTTTGTACAAGGGAAGCACAATACTTTCTGTCCAACTGTCAGGAAATATACCTTTCTGGAACAAAGCATTAAAAATGTGACAAAGAAATCTGCAACACACTCACCTGCATTTTTTAACAACTCTCCAGTTATTCCATCCGGCCCAGCAGCTTTTCTAATCTTTATCTTTCTAATTGCTAAAATAACTTCTTCCTTTGATATTGGTCGGTTGAAATAAACATCATTACCATCAACATTCAATTCGTCCTCGTCTGGTTCACTTTCTTTTTCGAGTAAAGTTTTGAAGTGTTCAAACCAGTTGTCCAAAGTGATATCATTGCTAACGTGTTTTCCGTTTACCTGAAAGTTTATTTACATTTTCCCAAAATTGCTTTTGATTATTCACCGAAGATAAACAATTCATCTAAAAACGATTTGTGGAAATCCTTCTCTTTGCGCTTTAACAAATGTTTATACTCTCTACGTGCAATACAAAAAGCATTTCCATCTTCAGAATCTCCTGTTTGACGGGATATTCTGTAAAGCTTTCTTAAATTTTTCTGTGCTGCCTTACACTCGTGATCATACCAGTCATCTGATTTATCATTATCACCAATTATGATCTGCCTATTCATGCATTCAGCACTTCGTTTAATGCAATGATTAAATATAGACAAAGCTTCGTCAATATCATAATCAATTAAACTTACAGCTGACTCTAACATTCTACGAGATTCCACAGACTGCATTGAGTCAATAAACACTGGTGATGCATTATTGTTCCAAACTATCCTATTTAAAGTTTGTTTCTCTTCTTGAGATTTCCTACTGTCATGCTCTCCGAAAAAGTTAAATGTAATTCAAGTGGCATATGATCTGAATGAAACATATCACGAATATTAAGTTCACAGAAAGATTCAAACATAGCAAACATGTCACTCGACATTAAAAAGTAATCGTTAACACTACTACCTGAATCTGAGATGTATGTGTAGCAACCATAGCGGTCGCCATTACATGCACCATTCAGAATACGTAAATCAAATGTAGTACATAAATTCAACATAAGTTTACCATAGCTATTCAACACTTTGTCTTGAGATTTCCTGTTTGTGTTGATCGAACTACTTGTTTTTAATGACTTAACAAAATTTTCACTGTATAAATCATTTATATTTATATCAGCAGTTCGACTGTTGAAATCCCCTGACAACACGAAGTAAACATCATGAAATGCAACAGAACAATCTGCCAAGCATTCTTCCAAAAGACTAATGCCATTGTTTACATCCAAAAAAGAATAAAATGGTGACCCTTCAGGCGGAACATATACACACATATACAACATATCCTTCATGGTGCCTAATACAGCTCTGTCTATGTGAAAAACAATAATATTATTGTAATCTACGTCAACAGAACGAACAAACGGGGCATACACTCTCTTTATTAGGCACACAACTCCACCCGAAAAACGACCATGTTTAGAAAACTTAATAGCAGGTTTACAAAATATTATGTAATCAACAAATAAATCTGATTGAAATGTTTCTATAAAGGTTTCAGCAAAACAAATTATATCAAAGGAACGAACATAAGAAAGGAAATCTTTATGTCTTAGTTTAGGAAGCAGGCCGTTGACATTCCATTGCAAGACTTTAAAATGCTTAACTGAAAATGCACGTGCGTTACAATCGGAATCAAGTTGACCTGACACAGAACGCGATCCCGAACTTTTTTTGCACGGCCCGCACGGCCAGTACCCTGTTTGTTCACACTTTCCTCTCTGTCACTGACAACGTCACGAGCATTCGACATACAGGCACGTGCAGTGTCAGCCACATAACAGCTCACAAATGGTTCCGCAACCGGTGTCCGTTTTTTTGGTTGCTCCCTCTAAATTAAATGCAGAAGAAAAACTATTTCCAGAACAAACATTTGAAAAAAACACCCCACAAGAAGAGCGGCCGATATCCTATTTGATATCTTTCAGGTTGCCCTCTGAGTCCACAGAAAATTTAGTTCCATCTATTACAAGATGGTCGAAAACCATAGACGCCTTTTTGTTTTCTGCTCTAGCTTTCTTCAAAATAGGGCAGCAGTCTGCGTCTTACTTCCCTCACCCTGAAAGAAAAATCCTCTCCAATAAAAATACTAGTACCTTTTAGTTTCCCTCTTGCTCTGAGTATGTCCACCTTGTCCTTGAAGAAGGTACAGCACCCGATTATTGGAGAGTTGGGCCTCTGGTTCAGTCGATGCAGGCGGTCAAAACGAACGTTTTTGGCCAGCTCCAGCCTGTCAGTGAAGAGTTCCCTGACTGCAGCCTCCAGGTCATCTGCCGTCTCCTTCTCTGCTTTCTGAAGTCCGTGGATGATGACGTTATTTCGCTTCGACCTGCATTCCAAATCGTCGGTCTTCATCTCCATCTCTTCGATCCTCTTCTCCTGGCGGACGTTTACTCTCCCTCAGAGCGGCATTTTCCTCTCGTAGACGGGTGCATTCTTCCTTTATGCTCTTCATTTCCGCATGCAGCACATCAAAACCGTCTTTGAGGCCTCTGATGTCATCCCTCACCGTGTCAAACTTCATGTTCAGCTGATGGAGCATGGACATGACATCGTTGGAACTCTGATCTCGGTTCTGGGATGAAGCATCCGGTGAGAAAGAAAGAGAGAAGAGGGGGGGGGGGGGGGGGGGGGGTGAGAGAAGAGAGAGAGAGAGAGAGGGGGGGGTGAGAGAAAACCATGAAAGGATGGAAAATGTGTTAACAGCTTTACTTGTCTGCTGCAAAATCAGTGCTGACAACAATCAAAATACAAACAAGCACACAAAACATGATTTGAAGTAATATTCGTCTACAATATAGAAGAAAGGAAAGTTTCAACAAATACATCTTCATCTTGAGAAACACATTCTCATGCTGACGGCCATCAGTGTGGGCAATGCTGTGTGTCTTTGGTAACTGTTTTAACATGTGAATAAGGCATATTTGTTGAACATGTATTTGTATTGTATTGTACATAACCATGACTTTACTCTTTGTTTGTATCTTGTCCTGTTTTCCAGTACCGCCATGGGTTGTTTCATTTCAATGCCGACAGCGGACACAAATGGTGAAAAATAACCCTTAGCTAGATTTGTGAATGGCTGAGCTAGCGGAAAACGATCTCCCCTCAACCCCTCCCCCCCCCCCCCTTTCAGCCCCCCCCCCCTCCGTCTCCCCTCCCACCCCTCCACCCGCTGCGTAGGGCGCCATCACGTCCATCTATCTAGAGTCCCCATGAACATTCCGGCACCGAAAACTTTGACCTGACCACACCACAAGGATGGACAGGGAGAGTGAATCGAATCTGGTGTCACCACAAAACCAAGGCATGTCTGTGACTTTCAGGTTTTTCCTACTTTTTTTTAATTTCGAGATGAATGTGGATGAGGATGATTATGATGATGCTTTCGGAGTTTCGTTTCGGGTAGGAAGCACTTGTCAAGACAGCACTTGATCTTTTGAAAATATATCCTAGTGTTAGCTAGGCTGAGGGTTACAGACACCTGCAGTGTTGGTTCGGACATTTGAGCCCAAGCCTCAGAAAAGGCATCCATTAAGAGAGTCAGTCTATACTTCGGGATTCCTTTAAAGATACAAGAGAGGTCCAAATACCTCAACAGTTAGAGTGGTCAGCTCCACTGTTAACCCAAGCACTGGCAATTATTCAAGCGTTGACAACAGCTATGAATTGTGCAGAACAGCCTTTACATGAATCTCTTATACAATGCAACTCCCGACTGACTGACCAAGCAACACGTTGATCAGATACGTTGTGTTGGAAAACAAGTATAGGACAGGATTCTTCCGTCCTTCTGAGAATGACAATAGGCCAGTGAAAACAAACAAACAAACAAACAAAACGAAAAACAAAGCTGTGGTGTGGTGTGGTGGCGGTGGTGGTGGTGGTGGTGGTGGTGGTGTGTGTGTGTGTGTGTGTGTGTGTGTGTGCGTGTGCGTGCGCGTGCGCGTGCGTGTGTGTGTGTCCATTAGCTAGCACCTTCAATATAGTATGAAACACGACTAGCATCCATTAGTCGGTGGAAGGAAAAATACGGGAGGCTCTGTTTTAGATTTCCATCATCTATACATGGTACAGCCGTCGGCAACAGCCATCTCTCCATACACCTACAGATTGCCATCATCTATACATGGTACAGCCGTCGGCAACAGCCATCTCTCCATACACCTACACACGGTACATTGCAAAAAGTATGCACAGAGAGGGGAGAGAGAGAGAGAGAGAGAGAGAGAGAGAGAGAGAGGGACACTGAGCATTTTTCATGCCATTAGCTCTAAACAGCCTGGATGACATGGGGATGCAAAATAAAAATCATTTAATTAACTATATAGTAAATTCTCAACATACATAAAGTAAAACAATGCTACTATTCCAAGCACCATAAGCCTGAATAGCGACCATCCAGAGAGAGAGAGAGATTTCTGCTGTTGATTGCTATTAAATATATTTACGTGTCAGAGGGATAACCTGTGAAAAACAACTTGAAATGTACATCTTCGTTCGATGTTGACAATGGATGACATTCAGCTCATTCGCATAATCACTGCAGGATTTCCATATTTTTGCTATGATGGACGACAAAGCCTGTTTGTCTGTATGTTTCTCCCTTGTATATATATATATATATGTGTGTGTGTGTGTATATATATATATATGTGTGTGTGTGTGTGTATATATATATATATATGTGTGTGTGTGTGTATATATATATATATGTGTGTGTATATATATATATATATATATTCAATTATAAACAAAGCTTGCTCTTATGTCTTAGATTGAAGAAATAGGGGGAGATAAGCATTCATATCTGCAGTGGTAGATAATTCTGTCTAACAGTATGTGCTTAAGTGGGTGAATGGGGGAAAAATAAAATACATGCTTCTCAAAATGACCCTTCAGCAAGCTTATAGTCTCCAAGGAGGAGACATTCTCCAATAGGGAGGAAACTCACTAGCATATAACTCCTGGTCAGATACCGATATTTCGAAACCTGATTGTTTCTCCTCAGTGACCGCGGGAAGTGGTAATTTGACTCCTCTGCCTTTTCGGTTTTAACAAGAATGCCATCCTAGAAAAGGCTGGTGTGCAATACCGTAGTATGTTTGTTGAGTTTTCAAAAAACCAACCAAAGGTGCCACCTAAGAAGCAAAAGAAAATCATGAAAGAGCAAAACAAGCAACATTTTCTTGTGAAAAGTAGAAAATATAAAAAGATAACCTCTTAAGACACAAGTGCTGAGGGCCAGTTCTTGGAATGAATCTGCAGTGGTAGATAATTCTGCCTAACTAACAGTATGTGCTTAAGTGGGTGAATTTTTTCCCCATTCACCCACTTAAGCACATGCTTATCTCCCCCTGTTTCTTCAATCTAAGACATGAGAGCAAGCTTTGTTTATAATTGAATATTTCTTGCAGTCATTGCAACACCAAGCTGCTCTGTAAGTTGCTGGAATGGTGCTCGGTACTTTTCCTTGGAATTTATTAGTTCACCTTTAGCATTAATAACTGTATATGACGTAAGTTTAGTTTTTGTTCGTTTGTTTTTACAGAACCTTTTAGTGATGACACATGCCTTCACATTCTGCATTTTCCATTTCTGTCAAAGCAAAGGAAGATGGGAAGTAACCCTGTCAGTCCACATTGGCAATTACTCCGCCTGGCAAAAGGAAATAATGTCATTATCTGACTCAAAAGGCAAAACTGAAATCCGTAGTAGACTGGCAGAGGACTGTGCTGTCCAAAGTTTCACTGTGTCTGTTTGTTTGTCTGTCTGTCGGCAAGTTCATGAAACAAACCGATTTTAACATAACTATACAGAAAGGGTACTCGGGGGCGAAGCACAAACTCATTCAATTCTGGCGCCAATCCACGGAGCAGATACACATGTAGGGACGGAGCCTTACATCTGTCAGCAGGAATATAAGAACATCGCGGAATCGAACGTGGTTGGAAACATGGTATATAACCCAAGGACGAACGCCCACATTTTGATGCAGATGTATTGTCTGCTCCGAATCACAAAGAGAGATCCACGTTCCCGTTGACCTCGAAATGATGTTCTGCCTTCCACAGCATCCTTTTATGTTGTCAATCCGTCAACCAGTTCGTCAGTCAGTCAGTCTCTCTCTCTCTCTCTCTCTCTCTCTCTCTCTCTCTCTCTCTCTCTCTCTCTCTCTCTCTCTCTCTCTCTCTCTCTCTCTCTCTCTCTCCCCCCCCCTCTCTCTCTCTCTCTCTCTCTCTCTCTCTCTCTCTCTCTCTCTCTCTCTCTCTCTCTCTCTCTCTTGTTATGCAGGGAACCATGTGCATGTGCGAGTGCACAAACGCACATATACACTAAGAGACACCCAAACAAACATACAGGGTCGAACTTCAATTAAGGACCACCCCGAAAAAAGGCCCTTTCTTTTTAAATTGGCCAAAAATACAAGCAATGCATTTTTTCGAAGAATTCGACTGGGAAAGGTTTAAGGGGTTAACAGAGTATTCCGCAAAGCTTGCGAAAGCTGTCTTATTGTCACGTGCGGCATGCAGAGGGGGGGGGGGGGGGGGGGTTGAAAGTTGCAGATTGTTGTTAAAATTGCTTGTTTTTTAAACAAGAGTGAACACTGCTTCAAACGGTTTTGCACTGAAATTCCAAATGCACGTGCAAAAACCAATGCATTGTAGAGCATTATACTGACTGGAATGCCCCTAAAAGCAGCCCAACGTGCATAATTCTTCATAACACAAAAATGCATCCAAGACGCAAGCTGTCTGATTTTGACCGGACCCGGGCGATTGCATGGCTGCAGGATCGAGTTGGCGTTTGAGAAGTGGCCAGAAGACTACAAGTGTCCCACTCGGTCATCATTCGGCTGAGAGAACGTTTTCAAGCCACTGGAACTGTCAAAGAGAGACCCCGTCCAGGCCAGCCAAAGAAGACCACTGCAAGAGATGACAGGTTCATCCGTAGACATGCTCTTCAGACCAGGACCACCACCTCCAACACCATCAGGCGTCGGCTCCAAGCTGCCACTAACACAGCAGTGTGTGCGATGACCATACGGCGGCGCCTCAATGATGCCAACCTTCGAGCAAGGCGCCCAGTCCGGAAACCAAAACTGACTACGGCCCACCGGACACGTCGCTTGGCCTGGTGCACAGCTCATCGAACATGGACATGGATTACTATCAAGCGAGTACTGTCTGTGCTGATTGCTATCAAAGGAGTACTGTTTGTACTGACTGCTATCAAGGGAGTACTGTTTATGCTGACTGCTATCAAGGGAGTGCTATTTGTGCTGACTGCTATCAAGCGAGTACTGTTTGTGCTGACTGCTATCAAGGGAGTACTGTTTGTGCTGACTGCTATCAAGGGAGTACTGTCTGTGCTGACTGCTCTCAAGGGAGTACTGTTTGTGCTGACTGCTATCAAGCGAGTACTGTTTGTACTGACTGCTATCAAGGGAGTACGGTTTGTGCTGATTGCTATCAAAGGTTTATACACATCAGAGCCATCAAAAGGATGATTGCGGATGTTCATAGAAAGAAGAAGAAGAAGGGGAGTACTGTTTGTGCTGATTACTATCAAGCGAGTACTGTCTGTGCTGACTGCTATCAAGGGAGTACTGTTTGTGCTGACTGCTATCAAGGGAGTACTGTTTGTACTGACTGCTATCAAGGGAGTACTGTTTGTACTGACTGCTATCAAGGGAGTACTTTCTGTGCTGACTGCTATCAAGGGAGTACTGTTTGTG
>CM031611.1:72356366-72363866 GCA_018398815.1 Conus ventricosus
GCAAAATAGAATCAATAAAATACAAGAATTAAACGGAAAGTGAGCAAGAAGGAACTAAGCATTCACTGTAAAATTGGTGTCATAAAAAGCTTTCATACTTTCGCAGGTAGCATTTCTTATGCAGTCTATAGGCATACTGGAAGTGGTGTTGAATAAGTTGAATACGCTGGTATACAAATTCTAATGGCTAAGGAAATACAGTAATCGAAGATCGTTTGAAAAAAGTAAAAAGAAAAATAATGGAATCTAGTTACAGTAAAGTTGGACTAAATATGGTCAGTATAAAAGAACACCAAAACCGTGTGTACTTACAATGGCCTGGCAAATTATCTCAATCACAAAACGAACATCGGAGATCGATACCAACATGGCCTCTGAGTCGACTTAAAAAAAACGGAAATAAAATCTTCACAGTAAACTGTACTGCAAAGCACATGCAATTATCTGAACTTCAAAATGATTTTTGGAAATAAGTTATGGCAACTTTCCTGGATAATAACCATATGACATACACGGAGGAAATAAATCGCATCAATCTTCAAAGCCAAATGTTATTTCACACCAATTTTATCAAATTCAAATTGTTGTATTTCCAGAAATGGGTTGAAAATGGTATTGAATATATGAGAGACATAATTCACAAAAATGAGCATCGACTGCTAAATATTAATGAAATGGCATGTATTCTGGATCAATCTAAAGCGAGCACAACCCTAGAATATAATGCCCTCTATAACGCGATCCCTAAATCATGGATTAACTGGACCCTATGTGATCCATTGCCTGGGGAAGAAACAACCGTCATTTGCTGCTCTCTCTCTCTCTTCTCTTCTCTCTCTCTCTCTCTCTCTCTCTCTCTCTCTCTCTCTCTCTCTCCTCTCTCTCTCTCTCTCTCTCTCTCTCTCTCTCACACCCTCTCCCTTCCTCCCTCCCTTCCCCTCTCTCCATCTTTGCTAGGGTGGTAATTTTCTCTGTTTCGCTTATTTGTTAATTTCCTCTCCCTCTCCAGCCCTCCCTCTATCTCCCCTCTCTCTCCCATTCCCTCTCGATCACCTCCTCTCTCTTCTCACCTCTCTCCCACCTTCTTCTCAACTCCCTCTCTCCACATCTGTCTGTCTCTCTCGCTTATTTTCTACCACCACTTTTCCTTATCTTACTGTCTTCTATTCAAGTAGGGGCAAGGAGAAACAAGGAGTCGGCAAAGGGCACATCAAACAATCAAACAGAATCAGTGTGTAAATATTGCATGCGCTCCAGTTATTCCTCCTCTGCCCCAACAGTCGGGGTTCTCCTCCTCCTATTTTTTCCCTCTCTTTTTTTTTCTTTTTTTTCTTTTCTTTTCTTTTTCTTTTTTTTTCTTTTTCTTTTTTCTTCTTCTTTTTTTCCTTTTGTTTTGTTTTCTTTTTAATCATTTCTTTCCTTTTTGTAGGCAATAGTTTATCACTTGAACATTCTGATAGGTACATATACGATGACATATTTCACCATTGCTTTCGAGTTTTCTGAAATCCAGCTCTTTTTCATACATGAACTGAATGTGAATAGGAGTACCATATCAAAATTTTCCAACGCGATTCTTAGCTATAAGAATAAGGTGATTGATATATCTGATCATTTGTTTTGCGTATAGCCACTCTTTTCCGTAATTCCAAGTAAAGCTTCAGTTCTGGCTACCACCATGTGAACATTAAACTTCTGCAAAATAGTATTTTCTACACATGACCAAACAGGTTTGATTTTATAACAGTCAAAGAAGAAGTGCTCAACAAACTCCACTTCACCCTTGCAATAGGTACATTTATTATCAGTAGCTAGACCCATTTTAAACAGCAGTATGTTTGTCGGATAAATATTATGTAGGATCTTCCAATGTAACTCTCTAAGTCTGCTTTCTGAGGTTGCTTTTATGGCTAAACTTCAATAATTTTCATCCAAAGTCTGAATTTATTGTGCCAAAATTTTTCACAAGAGGGGGTACAGTGTAGATCTTGAGTTAAGTGAATGCGAAACATCTTTGCTGTTCTCAGGGAGTTGTCATTGGAACTAACATATTCTTCCTTATGTTCATCAAAAATATAACCTGGACTGGCCCTTAGAAATGATGACACAGCCAGATAAACCACCATATACTGCATGTTAAGTTCAGCGGAAGGCCCTAAGATTTCTTCGACCTCTCTAAATGTTAAGAGTAAGTCGTGTATGTGCGTTATACCTATTTTTGCCCACTTCTTGAAATATATTACTTGACCCTGGTAAGTGATCTTGCCATTATTCCAAAGGCATTCCATGCGATGGTTTTTTTAGGTATATATTTTGTTATTCAAAAGCCACGTTTTTAGTAGTTCCCGCCTAAAGGTTGGGGGAATGTCCTCCAAATCTTTAATTTTTTTCCCCAACAGTTGAGTTTAAAAAAGAAAAATCTTTTCCAAAAGTTGAAAAGTATGCCCTTGGAATCCAGGACCATTTGCATTCAGCTAAGGCCTCAGACAACCTGACCAGCCATTCACATTGAAATGACTGCTGCAACACCCAATGACTGCTGCAACACCCTCATATCAGTCATACTTAAACCCCCCTTTGAGAAGTCGTTTATAACTACACGTCTTTTCACTTTTTCAAATGCTTTTCGATTGCAGTGTTTCTTTCTCCACAGAAATCGAAATAACAGCAGGTTTTTATTTCCGATAAGACTTTTTCTGGTAATGAAATTACTTTCATTACATATATCAACTGTGATGCTGAACAATTAAGTAGTGGGATAAAACAAGTGTAGGTTAAAAATTCTTCCATCATTATAGTAATGACTTGGCAAAGATTTGAAATTTAAAAAAAAGAAAAAAATGTATATTATATTATAAAAATGAAAACCCTTCACTAGCTGCATGAGGGGCCCATCGCAATCCCTCTCGAACTGTGATGCTAAAAAGCTTTTTATGACACAGATTTTGCCCAAATTACTTAAATTGCGTTTTTCCCAAACAGAAATAGTTCGTTTAATTATGCTTATTCTTTCTGTCCAATTCTTCTCAATCTCTGAAGCAGGGCAGAGATTGGAAAAGTATATACCTAAAATTTTGATATCTTTAGCCCATCGCAAACCAAATCCTTCCGTTTTGTTGTCCTTTAACTGCCCAAGCCACATGGCTTCTGACTTTGTTCTGTTAACAGATAGACCAGACAATAGTTTAAAAGCTGCCAATATTTTTAGTGCTGTTACTATATCGTTTTTGTCTTTCAGATGTAAAGTCACGTCGTCCGCATATAATAAGGTTTTCACAATTCTTCTAATATGTCCAGTACCAGGTAAATAATCAATATCAATACCTTTCAAACCCTTATCATGTCGAAGTCTAATAGCAAGTCATTCTATGGCTATGACACAGGCAAGGGGAGAAAAAGGACACCCCTGTCGGATGCCACACTTTACATCAAAATCTTCTGATATCCAGCCATTATATCCAACTCTACTTCAGATGTTAGCCATTAAAAACACCTACCCACTTGACAAACTGAGCACCGAAGCCGAATCGTTTAAAAGCAGTTATCATGAATTTCTTGGAAATACTGTCAAAGGCTTTTGTAAAATCTAAAGCTAGTAATACCCCTAGTTTTATTCTTTATCCTCGAGTATTCTATTATATCATCAATACGTCTGAGGCTATATGCAATACTACGGCCTTTGATATAGCCTATTTGGTCCTCATTGACTATTAGCGGGATGACGTTATTAGTTCGACGTGCAAGGCACTTGGCTAGTATCTTGTAGTTCGTGTTTGTAAGAGAAATTGGCCTCCAATTTCAGAACTTTCTTTTTGAAAGATCTTTCCCTTTATGAATAAGCGTAATAAGGGCAGTTGGTTGGCTAAACGTCAATGCGCCTTTTTCAAAAGAAGTATTAAATGCATTCACCAGATAGGTACTCAACTTCCCCCAAAGTACCTTCATAAATGCCATGGTTAATCCATCTAACCCTGGAGAAGAACCGTTTTTCATGCTCTTCAATGCACTTGCTAGTTCTTCACAAGTGATTTTACCCTGACAACTTGCTATCTGTTCATCATTCAGGCGAGGTACATCACAGCCATTTAAAATAACTCAGCTTCCTCTTCAACAGTTTCACTGTTTTTCTTATGACTATATAACTGTTTAAAATACTCTTTCTGGGCATTAAGAATTTGAAACTGATCGGTCGCTACCTGACCATTCTCAAGTTCTAGTTTTGGCATAAGTTTAGCATTAGCTCTAGATTGTTCGAGATTCAAGAACGTAGCATTTTTGTCACTTTTTCTATCCAGTTCATCTTAGAGCGTACCTGAGCACTGTGTTTTTTCTTGTTCAAATAAATCATACTGCAGCCTAAGCTGTTCACGTTTTTTAATAGCCACCAAATTGTGCGGATCTTTTGCAAGCAAAGAATCAAAACGCTGTAAATCAACCTGTAAACTGGTGAGTTTATTCTTTCTATTTACTGCTCTTTGTTTAGTGTATTGTAAGGTTTCCTTTTTAAGTTCTAATTTAAGCAGCTCCCATTTCATATCGTGTGTTAAATTTGCATTGGCTGTATCCAAGTCAAAGGTTTCAATTACTCTATTGATCATATCAATGTATTGCTTGTCTTTTAATAGTGCATTATTAACTTTCCAGTAGCTTAGTCCACGCTCTACATTACAGCTCTTCAAAGTTACATATACACCCCTATGGTCAGATAGGGGAAAGGGACTAATATTACATGCAAGCACAGCATCAATAACATTCTTATTCGGTAATATGTAGTCTAAACGTTTTGCAATAAAGACGCCTTTCACCACACGAGACAAGGTAAATTCTTTTTCGTCGATGTTGAACAGTCGCCAGGCATCATAAAGATTACAGGATTCTGCTAAATTCTGAAAGCTTTTAACAACACTCTCGGGGTTCTTGTCACCAGAGATGATATCCAATTCATTATCCATTACTGTATTGAGGTCACCACACACTACTAGTTTTTTTCACAATAAATTATTATTCAAAGTATTAACAGTGGTGTTGAACAAACATTTCTACTTCGCGAGTTTCGTTTGGAGCATTGACATTACAAATATACATTTAATCCCCAGTACATATCACCTTTACTATAATGCAACGTTCGCTCGAGTATTCAACTTCCCATTTGTATGGGAATTGTTTACGAAACAAGATCAACTGACCTTTACTTCTAGCTGATCCTTCGGCATACACCAGATCCCCGCCCCATTCCTTCCTCCATGAACCTATCACAGCTTCAGTAGCGTATGTTTCTTGCAAACAAATGACATCGTAATTATTTTCTTTCAATTTTCTAAACAGCGTTTTTCTTTTACTGTTACTTCTTAGTCCATTAACATTTAATGACATAATACTAAATGTAGCCATCAGGGCAGTCCTAAATGAGAACAATGGTCAAACATGAGGGAGACAGAGTGTAGATAAAATCATTCCCATATGCTAGCGACGTCATCCTGATCGCTGAGCTCATGGTCGCCATCAGAGACGCCCTCTGCCGTCCTGGAACGCTTCGCTGGTCTAGCGGATCTGTGGTAGTGCTCTCTGTCTCTGTCCACTGAGCGACGTCGTTTGCTACTGTCCGAACGAGAGCGATGATCGGTGACACTGCTGAAGCCGACCAGAGTGCTCTGACGCCCCGCTCTCCTCCCTCTCTCCCTGCCCTGCCCACTCTGAGACTTCGAGGCTTCGCTGACTGTTGGCGAGAGGGAGATGGAGAGAGAGAGAGAGAGAGAGAGGAGAGAGAGAGAGAGAGAGAGAGAGAGAGAGAGAGAGAGAGAGAGAGAGAGAGTGAGAGAGAGAGAGAGAGAGAGAGAGAGAGAGGCAGGAATGGAGGTGGGGGGAGGATGAGGGA
The DNA here is from genome assembly GCA_018398815.1 of Conus ventricosus. Classification (NCBI taxonomy): domain Eukaryota; kingdom Metazoa; phylum Mollusca; class Gastropoda; order Neogastropoda; family Conidae; genus Conus; species Conus ventricosus. Next base: position 72,362,242 of record CM031611.1, read on the forward strand.
GAAGAAAAAGTGGTGAAATAGAAATTCAAAATAAGTGATCGCTGTGGAAATTGCACGCGCTCTGGTCGAAGCCCCACAGAATGAAAGGAAAAAAAAAAGAAGAAAAAAGAAGCTTGTCCTTCAACGCAAAGCAGTAAAGTGAGAAAGATGATCTGGAAAGATCCCTTTACTTTCCTTGAACTGATCAGTGTAAGGCGGGAAACAAGCGCGTACGCACGCGCGCGCGCGCGCGCGCGCGCACACACACAACACACACACACACACACACACACACACACACACACACACACACACACACACACACACACACACACACACACAACACACACACACACACACAGCTTCTAAAACGCATTGCGATTTCTACTGTTCTGTGCACAAGAACCTAGAAGCATAATCCCTTCATACCCCCTCCTCCTGTGCACAAGAACCTAAAAGCATAATCCCTTCATACCCCCTCCTCCCACACATTCCCATCCTATCTCCCCTTCAGGTTACCCAGTTGCCTTTGGAGAAAGTTGCCCCTCTAAGGGCCTGTCTAACCACGTGTGTCAGTCATTAATTGCAGCTTTTTGAGCGAAACGTTCCCGTTGTCTTTGAAAGACGTTACTTACTGCCACTGTCAGATGAACTCCTCCAGCATGTAGAGGTAGTAGATCCCAGGAAGCAAGGGGACACCAGTTTTTCTTCTGTGGCCAACTTTCTTAATCGCTTCCCAAAGCTGAAACACCCTGATGCTACAGAGACTGAAATCCGCCTGGAGTTTAAAAGGTATCAGTGTGCAGACATTAGGCAGTGCATTGCAGATACCAAGATGGTGGATGAAACCTGGAGAGAAATTAGCAAGCTGAAGGAAGACGGAGAACTTTCTTTTAAATACCTCCCAACAGTGATGCTGACCATCCTCACAATACCCCATTCGTCGGGTCATTGTGAGCGCATCTTTTCAGTTGTGAGGAAAAATCAGAGTGATTTCAGAGGCAGTATGGGATGTGAGACACTGGAGGCCCTGATGGTGGCCGAAAGCAGACCTGGATCAGCCCTGGACTGGAACTACAGCCAAACACAGCTGCAGGATTTGAAGAGTGCATGTCGCCGTTCTCTTCCGCCTGCAGTGCAGGACCTCTGAATTAACCAAAAGCCATGGTAGAAGTTGTACATAGTGTAAATAAAGGTAAGCTTTCACAGTAAAATTGATGTGGTTGTGATATGTGCTACCGCTGCATGTGTCCCTGGAAATCAGTCTGTGTCCCTGGTTTTGAAAAAGTATGTCCCTGAAAGAGGCGGAAGGGGGTAGGCAGCCCTGCGTTAGGAATATGCTGAGCGCCATGAAAAATAAAAGTAAAACATGTGTGGAGAAAGAAGGTACTAACACCGGTAGAAGATGAGCTCATAGTAGTCACTGACGTATCGGGGCATCACAGTCATCCAGTCACGTCTAAAGATCGTAGTCATGATCTACACCCAACAAAAAAAGTTTGGAATTTGATGGTGTGCTCTCCAGACGAGTATATGACACGGTCGTGGAGAGTCTGACGGCACTATCTATTGATTATCTTTTCGTCGGCTAGGCTTGAACATGAACTTTTCCTCACCGCACAGTGATACTTCTACTGAAAGTTCCA
>CM031611.1:72368866-72378866 GCA_018398815.1 Conus ventricosus
ATAGGATTAGGCTGAAAAATGACCCTATCGGCCGCAGTCTGCGTGTACCCGCCGAATATTAGGGTCTCGTGCAGCACTCCAGCGACTTTCGTCCTGCTCCCTCCTTGAGGCGTCCTCACGCGGAACAGGACCATCGCCACACGAGCACGAACAAGGCCACCTGGTGGTCCTGAAGACAACCATTAGTTTGGGGAAAGGACACGAAATACACCGACACCCATCGTCGGCCGACCAACAGCCGAAATGACACCAACTTTCAAGAGGAACAAGAGCTCGGAGAGAGAAAGACTACGGCCTCGTCCGCAACTCGCCCACCACTGCCTGCGACAACAGTTGCCATAGAACATGCAGACCCGCGTCAGCAAGTGCACCGTGTCCTTAAGGGCCTAGGGTCAATAGGACGTGAAACTAACCCACAAACTAACGAACGGAGTTTACATTGAGGAGGTTTATCCTATACCGTTGGCTGTGCTCTTATTAATTACTAAAAGAAATTATCTTCGAATCGAAGAGATTTGTGTGTGTGTGTGTGTGTGTGTGTGTGTGTGTGTGTGTTGTGTGTGTGTGTGTGTGTGTGTGGTGTGTGTGTGTGTGTGTGTGTGTGTGTGTGTGTGTGTCAAGTCAAGTCAAGTCAAAATTATCTTTATTGAGGGTTAAAGAAATAGCTTTCCAGCTTTTTTACATCCTGCCCTCATAAACAAGAAAGAAACTAATTGAACATATAACCACAAGCACAAAAAACATTTTTAAAACACACAATTTCTTTCATGCAAATACATAACTCTTATATGAAATCTGAAACAATCATGAAACTATTGTTGGAACTTCAAGTTCAAGCACGAGAGAGAGAGAGAGAGAGAGAGAGAGAGAGAGAGAGAGAGAGAGAGAGAGAGAGAGAGAGAGACGGGGATAAGGGGATTGTATTAATGGAAATGACTTCAATTGAAGCGCAGAGTTTGTGTGTGTGTGTGTGTGTGTGTGTGTGTGTGTGTGTGTGTGTGTGTGTGTGTGTGTGTGTGTGTGTGTGTGTGTGTTGTGTGGTGTGGTGTGTGTGTGTGTGTTTAAACTTGAATATACTCGGTAAAAAAAGGTGTATGAAACTGAATGAACCTGCTCGAATAACTTAATGAACACCCACTAATTACGTTTTACGTCCATAAAACTGAATGGCTTATGGATTTCTGTTCTATCGGTAACATTTTAGGTGACGTTTTACTACTCGTATAGAAGTGAAGGGTAAGAAAAAACGATGTCAGATCTTTGCAGTGAAGTTCTCATCTGATGTTTACGGTCCGCAGATGTACAATCTATGTGTCTTGTACATTACCCTGTTATCTATTGATAATAGAATTTACCGAAATCCTGGTGTCTTTACTACTGATATACATTACCTGTAGGTAAATGTGAGGGTAAAGGAGGAGGAGCAGAAGTAATGGTCCCCCCCTCCCTCTGTCTGTCTGGCTGAGTGAAAAGTGACGAATCATCCAACATACACTGACTGACGCACTCTCTGACTGATCGACCTACCGATTAAATGGATAACACAAGCCGATAAATTTATTAAATAAAAACGCTGCTGATTAATTAAAATGTACGTCAACTCATTAAACAGCAACTAAACAAAATCACGAAACTAAGTTACAGAGCAGTTACTTACTAACACACCACCAAATACATAAAGTCAATGAGACGGAATGAGAAGAAGCCAACCCCTTCTAAAAAGGACTATCAACAACAATATAAAGGAAAATCGGTTATGAACATGAAAACAATGTAATTCCACAAGAACATTTTCAGCATTATATTTGCAACTTAAAGATTTTAAACAAATGGTGTTATACGTCCTTCAAGGTACATTTTCCAATGAAATAAAGAAGAATGTACTCGCCAGTAGAAAAGCGAGCAAAAACGAAATACGTCAGACTGGATTTCAAAGAAGAAGAAGAAGATGATGAAGAAGAAGAAGAAGAAGAAGAAGAAGAAGAAGAGAGAGAGAGAGAGAGAGAGAGAGAGAGAGAGGAGAGAGAGAGAGAGAGAGACGACAGAGAGAGAGAGAGAGAGAGAGAGAGAGAGAGAGAGAGAGAGAGAGAGAGAGAGAGAGACAGAGAGAGAGAGAGAGAGAGAGAGAGAGAGACAGGACTGTGTCATCTGATGTCCTTCCCCCGATAGTCCAGTCGTCCAGTCATAGTGAGCAAAGCCACCAGCAATATCCTTCAAGGTTACAACCCTACAGTGATTGGCCGACATGAAGCCGCCCAGAACAAAGATCAAATCAAGGGAGAATACAACTGACCAAAAAATAAAAGAAGGAAGATGAATCAAGAAAAAAATAAACATCAAAATTAAAATGGGAATACTCACGAATATCGGGGAGGGTGGAGTGGTAAAAGAGTGGGGGAGGGGGGGGGGGGGCGAAGGGAAAAAAGGAAAGAAAGAAAGAGTACGAGAAACAAGAAAACGAAGCGTCTGTTTGACTCGTGTGACGAATACACACCTTATGAAGTTGAAGAGTTGAAAAAGGAGTGGAAGAAATGTCAAGGGAAGGGTCGTGTAGATTCGATTGGGAACGCAAAAAACACCAGCACGCGCATGTGCAGACACACAGACAATCACACAGAGCCACACAACACACACACACACACACACACACACACACACACACACACACACACACAGAGACACACACACACCACACACACACACACACACACACACACACACACACACACACACACACACACACCACACACACACACACACACACACACACACACACAGAGGCGCGCCCTCGTGCACATCTGGATTTTGTTTCTCTCCATTTCCTCTGGTATCAGTATTACGCAGTACATCTGTCATGTCTTCATTTGTACATTCCCAGCAACAGGTTCAGAAATCGTTCTCCTTTCTTGTCAAACATGTTACCATCCCAGTCCCCTATCTCACCCACAGAGGGACATGTCGGTACGCCTTCTCTTGTTCGACAGGTCGACCCCGTGATTGTTGAGACAAGGGAGACTGATATATTCTCTGCTTTACCGCATGATTCCTTGGTGAATTCACCATCGACGATAAACTCATTTAGTCCCACTTAGACTTCTTTTTTTCAACTGTGTCCATATAATGATCTATGTTAGTTATGTGTTTAGTAGCATACTCATTTATACATGCCTCTCTGCGTGCTAGAAATTCCACTGAAAGGTCTTCATAGCATGCACATCTGTTACAATGTTGGCGTCTATCATGCAACGTCTTTTACATGTGTATAAAGTAGCGAATGCTTGTAAACGGAATTGTACTAGAAATGTCACTTTTATAATGTTAGATATATTGCTGAAAATGTAAATCATAGATCTCTAGCCATTACCACACGGAGACATTTTTATGCAGAGAATGACTGACCCCGTCTGCACAATATCATTTGCATCCGCTGGTGTTTGTATCTCCTAAGAAAAAACGCTAACCTTCACCACGACAAACGCACACAACACACACACACACACACACACACCACACACACACACCACACACCACACACAACACACACACACACACACACACACACACACACACACACACACACATGCACACACACACACACACAACACACACAAACACACACAGTAACTAACACACACACACACACACACACACACACACACACACACACACACACACACCACACACACACACACACACACAGGCGGACAATCAAACTGCAGGTTGAGACTGACTCACTTTACACACACACCACACACACACACACACACACACACACACACACACACACACACAACACACACACACACACACACACCACACACACACACACACACACACACACACACACAGGCGGACAATCAAACTGCAGGTTGAGACTGACTCAGTTTTACACACACACACACACACACACACACACACACACACACACACACACACACACACACACACACACCGCACACACACACACACACACACACACACACACACACACACACACACACACACAACACACACACACACACACACACACACACACACACACACACAGAGGCGGACAATCAAACTGCAGGTTGAGACTTACTCAGTTTTATACACACACACACACACACACACACACACACACACACACACACACACACACACACACACACACACACACACACACACACACACACACACGCGCGCGCGCGCGCGCGCGCGCGCATACACACACGGAGGCGGACAATCAAACTGCAGGTTGAGACTGACTCAGTTTTATACGCTTGTGAATGACATGAAATCGAATGGTTCTCTCAAGAGCACAAAAACAAGTTTGCCGAGTGACACAAAGCCTGAATGTGTTGCCTTAAATCCAAAGAAATCAAGACTGAAGTTCTTTCGTCTCCATCGCCCTGCCCCCCGCCCCCCCCCCCCCCCCCCCCCCCCCACACACACACACACACACGCACACACACACACACAGCCTTCTCTTCACCTCACCCTTCAATATCAGGGTGGAATATCCTACCACGGGTTCAACCCTTGTGTTGTCATAACAGGCAGTGATTGACATTTCCACCCTGTTGTGTCAACGCCCATCTCTGTACTTTCTGAGTTTCCGACAATCTCATTCACATTGCTTTTTCACACCAAAGCTTTGGCTGGCGTTGCTTGTAATTGAAGAGATATAACTCACTTCTAGTACCCACCACCACTTCCCCCTCTTCCCCCCCCCCCCCACCTCCCTCCAATCCCTTTGCCTTGCTTGATATCCTTTATTCCCAGTGCAGGTTTTTTGTTCTCAGAAGAGAGTGAGTCATGCACACCATTCACGAGAAGAAAAACAAAATCCCAGCGATGTGTGTGAAGACATCCCTTTCACATTAATTCTTGCATATGTTCGTATTCATTCTAGCACAGAACCCACTCTTGGGACTGTGCATGAATTGATTTCTCATGGAGGAAAGCGTCTGTTTCTGTCGTTTTCCTCTGTGTCTGTTTCGTCTTTTTTTTTTTTCTTTTTTCTTTTTTTTTTCTCCCTGCCTCCCTCTCTCCACCCACTCACCACCCACTCCCTATCTTTATTATGATTTTACTCTGTTTTATCTGTATTGTTACGGTTATCATTTATTTATCAATGTATGTATTTAATGTAATGTATTTCTTATTTCTTCATATATACATTTTTTTCCATTTCATTTTATTTTGTTTGGGGGGTCGAATTTTAAAAAGCTCCATATTAACTGCTTCTGATTTTGGATTTTTCCCCCTCGGCGTTCTTCTGCATGTTTCCATTTCACCCATAACTAATAGTTGCATGCGACTTACTTTGTGACCGAGTCTCTCTACCCCTCTCTTTTCAACATGCGTTTAAGTTCATTTCGTCAATGGATTAATCTCTTCCACGCTGTTGTCACACACCAGCACTAGCTGTGGTGGAAGAAATCCGCTCGCTTCTTATCAATCCTCCACTGCCCTCCCCTTCACCCTTTTTTCATTTGTCAGATCCTACTCTTTTAGTTCCACTTCACTATTTCCGTTTCTTTTCTGTCTTCACTTTACATATATATATATATATATATATATATATATATATATATATATATATATATATATATATATATATATATATATATATATATATATACGATTCTTCCGTCTCTCTCTCCTCTCTCTCTCTCTCTCTCTCTCTCTCTCTCTCTCTCTCTCTCTCTCTCTCATTATATATATACATACAGACGTTTTATTCCATTTTACTATCCTTCACTGGCTGCTTTGGGGGTGCTGTTGGATTCTTTTTTGAACCCATGGTGGTGAGAACACCACAGAATTATGAACCGTGGTGTGTCTCTATTTGACACCAGGAGCGCAGACACAATCAGCCGTGACTCCCTGATGAGTCCGATCCAGCGGACGAAAGGCCTAGGAGCAGGCAATACAAATAGATCTGCCTCCAGAAGGGATTCCGATGGTTCCCTCAGGCAGCTAGTGAAGGGTTTTTCATATTTATAATATATTTCCCCATTTTCTTCATTTTTTTTTCTCTGGGATTTCAAATCTTTGCAAAGTCATTATTATAATGACAGAAGAATTGTTAGCCTGCACTTGTTTTCCCCCACTACTTAATTGTTCAGCATCATATATATATATATATATATATATATATATATATATATATATATATATATATATATATATATATATATATATATGTATATATATATATATATATATATAGAGAGAGAGAGAGAGAGAGAGAGGAGAGAGGAGAGAGAGAGAGAGAGAGAGAGAAGAGAGAGAGAGAGAGAGAGAGAGAGAGAGAGAGAGAGAGAGAGAGAGGGGGGTGCCATTCTCCTGTTGATTGTCATGTGGAAGAGTATAGTATTGCGGTTTGCATTTTCACCTTATATTTGTGATGGCTGAAGTATATGTTTGTTGACAATGCACTTGTTTGTTTGGTTATACGTATTAAATGAGCGTGGCTTTGAATCCTGTTATGTCTGCTTATCATTTTTAAATTTCATGTTGGTGTGCTGGTTGTTTCATGATCGTTGGATGAGCTCAGAGATTTTTTGTAGTTTTTTTCCTCCCTGAAAAACCAAAAACAAATAACGTTCCTTTCGGTGTGAGTGGTAAATGCAACAGAGGGAAAGTGTCAGGATCCTAAACATTAGAACAATATAACAAACCTAGGCGCCTTGCATCAAACGCAACAAAACTAAAACATCAAGCGAATGTTCATGGGCAATGAAACTCACAGACTATGCATGTTGTGTGTGAGTCTTTGAAGTCTTTGAAGAAAAAAGTAAGTGAAAAAAATGGGGAAAGAGAAGGATGGAGTACCCACTAAAAAAAGACAATGTGGGGAAAAATGGAGAATGGAGGTCTCTTAAAAAATAAATTTAAAAAAATACGGCATCATCGAAACCCACCAGCACACTTGCCCAAATGTTCAATGTTTTTCAATGGAGAAAGTGGACGGAGAGGGTGTTGGTGGTGGTGGTGCAAAAATCGGGACATTTTCAGATATAGCGAACAGACGTGTGCGTGCATCCATAGGCTGTGTACTATGTCTGGCCTTACTTCTCATGAATTTCTCAAGACAGAGTCTTTAAACGAGACACTGGATCTCATTTTACTATTTTGAAAATAGAATCTTTAAGATTTTAGCACTAGCTGGCATGTTTGTTTACTTTGATATTTTCTCTGAAAAAAAAATCGTTTTTTACACGGTTTTGACGACAATTTTCATCAGAATCACGCGAGGTGGGGTTTTCTGTTCTAGAGAATCTCATTTTGTTTCTGAGCTGGTTAAAGATTAGAAATCACTAGCAACTGACTTGTTAGCTTCAAACTGACTTGTTAGCTTCAAACTGACTTGTTAGCTTCAAACTGACTTGTTAGCTTCAAACTGACTTGTTAGCTTCAAACTGACTTGTTAGCTTCAAACTTTGTGCGTGGCTTTCCGTTCTACGTATAGAAATAGCTACGTGTAGTCTTGGATCTGTGCCACGAAGATAATCAGTTGTATTCAAAATCAGCATGTCTTAATGAATCAGATGACTTTAGTAGAGCCCTGAAATTTTTCCACTTCGTCAGCTTAACTTGGGGTACTTGCACATTTTGATCAAATCCATTCCATACGCTAGTTGGCTTTGGTGGATTTTCCCCCCGAGCTTTGCTTTAGTTGCATATAGCCTGAAAATGAATATTTAGCTATCTTGATATTGGTCTCCGTTATACACATTTTTTGCTGACCACATCACCATTGATGAGACAAACGTTTACTTTAAATGTTTGTTGGTGGCCGGTCTGCTGATTGCTTTAATAAAAGATAAGCTTATTAATCGTTGGCGGTTACATTGTGTAAAACGGAAATGTTCGTCGAAAAATACACACGTAGGTGTGTAGATTTAGATTTCATTTCTTTGGAGCGTTGAAGTGATGTTTTAATGTTTAACGTTTGTTGTTGAGAACGGAAACCAAACCAATTCTCGGCGATGCAGACGAAAAATCAATACATTGGTTGGTACAACCATCATTTGTATGTTATCTGAAGGCAAGATACATTATCGAAAATCACAGTACTTTGTGCATATGAATCGTCAAAACCATAAAGGAAAACATCGGTATGAATGTATGTCGCTGTTAGATGACTGTCTGTCTGTTGTAAACCTGACTAATGAATTTATCCTCTCTACATAACAAATCTGATACTTCCCTAATGACAAATTAAAAGAAAAATATTATTCGTGGCAAGAGAGGGAGAGGGAGAGAGAGAGAGAGGGAGAGAGAGTGAGAGAGAGAGACAGACAGACAGACAGACAGACAGACAGACAGACAGACAGAGACAGAGAGACGCCTACGTGCGCACATACATTTTCCAGAGTATTCAAGTAACATTACCTGTCTTTGTCATGCAGGCTTTCACCACAGTGAAACACCAAACATCGTCATCCTTATTCATAAGCACAAAAAAGTCAGAAATAAATTTGTGGCCACTTGTCCCCTACTCTTAAGGTGACCTGGAATTTTATTTCCCCTCCGCGTAAATGTCGTTGATGAATATGCGTCAAAGTGGTTATATTGGCAGGTGCTTAGGGACTGCCATTGGACGGACATGGTGGCGCCCTCTGGATCAAGTGTTGAGAATCGCTGGACCGGCAACGGAGTGTCTTTGAATCAGGATGTAGGGCACTGTCGTTGTGCTCTGCAAGTGTGTGTGTGTGTGTGCGTGTGTGTGTGTGCGTGCGTGCGTGCGTGCGTGCGTGGGTGTGTGTGCATGTGTGCGTGCGTGCGTGCGTGCGTGGGTGTGTGTGTGTGTGTGTGTGTGTGTGTGTGTGTGTGTGTGTGTGTGTGTGTGTGTGTGTGTGTGTGTGTGTGTGTGTGTGTGTGTGTGTGTGTGTGTGTGTGTGTGTGTGTGTGCGCACGCTCGTGCGCGCGTGCATTGATGATGATAATGATGATGATGATAATGATGAAAATGATGATAAAGAAACTATTATTATCAGTAGTGCTACAACTACGGTTACTACTACCGCAACTACTGCTGCAACTACTACTACTACTACTACTACTACTACTACTACTACTACTACTACTACGACAGTTGACTGCCAGAACCAAGTATCTCAATTTTCTGAGAGTTTACAGGAGACGATTTTTAAACTTTCAACTACTGTAGCATGAAAAACAAGTTAAGGAAGCGCCACAAAACTTTTACACAAAAGTAAGTCAATATTATTTCTGCTAAAAGCATTTTCTTGAACTTGCATTTATCTCTTTGTGCTATGTGTAAACAATGCAATTCAAAACATGCGTAAGATGCTTGATTTTTGACAGCTGAAAGTGCCATGACCAAGGACAACCAGAAGCCAAGTATCTCAAAGATACCAGGTTTTGCCCAAACCTGGTATCTCAAAGATACCAGGTTTTGCCCAAACCGTACTGAAAGCATTTTCACCAGTAGAGATAAGAAGAACAAAGTGACTGATGATCCTTGGATTTTACATGCTTAAAGGGATATGAGCAAGGACAACCAAAATCCAGTATCGCAAAGATACCGGGTTTGGGGAAAAGTTTGTATGGAAAGCATTTACTCATAATGTAATTACAAGAACATCGTATTTTGATGAACTGGGCTTTGTGGATACATGAAAAGCGCTTCTTTGTAACAAATGGAACGGTCTAAATCGACATTTTTGTTGTACTGAGATTTTGTAGTCACAAAACTTGGTCTTTTGAGGCCGCAAACTGTAAGGTAACCTCACATTACTATGCAAGTGTATCTGGAACTTTTTGTGTCCAGAATGATCTGTAAAACAGTGAATGTGGCAGCCATGTATCTACGTTTATGAGACTGTAAGACCACCAGTTACATGCATGCAAACAGTGTTATATGAAAAGAAATTACCATTATAGTTTCAGTAGAGTTCTTGTCTTTATTTTATCTAAAACATTAGCATAACAAGTGTTTACCACTAGCCTTTTCTTTTTCAGATCCTCGTTGTACCAGCAATTA
>CM031611.1:72401366-72406366 GCA_018398815.1 Conus ventricosus
TTCAGTCCAGCTTTCTGGATATAGTCCTTTATCAAAGAGAGCATTGAAAAATTTAAGAAAGAAATCAATCACGATGTCCCCACCATTCTTGAATAACTCACCAATCAAACCGTCAGGACCAGCAGATTTTCCATTCTTTAAATGTCTTACTGAAAATAGGATTTCCTCTTTTGAAATGGGGCTATCCAAGTAACCTGATTCTTCAATTTCTTCTGTGTCTGCTTCACTGCAAACATCGTTCTCTAGCAAATTTTTAAAATGCTGGTACCACTCTTCAGTAGAAATATTACTGTGTATAGGTGTCTTTACAGAAATACTACGAACATTTTGCCAGAATTCCTTTGGTCATGGGTTGAGTTTATTAAATAATTCAGTAAAGATTTGTTGTGCTCTATTTGCTTTATGTGCAACATATTTTTGTATTCTCTTCGAGCCTTACAATATTTAACACGGTCTTCGCTATCATGGGTTCTGCAAAACACTCTTAGAAGTTTCATCGTATTTGATTTAGTCACTTTACATTCTTGATCATACCATGATTCAGTCCTCTCACCTGAATGTATTCTAACTTTCTTTTTCATACATTCTGCTTTAGTCATAATACAATCATTAAACATACATAAAGCTACATTAATATCTTCATCTATGCAGCGAATCGCTATTTTCAGTACTTGCAGGGTGTCATCATCATTCATCAGACCACGAAAAATGTTTGCATATTCATCATTCCATATCAGTTTCTCGACATATTCAACCTCCTTGTACTTCTTTTGCAACAGGACCAACAATTTGTGAAAAGCCAAAGTGCAATTCCAAAGGAAGATGGTCAGACTCAATACGTTCTGTTACATACAAATGCATAAATGATTCTAGGTATAGATACAAGTCAACAGACATAAAAAAATAATCATTAACACTATTACCTGTATCAGAGATGCATGTGAAACGACCTTGCCGGTCGCCATTACATACGCCATTCAATATACATAATTCTAACGCTGTGCACATATTCAGAAGGAATTTTCCATACCTATTAAGCACATTGTCTTCAGAGCACCTGTTGCCACAACATGAAGAGCTTTGACTTGAGGAGAACAAGCATACACTTCACCAGATAGTTCTGGACCCAAATTTGCTGTTCTTCCATTGAAGTCTCCGTTTAGTAAAAGAAACACATCAGGAAATTCCAAAATTTTATCAGTAATAACATTTTCAAGCATATTGATGCCATTATCTATACCAAAGAAGGAATAAAAAGGTGAGTTTTCTGGTGGTATATAGGTACAAATATGCAAGACATCTTTGGGCAGACCCAAAATACATTTTGAAATAAGAAACATCATTGTGTTATTACACTCAGTATCTATTTGTTGTACATATTTTGATAATTCATTTTTTATTAGACAAATTATACCCCCTGATCTTCTCCCTTGCGCTGTAAACCGAGTCGCTGGTTTGCAGAAAATTTTGTAATTATTAAACACACTAGACTGAAAGTTTTCAACAAAAGTTTCAACGAGACATATGAAATCAAATGACAAAATATAATCGATAAAACTGCGGTCCTTTAACTTCGACAACAAGCCATTCACGTTCCAGTGTAATAAAGACATGCCAAACCAAGTATTATATACACCATTTGCTCGACAATCACTTTCACACATACGATGTACATTTTCCTGTTTTCTCATTGAACCATTGTTTCCATGCACGCAACAAAGGTGACCAGTCTGAAAAGTTTCATTCGTATCAGAGCAAACTGAGACAGAAATATCAACATTTACATCTTTCCTAATATACTTGTTGAGATCAACAGTATAGCTGTTCTTAATTTCCTTAGAAACACCACTCTGTAATGAGGTCGACCCAGTGACCGACTGACGACAGCTGACAGGCGAGCTAACTAGGCCGCCGTGAGCACTGCCGTTCGACAGCAGCGACAGCACGGTAGCAGTGTCACCCGCCGTGTCACAGTTCAGTGAATCGCCCTGTTCAGCACGCGCAAACAAGGGGGGTAGAATTTAAGCGATACGGTGACTTAACTCGATTTGTTCCTGTTTTGACATTTGAAAACATGTGGACAAAAGCTAGTCCCGGAGGACAGATAGGACTTACGCTGTTTTCAGGCCGGCCGGATTGTTATGCCATCGGTTTAAGATTTTTATCACCATCCAGGCAGAACCTTTCTCCGTCTATGATCAAATGATCAAAGACCATGGTGGCTCTTCTGTTCTCTCTCCTCGCATTCTTCAAATGCGGAGAGAGAGAGAGAGAGAGAGAGAGAGAGAGAGAGAGAGAGCTAGCTCACAAACGAGCATAATTATACATGCAGATTCTCTCTCTCTCTCTCTCTCTCTCTCTCTCTCTCTCTCTCTCTCTAACACCACCTCCCCTCCCCTTCCTTAAGCAGATTGCGTGGCTCTCTCTGCATAGCTGCCTTTTCCTGCCTTTGGCTATCACGTTGCTGGTGTACATTTAGTATACAGCTGTCTTTGCTGTAGTTTTTCCCCTGAGTTCTTAACTGTTTCTTACGTTCTCTCCTGACAGTTCTGCACGCTTAGCAGGGCTGTAATAACACCACACACACACACACACACACACACACACACACACACACACACACCAAAACTGAACTTCATCATCATCAGCAGCAGCAGCAGAAGCAGCAGCAGCAGCAGCAGCATATTTATAATTGTCTCTCTTCTCTCTTCTCTTCTCTTCTCTGTCTGTCTGTCGGTCGGTCTGTCTGTCTGTCGGTCTCTCTCTCTCTCTCTCTCTCTCTCTCTCTCTCTCTCTCTCTCTCTCCTCCCTCTCCTCTCTCTCTCTCTCTCTCTCTCTCTCTCTCTCTCTCTCTCTCTCTCTCTCTCTCTCTCTCTCTGCAGTTCACCCACGAAGTAGCAAAATACCATCATTTATCAGCTATATCTAATCACCTGTTCATTTGTCTTGGTTCAAAACAGCTTAATTCCACCATAACAACAACAGCTTAATTCCACCATAACAACAACAGCTTAATTCCACCATAACATCAACAATCAAAGCAACAACAGGCACAAAAGCAAAGATTCTATACAATAATTATCAGCGTCAGAAAAAATTTCCATTGGGGGTGGGTGGGGGATGGGAGGATGTGCCGGTTCACAAAACCTGCGGGGGCGTGGTGGTGGTGGGGGGTGGGGGGGCACTTAACTTCTAAATTTTCATAAGGGTCGGGCAGGGGTGGAAGTAGGTGTTAGGGGAAAAGAGAGACGAAATTCTTGTTAATGAATGTGCGGTGAGAGAGGGAGGGAAGACGTGGGGGGGGGGGGATACTCGTTATTTTAACTTTTTAGAGGGGATTTTCTTGCATATTCCAGGAGGGGACGGGATGAAGGTGGTCTGGCAACTTTGCTCCTCTCCACTGAACCAGATGCCACTAATTATTCACATATAACACAACAACGACATCAGTTTGCTTGATAATAGATTTATGCGTTCATGGGTTAATACTGAATGAAGCACTCGTTACTCAAACACACAATAGATTAAGCAGACAAACGAAAAGCCATGACATTGTACATATGCAAATCACACACACACACACACACACACACACACACACACACACACACACACACACACTGAGAGCTAAACCATAACAATCTCACTTCACTGCCTGTCACCTGTTTCCTGGCTCCCACATAATGACAGGAACAAACACCATGGTCTACTGAGGGTTGTGCCGACACAGGGAACTGCACCTGTCAATCACTACATGCATCCCCCATGTTTGTCTTTAACACCGTGACGCCAGGGCGCTGGTGAACAGGGAACGCGTCCCAACCTGTCTTTACGTTCTACCGTTTATGTGCTCTGTACCGTGTAAGTTTGTGTGTGTGTGTGTGTGTGTGTTTGTGCCTATCGATTTACCTGTATCTATCTATCTATGAATATATATATATATATATAATATATATATATATATATATATATATATATATATATATATTGAATTATAAACAAAGCTTGCTCTTATGTCTTAGATTGAAGAAATAGGGGGAGATACGCATTCATATCTGCAGTGGTAGATGATTCTGCCTAACTAACAGTATGTGCTTGAGTGGGTGAATGGGGAAAATAAAATAAATGCTTCTCAAAATGAGCCTTCAGCAAGCTTATATTCTCCAAGGGGGAGACACATATATATATATCATGAACAGTATTAAAACGTCCTTAAAAAATCTGAAAAAGCTCAACCCCTTGGGGAGCAACATTTGTTAAAAATATTTTTAAAATGAAGTGCTAAAATTCATCTACAAGCTTGTTTCAAGATACATGTGTACATATCTCTCCTCAGGATGTCTCTTTCTTGTGGCACGCCAACATAATTGACTCATCTGACAAAATGAAAAGCAACACAAAAGAGAAGGGTGCTGAAAGGACATCTTGCAACTGCACCAAAAAAGAACAGTGCCCCCTAAGCAACAAATGTCTTCACAGCAATATTGTATACCAAGCTACGGTAACATCAGAAAATGAAAAAGAAACATACATAGGGATTACTGAAAACACTTTCAAAACCAGATACGCAAACCATAAACAGTCATTTAAAAATGAAAAATACAAAAATCAAACAGGACTGAGTAAATACATCTGGAAACTCAAAGATAAAAAAAATAGACTACAGCATATCATGGAAAATCATAAAAAGAGCAACACCATACAACAATATTTCAAAAAAATGCAACCTATGTTCCACAGAAAAATGGTTAATATTATGCAAACCATACTTAGCAACTCTGAACACAAAAGTAGAAATAGTGAATAATTGCAGGCACAAGTGGAAATCTTTGCTAGCACATTCCACCTAACAGGCCCGGAAACACCCCCCCCCCCACACACACACACACACACACACACAGACCTCACGTGCAGCAAATGAAACCCGCACACACAGAGACAAGATCAGGTCCCGCACGCGCATAAAAGACCGTTGGCGTGCCACAAAAAAGAGACATCCT
>CM031611.1:72416366-72433866 GCA_018398815.1 Conus ventricosus
ATTCAACCCTTTCACCCCTCACCTTTTGAACGTTTATCGTCAACACCATCAGGTTCAGCTAACTTTCTCTGCTGGCAGCCTGCATATGCAACTAGTGCTGTCACGTTGGCAAATCAATTAGCTAATTTTCAAACCTCTCCTTCATGACACACTATGAATCAGGTGGCTGCTCAACAGACGAAAGTGATGGTGTGCCTATGCTACAACAGCTGTCAACAGAACTCAGTAATTGTCAGAACATTCTACAACAGGTCACTACAGCTGCCGAGAAAAGGCAGTAATAATAATCAAATAAGGATTGCATTGCGAACCATGGTGAAAATGCTGTAGTCAGTACTGCACTGTATCTGCTTATGTCACTATATGGCCAAACCTTGACGGCGCACAGTGTGTCCAAAAGCAATACATGAATGTGTAATAAACTGGTGAAGATCTTCTGAACACAGCTATCACTTGCTTGTTTTGAAAACAATAAATGTATGCACCACTAGGATCTAGACCAGAATGGATCGCAAAGTAATGTCAATATTTTCATTAGTTCATGAACAACATTATTCCTTACCGTATCATTGAGAAACTGAACGAACCATACTAATGCATTTATCAATGGCATTTGCGGTTTTGATTCTATCTGCGTGCTTGCCTCATACTAATAAAGGTTGCAATGTAAAAGGTCTGTCTTTTTTCCTTGTAAAAGTTTTCGTGCGATTAGATATAGTACATTTCTTGTCTCTCCTGCTCGATCAATACTTGTCACTTTGCTACAGTCGATACAAAACTTGAGAGAGAGAGAGAAGAGAGAGAGAGAGAGAGAGAGAGAGAGAGAGAGAGAGAGAGAGAGAGAGAGAGAGAGAGAGAGAGAGAGAGAGAGAGAGAGAGAACAAACGAAAAAGTGGTGATTTTATCATAAAAGAAACACTCAGATGACGGATGTGTCATTGTACTGGCAAGTTAAAAAAAGCAGTTTCCCAGAATTGATTAGATTTACTATAGGGCACACATCATGAACTGAGTCAGAACAAAATGTTTGTGTACTCCCAAGGCAACACACACACAGACACACACACACACACACACACACACACACACACACACACACACACACACACACACACACACACACACACACACGATTGCACTCACGCACACACAAACACAAACACTCACACACACACACACACACACACACACACACACACACACACACACACACACACACACACACACACACACACACACACACACATGTGCACATACATTATCAAAATGTGACCTTTTTAACAGATATAAACTCTTCCCACAAAAAAGCAGGAAATATGGGATCAGTCTGATCATTTCCGATGGTCTCCCCTACCCCCACACGTCTTGCCCATCCCCACCCCCAAAGCAGCGTTGGTTGAACTGGTCCACTCCCGATCTGCGTGCCTAGTGCCCGACACACGCAACAATGTTTATCAGTCAACTCGCCATCTCCGGGGCTGGCCTGTGCTACCACAGTAAAACGACTGCAATACAAGCCCAGTAACAGTAGGCGGATAGCAGGATGGATTACCACAGCAGGTAATCCCCGGCTTAGGGAGTCATTTGAAGGGCAGGGTATGGCTATTTCAGACATACACTCCCCCACACTTTTCACGTTGGGAGAGAGGGTCCTATTCATCAAGCATTAAAACGGGATTTGGCTGCTGTTGTTAGCGTTGCATTGTGGGCGATGTGTACTTTTTTTACGGATATCTTTGGTTTCTATGTCGTTGTTGTTGTCCTACTCCTCCTGCTCCTTCTCTTCATCCCCTCTTATTATCATCATCGTCATCATCATCATCATCAACATCACCGTTTAGCTTGGCTTAAATGCACGCCAAAAGTGTAGCTCTAAATTGCAGTTCAGTCGACATTTCGTGCCAGTGTCTGTATTAATTCGCTTCGTTCCCTTCCATCCCCCATGCCTGTAGTTTCCTGACCCCACCTTGTTGGTTTTAGTGGCACTAGGATACAGACTACAGTGGGCTGATGCTGCTATGAATGGACTGTGATGGCTGTGATGGCTGTTGCAGTTGCTGTGACCAGGGTTGAATTTCAGCATGGCAACATTCATCCTCGTGTGGTTTCCGTAGTAAAGTTATTCATTGTGTTTTGGTTGATTACTGACGCGAAATGTTCAACGTTTTTCCCCAGTAAAGTTGTGAGTGTCTGTTGGTGAAGTGATTAAACGTGTTGATATCGATCGTTGATAGGTAGAGACAGATGGTCCATTCGGTCAGCTGGGTTTAGAACATGAAGGTTGGAGGCATTTGATTTCTCCACTCAACAGCGGTGCCATAAACACAGGGAACTAACACTCCCCCTTTCTGTTTTGGGGGCCTATCATTTATTGTGATCACTTGATGTACGTCCATGATGGCACGAGCACATATGCAGACATTTGCACATGCACGTTTGTGTGTGTATATAAACATATATATTTACATGCTTATATGCCCATGCTTGGAAATGTATGGTATTGGCTACCCGTTTTTGGTATAACACGTACATCTGGATTTTACATGCAGACATCATTATTGCTACTATTAATGTCAATATCAACGAATTACTGTAGAATCTTGTACCTGTCTATTCACCAGTATTTCTGTTCTCACTGAAACTGCATGTCTTCCCATAAGTCATATGCTATGCCCATCCTCAACTTATTGATAGACCTACACATGCAGGTAGATGTTTCTTCTATAACCTTGCACGTGAAATTACTTGTGTCACATGAAACCGGGCCGACCAATCAATGAGCTCATTTCTCTGACCTCTCCTTGCTGGCAAACAGCTCAAGTGTGGCAGCTGCTCAACAGAAGGCAGCAGCCCTCAGCCCATGCCACGACAGGTCACTGCAGCGGTGTAAAACCAATCGTCACCGTCAGAAAACCCTGCCACCTGTCTTAATCAGCCTTTAGGCTTCATTGAGGGATCCTACAAAGGGAAAATGATGGAGGAAACTATGGATGTCATCAACTGTTTTGATGATATACTAGTGTGGATCCAAAAAGAAGTCATCTATATCACATTGATCGGTTTATAGATGACGATGATATGGGAAATCAAAACGATAAAGGTTTGTATTTCCTCCTCCTAAACTGCATAACATGAGACAAAAACAGAATTGGGGTTGAGTTTCTTTTTTTCTTCTAAAACTTGCCGAGCGTGCAGAATATTTGGGAAGAGGACAGGTTCTTTCAAATGTTTTGCGTTGCCCACAGGAATGCATGCCACATGCCCGACTGCAATGGTAATATTGTTGTTCATGTGTTTGTCATGTTTCCCTCCACTACCCCCTCCCTCCTCCTCCTTTCCCCTACCACGGATATTTGTGATGGAATGACAGAATGTCATGTTCACAAATCAATGCAAATAACTACCAGCATTATTATTCAACACTCAAGCATTTTACTCAAATAGTTAAGTATGATGGTGACTTAAAAGTGTCACACGTAAATGATCTGTACCTGTTGAAAAGCATAATCTAAAAACAGAGGAAGTCATTAATGAAATAATAAATTTGTCACCTTGAACTGGTTTATTGTGTTACACCAATATCACACAGATTATTTGAATGTGGTATGTGATACAGTGACCTGACCTTGACCTCGTCCACCTTACTGCTGACTCTTGACAGTTGTATTGTAAACAGCTGATAACTAGCACTGCGTTATGACGGATGGTCAGATAAAGCTACAGGGCAGATGACCTTGAACAGGTGGAGGGTGGACAAGGCTTTACCAAGACAACACAGCAGTAATTATGAAACAAGGAGAAATGGCACGCAGCAAAAGTATTTTAGAAAAACAACTTTTGCCAGTGTTATATGAAAACTCTGTGTGTGTGTGTGTGTGTGTGTGTGTGTGTGTGGTGTGTGTGTGTGTGTGTGTGTGTGTGTATGTGTGTGTATGTATGTGTACATGTGTGTGTGTGTGTATTTGAGTGTGCGTGCGCACATGTGTGTGTGTGTGTGTGTGTGTGTGTGTGTGTGTGTGTGTGTGTGTGTGTGTGTGTGTGTTTCTTTTCCAGTTCACACAGACTGCCCGTCAGTGGTAATTGTAACTTACATTGAAATAACATTAGCACGAGCAGTGACAGTTCATTTCTCAGTAAATCACTAAGTGCAACAAAGTGGCTGGTGTGAATGGACTCTTGTGTTAGTCAGTGTTTTGGCTTTGTTCGTTGGCATCTCTTGGGCACTGCCGGGACATATTTCAGCACACACACACACACACACACACACACACACACACACACACACCACACACACACACACGTACACACACACACACACACACACACACACACACACACACACACACACACACACACACACACACACACACACACACACACTGTTGGAAGTTGTCTGGACATTGAATAAATCGTCTGAATATATCAAATATCATTAATAACTTATCTACCAGAACAAGGACATTTCAAACTCCAATGTCGAATGTCTCACTTCAGCAATGTATAACCACACACACACACACACACACATACGCGCGTGCGCACGCGCGTGCGTACGCGCGCATGCATGCACGCACAGACGCACTCCCACACACAGGCATACAGCCACGCATGCATGCATACACATAGACACGGACGCACGCACACATACACTACACAAATATCGCACATGACCCTGTCTGCAATCATGTTTAGTCTCAGAAAACAGAACGTTGAGGATCAGTCTGATCATTAGCCATTTTCTCCCCTCTGCACACCTGTCTGACTTACCCACACTGAGATGGGGGACTTGGTCTCCTCACGGTCTGCAGGTGCAGTGCCGGACACATGGAACGATGTTTGTCAATCAACACATCCGTCTCCCGTGGCGGCCTTTGTTATCAGAGTGGAGTGCCTGCACAATACACCTTGTGACAGTGGGTGGACAACGCAACAGATGAAAACAACGGGTAATTGCTGGCTTAGAGACCACCTTGAACGGCAGGATATAGTCGTTTTACACACTCCTTGCCCACCACCCCCATCCCTACCCTGCTCCCCCCGTCCACGACACCTTACCATCCTCATCATCACCTCTTTCGCTCTGAGAGAAGAGGTGCTTCTTTCCATCAACATGGGTGTTTAGTTGGTGGTGGTGGTTTTGTTCGTTTAGTTCGTGTAGTGTATATCTGTGCCCTGCAGATCATCACCAGCGCCCACATGGTCTAGCTTGACTCAGATGCTCAGACAAAGGAGCGTTCAAAATGAGCTGCATTCAAGAACCTAAACTGTTCTTGTCCGTGCATTGGATATTTGATGTGCACCTTCACCCCTCTTCTCTCCCCATAGCCCACCCCTTCCCCACCCCTGCCTTCTCCCATCCCTCGTTCATCAGTGTGTGTGGTAATAGCCCACGTTCATGAATGGACAGGTGCTGTTAGAATTGAATCTCTATGTCTGTGGAATCATCTCGTTTAGATATCCCCATTTCAACGTGGAAAATATCCTGTCTGTCAACACCATGTTGTGTTTATGAATTTTTAGTGCGATTCATATTTATCAGTTACAGTTTCATTAAGGATGTGTCACTGAATGTGGACTAGTTCATATAGACCGCACCACATATAAAATGTTATCAGACCACACTGCACAGAATTTAGAGCTAATGGATAAATGATGACTAAGATGAAAACAATTGGCTGTGTTTTGATTGTGCTATTATTAATTTTGTTTATGTACTTTTCAAAGGCAGGTCTGTGGAGGGGGGGGGGGGGGGGGGGGGGGGAGGGTAGGGTGTCTTTTATTCCTTTACTGTTTAATGCTGTCATACAGTGAACGTGCTACAGGCAGCTCACATTTCTCCCTTCCTGTGTTGGGGATTGATGTGTTATGTTACTATCATCTGTTGCTGTTCTAGACATATTCAAGCACGCACACAGCCTCCCCCTCCCCACGTGTGTGTGTGTGTGTGTGTGTGTGTGTGTGTGTGTGTGTGTGTGTGTGTTGTGTGTGTGTGTGTGTGTGTGAGAGAGAGAGAGAGAGAGAGGAGAGAGAGAGAGAGAGAGAGAGAGAGAGAGAGAGAGAGAGAGAGAGAATATAAAAATGCATATGCATGCTCATGTGCACGTGACTATGAGTATCTTAATGGGGACATCCCCTGTTAGGTTATCAATTGCAACAGCAACACATTATTACAGTGTCTTGTACCTGTCAATTCACCCTCCCTCCCATCCATCCTGCAACCCTGTTTGTGCTCCAAGCGCCCATGGCTCACCCGTTCTGAGCGTTCCCTGAATCCCCTTCTACCGACAGACAATTGTCTCCACTGACTGTCTGCACGTGTGGTTAGTTCTGTGACAGAAAACCACCTTGACCAACCAATGGACCCGCTCTACTGGCCTGTCCTTGATGACCGATTTCTGGAGGTTACGGCTTGCAGAAATTGTTAATCGGGAGCCGGAATAGCTCAGTTGGTAGAGCGCCGGACTCGTAATCTTGGTGATCCTGGGGTTGCGGGTTCGAACCTCCCCCGGGGCGTTTCGGCACAGGGGGATTTTTCCCTCAGAGTTAACATTGGTTCTGACTCCATTTCCCATACAGTCCTTCGAATGAGACTATAAACCGAGGTTCCGTGTGTGAACGTACGCATAACATCTTGCACACACGTAAAATCCCATCACCAACTTTCGGAAGAGTAGGCCAGTTTGGCCGTTGGTATGGATGACACGTTACACATAGCATGCACCCTGCGTGAGAAATGGAAAGAATGAAGGAAGTAAGGAAAATGAGTGATCAATATTGAACGATACCGACTGGATGACACGGGAAACGACTAAATGAAGAGCCAGCTGGCAGCTCTTCAGTCGACACTACTGAGGTAGGCAGCCCGTTGTGTAAACGAGTGTTGATTGTAAAGCGCTTAGAGCTTGGCCTCTAGCCGAGATAGGCGCTGTATAAGTATTCAGTATTATTATTAATTATTATTATTATTATTATTATTATTATTATTAATCGTACGTAGTTTGTCTGTGGAACAGCACTTTCCCAAATAAGACAGAAAATAATGTGATCTATCAACTCATTACATTTTCTCTTTTTCCTTTGCCTGCGTGTCTTGCTTTTCTCCACTGTCAACGAACCAGGGTTTAGTTGGTCTGCTCATGATCTGCATGCTTAGTGCCAGACGCACAAACAATGTTGGTCAATCAACGCTTCTGTGGCCCACGCTGGTATTGCTGCCAGAGCGGAACGTCAGCGCCACAGACCTGGGAAGAGAGGGTGGAAAGCACAATGGATTTAATGAGGCAGATAATAACCAGCACAGGGACTGGTTTGCTGGGAAGGACGTAGCTGTTTTAGACACACCTCTCATGCCATAGACACCCCTCCTGTGAGAAGGCAAATTCGTTCATCAAGTGTGAGAAGTGTTTTTTTGCTGTTGTTGTTTTGTGCGTGGTGAAATTTTTTTTTTCCATGAATGTCTGTGCCCTACAAATTCTGCAAAATAGTGACTCTCCCCCATTAGTTCATTCCACAACAGGCTGCATACCCCAATGTACAGGCGATTTTATAGACGCACACTGATGACTGCTGGGTCTGCTCATCTGTAGTTTTCAGCAGGGAGATTGCTGAGCCTTGCGTTTTGGTTGTTAAATCATGAATTGTGTTCCTGTTCATTGCTGGAAAGAGATCATCACCTTTTGATTATGTTTAGTAGCAAAGTGATTAATCATGCTAGTGTTGATTGACGATGGATAACGATAGATGGTTCATTTAATCCATGATGCGTCAACCATAAAGAAGGGCGCATTTTATTATTTAACTCAACAGTTCTCCCAAGACCACTGAGAACACTTGCCACAGGCAGCGAACACTTCTTTCCATCTGTGTTGGGTTTATACTTTGTCATGTAAGGCACTCATGCATACGCAAATAGATAAGAATAAATTTGCACACACCTGTATTTTAAGGTGTGTGAGGAAATACACATATGCACTCTTGTATGCCCATGGTTGTGTACCTTCAACTTTTCGACCCATTATGATTGTGCCATAGGTTTGTTAGGAATGTTTGAGGCGATAAATGATGGTCAACAGCAACACAGTATTACAGTATCTTGTACCTGCTAATTCACCCTTTCTTCAATTGAACCTGCAACCTTATCTCTGCAACACGTGTCCCTCGAGTAAGCTATAGTCAACTTCTTCCTTAATCCCCTTCACACGCAGATAATGTTCTCCACTGACAGCCTGCACGTGCAACTAGTTCTGTCACACAACCCACCTTGACCAACCAGTGAACCACTGACAGCCTGCACGTGCAACTAGTTCTGTCACACAACCCACCTTGACCAACCAGTGAACCACTGACAGCCTGCACGTGCAACTAGTTCTGTCACACAATCCACCTTGACCAACCAGTGAACCACTGACAGCCTGCACGTGCAACTAGTTCTGTCACACAACCCCCCTTGACCAACCAGTGAACCACTGACAGCCTGCACGTGCAACTAGTTCTGTCACACAACCCACCTTGACCAACCAGTGATCCCGTTGGCTTGGCCTGTCCTTGGCGACCAACTGCTGGAGTGAGGAGATTGCACAGCGGAGATCAGGACTAGTCAGACAATGTAATACATTATATAACAATAGACGTACTGGGTTCAACTAAATCGAGTTATTGTACTTTCTGTTGACATTGGAATTGAATTATCAGTAGAAAGGAGAGTAACCATCACATTGACCCTCTCTGTCCCTGTCTCTCTCTGCGTAATTGTCACTCTCTCTCTCTCTCTCCTCTCTCTCTCTCTCTCTCTCTCTTCTCTCTCTCTCTCTCTCTCTCTCTCTCTCGCTAACACACGCGCACCTACACACACACGCACGCACGCACGCACGCACGCACACACGCACGCACGCACGCACGTACGCGCGCACGCACGCACGCACGCACGCGCGCGCGCGCGCGCGCGCACACACACACACACACACACACACACACACACACACACACACACACACACACACAAACACACACACACACACACACACACACACACACACACACACACACACACACACAAGCTACACAAGATACCTCTACGTTACGTTTATTAGCAATGGCACTTTCCCGTAAGAAAGAACAGTAATCTATCCAAGCATTCCCTGTTCTTTTTTCCTTGTCCCACCTACCTTGCTTATCCGCACTGTCAAGGAGCTATGGTTGAATCGGTCCACTCACAGTCTGTGTGCTTAGCGCCAGACATGGGCAATGTTTGCCAGTCAACGCATCTGCCTCCTCTGTGCTGGCATTTGCTGCCAGAGTGAAACAGCAGCGCCGCAAACCCAGGAACAGAGAGGGTGGAAAGCACAATGCATTTAGTGCTGCAGGTAATGGCCAGAACAGGGACTGGGTTGACGGCAAACATGCGGTCGTTTTAAATAAACTCATCAACACCATTACCATTCCACTTTAAGAGAAAAGGCAATGCTGTTCCTCATGTGTCAACATAAGTAAAGAAACATACAAGGAAACATCCCTTTGTTTGTTCCATGTGCTCAGTGCTGTCATATCTTCTGGGCAGTTCGGTGTGATAAGCAGCATTCCTTTGGAATTGCGAGCGTGTGTTTATTTCATCATCAGAGCAAGAGTTGCCCTACTTGTTTGTTCTTTACTGTTTATTCTACCCTGCCTCGTTGAAAAGTGTGGGGGAGAGTAGACAGCCCTGTCGCACTCCAACGGTAGTTCGGAACCACTCGCCTATGTTGTTACCGAAGAAAACGGCACTGGTGGCTTTGTTGTAGAGGCTTTCAATAATTCTGATGAGGTTGGCATTGATGTTGAAGAGTTTCATTGTTGCCCATAATGCCTCGTGCCACACTCGATCGAAGGCCTTCTTGAAGTCTATGAATACGTGGTACAGATGTTGTTGGTGTTGGTTGTACTTCTCACACAGTATTCTTAGATTGAATATCTGCTCTATGGTACTTCGTCCTGGCCTGAACCCCGCCTGTTCTTCAGCGATGATCTTTTCTGCTTGTGGTTTCAGTCTATTCAGGATTACTTTCAGCATAACTTTGCTTGGGTGGCTGATGAGGCTGATCGTGCGATAATTTTGGCATTGCTGTAGGTTGCCTTTCTTTGGTAACGTGATGATAAGTGACTGCGTCCAGGGAGTAGGCCATTCCCCGGTTTCCCAGATTCTGTTGCATATTGTAAGTAACATGTCTACCATTGGATCTCCTCCTGCTCGAGCCAGTCAACACATTTAAGTACTTGGGGGCAACAATCTCAGATGAAGGATCAAGACCTGAAATCATCTCAAGAGTCGCTCAGACCACAGCCACGCTATCTAGGCTAACGCCTCTTTGGAGAAACAAAAACATCTCCATCAGCTCAAAGATTAGACTGATGCGATCCTTAGCCATGGCGATATTCTTATATGCTTGCGAGTCATGGACGTTGAAATCAGACCTTGAGAAAAAGATCCAAACAATGGAAATGAGGTGCTTCAGACGACTTCTTGGCATCTCATACAGAGATCACATCAGCAATGTGGAAGTTAAAAAGCGCATCGAGAATGAAATTGGTCCATATGTCGATCTCCTAACCTCAGTAAAAAGACGCAAATTGAAATGGTATGGACACATCATACGATCAACAGGCCTTGCCAAGACAGTCATGCAGGGCACAGTACCAGGACAAAGGCGAAGAGGTCGACAAAGGAAAAGATGGGAGGATAACATCACGGAGTGGACAGGCCTGCGGCTGAGAGACACATTACGGAGGGCAGAGAACAGAGAGGAATGGAGAAGGATGGTTGTCACTGCTTCAGGGGTGCCCCCACGGACCGACGTCTAAGGGATCAAGTCAAGTCAAGTCAAGTCTACCCTGCCTCATTTCATATTTACTGTTTATTCTACCCTGCCTCATTTCATATTTACTGTTTATTCTACCCTGCCTCATTTCATATTTACTGTTTATTCTACCCTGCCTCATTTCATATTTACTGTTTATTCTACCCTGCCTCATTTCATATTTACTGTTTATGCTACCCTGCCTCATTTCATATTTACTGTTTATTCTACCCTGCCTCATTTCATATTTACTGTTTATTCTACCCTGCCTCATTTCATATTTACTGTTTATTCTACCCTGCCTCATTTCATATTTACTGTTTATTCTACCCTGCCTCATTTCATATTTACTGTTTATTCTACCCTGCCTCATTTCATATTTACTGTTTATTCTACCCTGCCTCATTTCATATTTACTGTTTATTCTACCCTGCCTCATTTCATATTTACTGTTTATTCTACCCTGCCTCATTTCATTATTTACTGTTTATTCTACCCTGCCTCATTTCATATTTACTGTTTATTCTACCCTGCCTCATTTCATATTTACTGTTTATTCTACCCTGCCTCATTTCATATTTACTGTTTATTCTACCCTGCCTCATTTCATATTTACTGTTTATTCTACCCTGCCTCATTTCATATTTACTGTTTATTCTACCCTGCCTCATTTCATATTTACTGTTTATTCTACCCTGCCTCATTTCATATTTACTGTTTATTCTACCCTGCCTCATTTCATATTTACTGTTTATTCTACCCTGCCTCATTTCATATTTACTGTTTATTCTACCCTGCCTCATTTCATATTTACTGTTTATTCTACCCTGCCTCATTTCATATTTACTGTTTATTCTACCCTGCCTCATTTCATATTTACTGTTTATTCTACCCTGCCTCATTTCATATTTACTGTTTATTCTACCCTGCCTCATTTCATATTTACTGTTTATTCTACCCTGCCTCATTTCATATTTACTGTTTATTCTACCCTGCCTCATTTCATATTTACTGTTTATTCTACCCTGCCTCATTTCATATTTACTGTTTATTCTACCCTGCCTCATTTCATATTTACTGTTTATTCTACCCTGCCTCATTTCATATTTACTGTTTATTCTACCCTGCCTCATTTCATATTTACTGTTTATTCTACCCTGCCTCATTTCATATTTACTGTTTATTCTACCCTGCCTCATTTCATATTTACTGTTTATTCTACCCTGCCTCATTTCATATTTACTGTTTATTCTACCCTGCCTCATTTCATATTTACTGTTTATTCTACCCTGCCTCATTTCATATTTACTGTTTATTCTACCCTGCCTCATTTCATATTTACTGTTTATTCTACCCTGCCTCATTTCATATTTACTGTTTATTCTACCCTGCCTCATTTCATATTTACTGTTTATTCTACCCTGCCTCATTTCATATTTACTGTTTATTCTACCCTGCCTCATTTCATATTTACTGTTTATTCTACCCTGCCTCATTTCATATTTACTGTTTATTCTACCCTGCCTCATTTCATATTTACTGTTTATTCTACCCTGCCTCATTTCATATTTACTGTTTATTCTACCCTGCCTCATTTCATATTTACTGTTTATTCTACCCTGCCTCATTTCATATTTACTGTTTATTCTACCCTGCCTCATTTCATATTTACTGTTTATTCTACCCTGCCTCATTTCATATTTACTGTTTATTCTACCCTGCCTCATTTCATATTTACTGTTTATTCTACCCTGCCACATTTCATATTTACTGTTTATTCTACCCTGCCTCATTTCATATTTACTGTTTATTCTACCCTGCCTCATTTCATATTTACTGTTTATTCTACCCTGCCTCATTTCATATTTACTGTTTATTCTACCCTGCCTCATTTCATATTTACTTTCGTCAAAATAAGTGTTTTGCTGTTATTGATGTTTTCTGTGTGATGGGCATGTTCTTTTGTTCATGAATTTCTCTGCCCCACAAGTCATTCTACTCTGCAAGTGTTTCGTTAATCGATAGGGCTAAGGAACTCTACATTGCATTTTCATCAATAAATCCTCTAAAATGCCTTTATCGGTGCATCAAAAAAGGTCTTTGGTGTGCACCCCACCCTGTTCGCACCACTCCCAGACTCAGACCTTTCTATCTCTTGACTCTTTCGCCATTTGTTTTTGCCACAACAGGCTCGATTCTACCGTGGACTGGTGCTGTTACAAATGCACGTTGATGACTGTAGGGTTTGCTGATCCGTATACTTCAATTCGAGTATGGAGATCTCCCAGCCTTGTGTCTGTGTCATTGCTGAGTCATTAAATTTATTCCTGTTCTTTGCAGAAGCAAGATCATCACCTTTAAAAAACAGTTGCAAGTGTTTTGTGCTAAATGATGGGTCATGTTAATGTTGATTGATGATGGGTGGTGGTGGTTTGTTTAATCCTAGAGGCGTGAAAAAGTAATAGTGGAAGGCTTTTTTTTTTCTCTATCTAAAAAATCCCTTAAAAACACAGACAACACTTCCCATTGGCAGATAACACTTCTCATTTTCTTTTGTTTTGGCTTGTGTTCAGATATATTATCGTCATCTGTTGTGCAATCATGCATGTGGAAGCAAACAAGAATGCATGTACGCACAAGCTGCCGTGGGCCGTGACGAAGTGGGAGGTCGTGGGTTCGAATCCCATCAGAGTCATGTGGGTTTTTCTGCCCCGACCGGCTCTTACCCAGAGTTGAGTTTGCTGCGGACTCACTTGGGAAGACTGGGACCACACAGTCGAGTTTTATCCACTTAATGGATGCGTTTCTGATAGTGTTGCTCAAATTTCATGACCAACACTGCAGGTGCCTGTATCTCTCGGGCCTGGTTGACTCCGGGATATAATATGAAAGGAAGCGTAGAGTACAGCCCTGTCATGTAGTCTCAGACCGAAATGGAAATCCATAGCATCATCTTAATCATCCTCATTCTAATCGATCAGCGTTAAAAAAAGAAATGTCTCAAATTCTATGGCCCTTCATGCCCTGCTCTCATGGTGACCTCAGTTTCGATGTCCTCTCCACGTCTGTGGCCTTGGTTTGGTTCCGTCGGGGTCACCGGTATCGGCGAGTCCATGGGGGCTGTCGTTGGTATGATGTGGTGGCGCCCTCCGCGGAGGGAGAGCTCACTCACGCCGGCTCCGCGACTAAGCAATTATTGTCGTCAGTAGGGGGCTTAGTAGGTGGTGTCCTGCGTATGTTAGATCAGAACAGGCGCCACTGAACACCACCGAAGTGACTCGGCAGCAGCGCAGTGTCTCCTCCGGTGGGTTGCCTCTTGATGACTTGACATTGACTGCTCCCTGTGGATTGCCGGTGCTGGAGCTGCGGCGGGGCTGTCCGGGCTGTAGCTGTGGATGGGGTGTCGGAATGAGCGGCGTGTGTGCACTGCCTTTGAGGTGGCTCAGAGTTTGGGACAGAAAAAAACAGAAAAACAAAGAATGCATGTACGCAGTTGTGTATTTAAGAATGCTTGGGGATGTAAGCATATACACTCTATAGTGCGTAATTTAGAATGTTTGAGGATGTAAACATAATTATGCATTCTAATGTCCACATAAATGAAACACACTCGCTCACACACACACACACACACACACACACACACACACACACACACACACACACACACACACACACACACGCTTACACACATACGCTTACACACACACACACACACACACACACACCACACACACACACACACACACACACACACACACACACGCACACACACACTCACATACACACATAAATACCACACTTACACACACATATGCTTACACACACATACGCTTACACACACACACACACACACACACACACACACACACACACACACACACACACACACACACCACTAATGAACGATGTGAGGGAGAAGTCAGGGATGGGATGGGGTGGGCTGTGTAGAGAGAACAAGGGTGATGGTGCACATCAATAATCAAATGCATCGACAAGGACAGTATAGGTTATTGAATGCAATTCATTTTAAACCCACCTCTGTCTAAGTCAAGCTACACCATGTGCACGATGGTGATGCTTTGCATGGCACTAATATCCCTTATAAAGCACGCTCATCACGAATAAAACAGCCAAAACCATCATCACCAACAAAACAACCTTGTTGATGGAAAGACGCACCCATTCTCTCTGTGCGAAAGGGGTGATGATGACGGTGGGAGGGTGTGGAGGTGGGGGTGGGTATGGGGGTGGTGGGAAAAGTGTCTCAAGCGATTATTTCTAGCCGTTCAAGGCGGTCTCTAAGCCAGCAATTACCCGCTGTTTTAATCGTTTGTGTTGTCCACCCACTGTCACAAGGTGTATTGTGCAGGCACTCCACTCTGATAACAAAGGCCGCCACGGGAGACGGATGTGTTGATTGACAAACATCGTTCCATGTGTCCGGCACTGCACCTGCAGACCGTGAGGAGACCAAGTCCCCCATCTCAGTGTGGGTAAGTCAGACAGGTGTGCAGAGGGGAGAACATAGCTAATGATCAGACTGAGCCTCAACGTTCTGTTTTTGCATGCGTGTGTGCATGCATGTGTGTGTGTGTGTGCATGCGTGTGTGCATGCATGTGTGTGTGTTTGTGCATGTGTTTGTGCATGTGTGTGTGTGTGTGTGTGTGTGTGTGTGTGTGTGTGTGTGTGTGTGTGTGTGTGAAGAGCCTGGCTTCTTCCCTTGCAAAGACCGGTATGATACATGCAAACATGGCATTATTACCAGGAGTCTGAGGTCTTTGTTCGATGGCAGAATAATCCACATCTCGAAACACATCACTTGCGAGACACCAAGAGTGTTGTATGCCATCTCCTGCTCTCTCCATGAAACCGAAGTGTATGTGGGCTCTACCAACAATTTAAAACTCCGTTGGGCCAACCACAAGTCGGACATCAATCTGGGGAAAACCAAGAAGTGTAGACTTGCTGCCCATGTGAATCAGATTCTCCATCCAAAAGACAAGAACCTCCCATTCCTCAAGATCACCGCATTTGACGCTGCAGATAATGATGAAGACCTACTTCGCAAGGAGATTTGGTACCAGTGTAACCTTAGCACAATTTTCAATGTCTCAATTCAAGAAAGGATTTCCACTTCACGGTGAAGACTGGGCGAAGGAATGTGTTTCGGATGTGATGTGTGCCTTAAACATGTAAAGCGACAAAGAGAGAGAGAGAGAGAGAGAGAGAGAGAGAGAGAGAGAGTTGACGTCTTTTTGAACATTGACGTAGTGCTAGAACTACGTTTCTACAGAAGTGACGTGAAAGTACTGAAGAAGGCTTCGCGGAGAAAAAAAAAAACGAAACTGAACGCCTTGGTCTCATGTTATGCACTTTAGACGAAGATACCCGAACCTGTGTCTTTTCGCATTTCTAGGAATATCGAGAACTGTACACCGATCAACACGATATTAAGGACATCCTTTTGGAGCCAAACTAGTACGTTATGAAGACAATTGATTGCCTTCATAATTGTTCTCCATCATCTCCCCCTGGGGAGATTCCTGAATGAAGCCCACAGGCTGTTTAAGACAGGTGGCAGGGTTTTCTGATGATGACACTTGGTTTTACACCGCTGCAGTGACTGTCGTGGCATGGGCTGATGGTGCTGCCTTCTGTTGAGCAGCTGCTGCATTCGACCTGTTTGCCAGCTAGGAGAGGTCAGACAAATGAGCTCGTTCATTGGTCAGCTTTGTTTCATGTCATGGAACTAATTGCACGTGCAAGATGACTTAACTGCGGACACCACACAATGACGGATGCCTCCTTGCTGGCATTGAAAGCTACTGATGCATGAGTCCAACAGTCGTCACAGTCGGATCATAATGGCACTAGCAAAGTGTTGTGTTTATCCTACCGAGACATAAACTAACAAGGGGGGGTGTGCAGAGGATTGCAGGATTTGGGGATGGGATGGGAGGGATGGTATCAATGCGGTCACTGTGGGGAGAGGATTGCAGGATTTGGGGATGGGATGGGAGGGATGGTATCAATGCGGTCACTGTGGGGAGAGGATTGCAGGATTTGGGGATGGGATGGGAGGGATGGTATCAATGCGGTCACTGTGGGGAGAGGATTGCAGGATTTGGGGATGGGATGGGAGGGATGGTATCAATGCGGTCACTGTGTGCAGAGGATTGCAGGATTTGGGGATGGGATGGGAGGGATGGTATCAATGCGGTCACTGTGGGGAGAGTATTGCAGGATTTGGGGGTGGCATGGGAGGGATGGTATCAATGCGGTCACTGTGGGGAGAGGATTGCAGGATTTGGGGATGGGATGGGAGGGATGGTATCAATGCGGTCACTGTGTGCAGAGGATTGCAGGATTTGGGGGTGGGATGGGAGGGATGGTATCAATGCGGTCACTGTGGGGAGAGTATTGCAGGATTTGGGGGTGGGATGGGAGGGATGGTATCAATGCGGTCACTGTGGGGAGAGGATTGCAGGATTTGGGGATGGGATGGGAGGGATGGTATCAATGCGGTCACTGTGTGCAGAGGATTGCAGGATTTGGGGGTGGGATGGGAGGGATGGTATCAATGCGGTCACTGTGGGGAGAGTATTGCAGGATTTGGGGGTGGGATGGGAGGGATGGTATCAATGCGGTCACTGTGGGGAGAGGATTG
>CM031611.1:72438866-72441366 GCA_018398815.1 Conus ventricosus
GGTTCTTGAGAGGTGTAGTGAGAGTTATAATGTGCTGACCATCACTGCCTTGTGTTGACATAGTTGTAATAACTGTGTTCTTTTGACAGTTGTTACAACATGGGCTGACCATCACTGCCTTGTGTTGACAGCTGTTGTAACATGGGCTGACCATCACTGTCTTCTGTTGACAGCTGTTGTAACATGGGCTGACCATCACTGTCTTCTGTTGACAGCTGTTGTAACATGGGCTGACCATCACTGTCTTCTGTTGACAGTTGTTGTAACATGGGCTGACCATCACTGTCTTCTGTTGACAGTTGTTGTAACATGGGCTGACCATCACTGTCTTCTGTTGACAGTTGTTACAACATGGGCTGACCGTCGCTGCGTTGTGTTGACAGCTGTTGTAACATGGGCTGACCATCACTGTCTTCTGTTGACAGTTGTTGTAACATGGGCTGACCATCACTGTCTTCTGTTGACAGTTGTTGTAACATGGGCTGACCATCACTGCCTTCTGTTGACAGTTGTTATAACATGGGCTGACCATCACTGTCTTCTGTTGACAGTTTGTTGTAACATGGGCTGACCATCACTGCCTTCTGTTGACAGTTGTTATAACATGGGCTGACCATCACTGTCTTCTGTTGGGCAACACCTGCTATGTAGCAATTTGTCGACCTGAAAAAGTCAGAGAAACTGCTCATTCATTGATGCAAGTGGTTTTATGTGGCAATGCTAACTGTATTTACAGGCTACCAGTGAAGCAATTTACTGGAGCGTGCAGGGAGTTAAGAGAGAAGATGAGAACGGGTGAGTCACGGGTCATGTGGAGGATGGAATGCTGTTGTAGTGTTGGCAGGAATGAAGGTGACTGGACATGAAGAAGACTTTGTAATGACCTCGAGAATAATATATTTGTTTAAAGTATTCCAGATACATTATAACACACCTCTAATATGTTGGAAACTGCCATACAATTCTTCTTCATTTCGCCAGAGACCCTGACATATAAATATGCGCATTTATAGACACATTAAAATGCAAATATTTACATCCCAAAACATCCTAAAAACACACAAGTGCGAAGATGCATGTTCATATGCCTGCACATGCACGATTGCACAACAGATGATGACAACATGTATGAGCATAAGGGCACATTAAAATGCAAATGTTTACATCCCCAAGCATACTAAAAATATACAAGTGCGTAGATGCATGTATTTTGCTTGCACATGCATGATTGCACAACAGATGATGACAACATATCCGGGCACAAGCCAAACAACACAGAAGGAGAAGTGTCCGCTGCTATGGCAAGTGTTCTCAGTATTCTTGAGGGCGCTTTTGAATCGAAGAACAAAATGCATCTTACCATCACTTCTCACGCCCCTTGGATTAGATAAACCATCGTCATCCTTCACCTATCAACAATCAACACTAACACGATTCATCACTTAGTACTAAACACATGCAACTGCTTTTAAAAGGTAATGATCGTGTTTCAGCAAAGAACAGGAATGTGACTGAAGCCTTGAGCAGGAAGATCAGGAAAACCGGTGTCTCCGTACATCCCAAACCTATCCACACCATCCGCAGCCAGCTGGTCGCCCCCAAGGACAAAACTGACAAACTGGACAAGTCTGGAGTGATCTACCAAATAGACTGTCGTGACTGTGAAGAAAACTATGTCGGGGAAACTGAGAGAAATCTTCGAAAACGCTTGACAGAACACAAAAGGGAATCATCACCAGTAGTCGCCCACCTACACGCCCAGCAACATCAGTTCGATTATGAAAACATCAGCGCTCTGGACCGTGACAATAGATGGTTTCAGCGTGGGGTAAAGGAGGCCATACATATTGCCGCCAACAACCCCACACTCAACCGGGACCGGGGCAGACACACCTTGCCATCGGTGTACAACACCCTCATCGTTCAGTCACATGACCAGGGTTCGACCCGTGGTCGTGTGCACTGAACGCACGGTTCACCCAGTAGCCACACCACCGCTGAAGAAGACAGACGGAGGTCTGTCGAAAGCTCCAAGTAAGTGCTATTCCTAGCTGAGTGACCTGTGTAAATCCGGTAGTCGTTATAACAGGAATCCAATTAATGACTTAGCAACGAAAAACACGCAAGGCAGGGCGAGGTCCGTACTCGAAGTGAAATAATACGGATGAGCGAAGCCGCCAGTCACCAGTGTGCATTTATAACGGCATCAGCCCGTTGCAGTATGCGGTCTGTTGTGGCATACACTAACGGGGGAGTGTCAAAAGATTGCAAGAATTGAGTCTGGGACCGTAGGGGACAGGGTCAGGTGCACAACAAATGCATTGTTTGATGCACTGTCATAGGCACTTTGGAGGGTTTATTGATCAAAAGACAACATAGAGCTCCCTAGCCCTACGGATGAACGAAACACTCCTGATAAAGAGGACGATTTGTGGCCCACATACAATCATGAAGAAAGAACATGCCCGTCACACAGAAAGAAAACAACTACAGCAAAACA
>CM031611.1:72453866-72456366 GCA_018398815.1 Conus ventricosus
ATGATCATTGTTCCCTGGATGGTCCTTGGGATGATCATTGTTCCCTGGATGGTCCTTGGGATGATCATTTAAGCTAGCTCGTCTGATCTTGTGATGTGCCCTTACCATTGTAGTTCTCCCCTTCCTCAATACTCTCTTGTGTGTTGTTCGACTGTCTTTCTCACAGGCTCGTTTATAGCAGGATCCATACAGAAGACGCCTAGGATCTAACGGCAGCTTCTCATCTTTATGGTCTGGACCTTCCTTTGCAGTTCTGCTGTGTGTTTAAATGACTCAAATGCATAGAGGAAAATGGATAGGACGAGGCGTGCGTTATCCTGATCTTATGCCTGAAAAACAATGTGGTCCTCTCTCCATATTGTCTATTTAGGGTGATGAGAGCGCTGACTATACATGCTGTAAATCCGTGCCGTCTACTCTAATCAGTCAAAGACAATAGTAGGTATTGTGCCAGATCAGCAGTCGACAGGTCACGTCATCTGGGATCATATATTACAATAGCCAGTGTCTGGTGTGGATGGACGCTAGGATCCACTACAGATAAGTTGTTTCCTTGGTCATTGGTCTCTCTCTGTTCCGGCATGGAGATGGATGGACGCTAGGATCCACTACAGATAAGTTGTTTTCCTTGGTCATTGGTCTCTCTCTGTTCCGGCATGGAGATGGATGGACGCTAGGATCCACTACAGATAAGTTGTTTCCTTTGGTCATTGGTCTCTCTTTGTTCCGGCATGGAGATGGATGGACGCTAGGATCCACTACAGATAAGTTGTTTCCTTTGGTCATTGGTCTCTCTCTCTGTTCCGGCATGGAGATTTTAACAACTGGTCACGTTATTCAGCCATTAATGAAAGTTCATCAACACTTTCAGTAACAAATACATGTGTTCGGTAGGTAAGGAACTGGTGATTTTAATATTGACTACTGAAGCTAGATGTCCATTAATACTGTGATACTGAGCACGTTGAGGGAAGCATAACATTCCTACGCACAAACACCCCTATTCAGGAAAATGAAAACATTTGCCATGGCAGGGGGTTGTTGATACATTTGCATCTCTCCCTCACTGGTTTTCAAAGTGGCTTCAACACTGTTACCATCGGGAAGTAGGAGATAGTGTGCGGATGTTCGGAATTAAATTAACCTCAATTTCAGTGACAGCAGCAGCGAAAGGCCTCCTTTGGCGAAAGGCCTTGTGAAGACCTAGGCACTGCTGAACCTGGGACATGTGATAGCATGTCCTGGATGAGGCAGGGTTCTGTTGTAGAGGCGATGGACTGTACAGAAATAGAAATAGAAATAATAAGAAACAGAAATAATGTCAGCATTGAAAGGATGTAGATGCTGTGGGTATGACAACTGCACAGGCACACCCGATATATACTTTACAGATTTAATTGTGAGAGAAGCACATAAACATGAGACATATGCAAACGCAATGATTGTGTGAAGATAGTGGACGATTTTATTATAAAACACAAGAACACAACATGGAACAAACGGACTTGTGAACTGGACGAACAACTTTATAACACTTCGATGAAAGCCCACCCCCACGCCCCGACCCCACCCCACCCCACCCCACCCCCCGCCCGCAAAGAATCTATTAGGTTAACATGATATCATGACCTGTCCTTGACCTGTACAAACTGATAGGCTGGTTATTGATAGCTGATCTGTAAAAGCTAATTAGTGACACCTGCAGTATATTGAAAAATGATTGATGACAACTACAGGGACGGATCCACTTCCCGCTAAGAATGATGGGACAAGGCTATCATAATGAGAAACAATATAAGATCACAAATATTGAGACAAATATTGCTCACGCCTGGAGATCAGGAACTATCATGGTTACAAGTGGAATAAGAGCATTTTGTTTTATTGTTCCATTGTCAAAGTCTGCTCTGCTCCATAGAGTCTACACAAATGGTACGATCCTATGGAAAGACGACAGAGCAATCAAATTATGATTCATGTTACAGGTGACATTAGCCAACAGCCGGTGTAAGTACACACTGGTATCTGTCATGGACAGAATGTTTACCTGCACTCGTAAGTAATTACTGTATATCCATCTTTGATTAGCATGTATATGTTAGATAATAACTCGTGACATTATTCATGACTGGAGGAAAATCATTAACCTCTCCTGGTCTCAGATTCCTGTGTAAGTTAGTTAACTAAGCGTGACGACCTAAATAACCCAACAGCCCATTATGACGTTGACCTAAATAACCCAACAGCCCATTACGTTAGAGACAAGGGGAGGCAGGGCTACAAGGCAGCGTGTCTTCTCTCATTGATGCCGATCTGGACAATGAGAACGCTTGTGTTAGAGGGAGTTGTTGACGAATAAATATCTCTGTTGAATGGTATTTGATTCATGCTTAGTTCTCTTGTACTTTCGTGTGTTGTATGTGTTTGACAACATGCGCAGGCACGTGCGCTGGTGTGTCCTTTGTCAAGTTATGAAGAATTACATGTCTTACCTTACAAA
>CM031611.1:72461366-72468866 GCA_018398815.1 Conus ventricosus
ACGTATCACATGGCAGGCGTCAATTGGCAACATAGGTTCCCATTGTCCATGTTCAGTGAACATTGTTCTAAACAGATCTCGGCCCTGTGGTTTGCCATTGTCCATGTTCAGTGAGTATTGTTCTGAACAGATCCCCAATGTCCATGTTCAGTGACCATTGTTCTGAACAGATCTTGGCTCTGTGGTTTGCCATTGTCCATGTTCAGTGACCATTGTTCTGAACAGATCTTGGCTCTGTGGTTTGCCATTGTCCATGTTCAGTGACCATTGTTCTGAACAGATCTTGGCTCTGTGGTTTGCCATTGTCCATGTTCAGTGACCATTGTTCTGAACAGATCTTGGCTCTGTGGTTTGCCATTGTCCATGTTCAGTGAACATTGTTCTGAACAGATCTTGGCTCTGTGGTTTGCCATTGTCCATGTTCAGTGACCATTGTTCTGAACAGATCTTGGCTCTGTGGTTTGATCTGCAGCTCCTGCGCAGACCCACACCGACATGAAACAGACTTGTTCTTGGGCCAGTGTCTATCTTTTCAGCAAGTTTTGCTAAAATGGGTTGATAACAAAATGTGTAATAATCTTCTGAACAAGCCCGTGTCAGCCACCTGGTCCATTTCAACACCACAGATCCACAGCAGAATGTAACGAGGCCGTTCCTTGGCCCACGTTTCATTTTGGAGCAAATAAGCAAATACAGTTAGAATGGGTTGGGTATTTCAGAGTAATCTGTTTGACGGACAACAAACAAACACACAGCTGTAGAAAGCTGCAAGGCGGTGAAGTGTCCCTGCCTGGAAGATAACGGCCATGTATGTTTGCATTCTTCTCTAGTCACCTAAAGGACCCATCAAGGGGTCTGATCTCACTGGCTTGGAGTGTTGGCTTATGGAGACGAGTTGCTATTCTTCATTGTAACTTTCCCTCCTGCATTGCTCTGCTCATGGCACTTCAAACTGTTACTTCCCCTTTTCTTCTTATCCTCTCATGATCTTTACTCCCATGCTGCTTATTCTTCCTCTCACTCATACAGCCACACCCAGGCCCGTCCTGGCGCTTCCTGTGAACAGGAGGTAAATGATATCAGCCTGGCGTGAAATAAAAGGGGAAAAAAGCTAAGGGTACAGCGCGCAGTTGCTAGGTCACTTTCATGATGCTGAGTGATGCATGTTCCAATCCTCTGTATACATGACACGTAAGACACTGTTCTGTAAATCGAAGAGCCAGCGCAAGTTAGTGTGTCTTCCTAATGGGCACCTCTCCTCCATCCACCAACAGTCCCGTAGTATTGACAACCAGTCTCAAAGATTTTAACACGAATTCAACACGGATATGGACAGAGATAGGAAACCAGACCTCAAGCCACCATGAGCGGAGTTCACGAAGGATTAAAACACGTGTGACACTTTTGCGTTAATGGTGAATGATGAAAGCATAACACAGTGTCCAGATGTCCAGACTGACTGCCGATGACACTATCAATTGTCCTACGTGAAAAACACATGTTACGCCAGAATGACAAACGTTCTGGGTTCAGTTTTAGTCCCAGACAACGCAGTACATCAGACACTATTCATCCATTACTTACAATCACCTGGTTCAGTCGATTAGGCCACTGATTGTACCTTATCTAGTGCCACTGGACTTTGTTCTACATCATGAGATTGTACACGGGGTTGGAGATGGGGGAATGGGAACATGCTGCAGGGAATGTGTGGTGAGGTAGCGGAAGTCATTGCATTATCTAACAAATAAGTGGTGTGTGAAACAGGAGGATGGTTCAGTGAGATCTGACCTTTCTTAAATGCAAGTGTATCTGGAGAACATGAAAGTCCGCAAAGACGTAGCACGCATTCTGTAGCAATTCAGTGTTTATTCCTCCATGTGGGGGTGACCTTCAGCCAGTCTGAGGTGAAAACATTCAGTGTGATGGGGACTGTTGAAGTGAGTCATTTCTCTTTCCGAAAATATGGATTTTCTTCCATTGACGTGGCCATGATTGACAGACAAACAACGTCACCAAACTAGGGAAATAAACGGAAATTGCGTTTACTTACGCCGTACTCACAAGCAAAGCCACCCTGGTTAACTGCAAAATTGCTCAAGCATGTGAAGCGATCGACAGATGTTTCCTTTGCGGCGCCACCTTGGAGAGTTCCCGCCAAGTATTGAACCTCACAGGATTATTTCGTTTCTTCCATCATGGCTGTTCTTTGTGACAGTTTGCAGCGTGCTTGTGCGGCCCTGTTTGCTCTGGGTGATGGGAATTGGACGGTGGCGTGGGCGAGTTCTTTTCTTTGAGAAGATGGATTTTTTTTCTGTCTCACCTTCGGTGTTCTGTCAGTGGCATCACTACCACGGTGCTCAGTCTGGTTTCCCATAGAAAGGTCTGCCAGGTTTGTCTTGTGTATACAGACCACACAGAACAATGAATGTTAACTCTTTGTCTTATGTATACAGACCACATAGAACAATGAATGTTAACTCTTTGTCTTGTGTATACAGGCCACATAGAACAATGAATGTTAACTCTTTGTCTTGTGTATACGGGCCACATTGAGCAATGAATGTTAACGCTTTGTCTTGTGTATACAGGCCACATAGAACAATGAATGTTAACCCTTTGTCTTATGTATACAGACCACATAGAACAATGAATATTAACTCTTTGTCTTATGTATACAGGCCACATAGAACAATGAATGTTAAATCTTTGTCTTGTGCATACAGGCCACATAGAACAATGAATGTTAACCCTTTGTCTTATGTATACAGGCCACATAGAACAATGAATGTTAACTCTTTGTCTTGTGTATACAGGCCACATAGAACAATGAATGTTAACTCTTTGTCTTGTGTATACAGGCCACATAGAACAATGAATGTTAACCCTTTGTCTTATGTATACAGGCCACATAGAACAATGAATGTTAACCCTTTGTCTTATGTATACAGGCCACATAGAACAATGAATGTTAACTCTTTGTCTTATGTATACAGACCACATAGAACAAGGAATGCTAACCCTTTGTCTTATGTATACAGACCACATAAAACAATGAATGTTAACCCTTTGTCTTATGTATACAGGCCACATAGAACAATGAATGTTAACTCTTTGTCTTGTGTATACAGGCCACATTGAGCAATGAATGTTAACCCTTTGTCTTATGTATACAGGCCACATAGAACAATGAATGATAACTCTTTGTCTTGTGTATACAGGCCACATAGAACAATGAATGTTAACTCTTTGTCTTGTGTATACAGGCCACATAGAACAATAAATGTTAACTCTTTGTCTTGTGTATACAGGCCACATAGAACAATGAATGTTAACCCTTTGTCTTATGCATACAGGCCACATAGAACAATGAATGTCAACCCTTTGTCTTATGTATACAGGCCACATAGAACAATGAATGTTAACCCTTTGTCTTATGTATACAGGCCACATAGAACAATGAATGTTAACTCTTTGTCTTATGTATACAGACCACATAGAACAATGAATGTCAACCCTTTGTCTTATGTATACAGACCACATAAAACAATGAATGTTAACCGTTTGTCTTATGTATACAGGCCACATAGAACAATGAATGTTAACTCTTTGTCTTGTGTATACAGGCCACATTGAGCAATGAATGTTAACCCTTTGTCTTATGTATACAGGCCACATAGAACAATGAATGATAACTCTTTGTCTTGTGTATACAGGCCACATAGAACAATGAATGTTAACCCTTTGTCTTATGTATACAGGCCACATAGAACAATGAATGTTAACTCTTTGTCTTATGTATACAGGCCACATTGAGCAATGAATGTTAACCCTTTGTCTTATGTATACAGGCCACATAGATCAATGAATGTTAACCCTTTGTCTTATGTATACAGGCACATAGAACAATGAATGTTAACCCTTTGTCTTATGTATACAGGCCACATAGAACAATGAATGTTAACTCTTTGTCTTGTGTATACAGGCCACATTGAGCAATGAATGTTAACCCTTTATGAGGTATTATAGGCCACATAGAGCAATGAATGTTAACTCTTTATGAGGTATTATAGGCCACATAGAGCAATGAATGTTAACTCTTTATGAGGTATTATAGGCCACATAGAGCAATGAATGTTAACTCTTTATGAGGTATTATAGGCCACATAGAGCAATGAATGTTAACTCTTTATGAGGTATTATAGGCCACATAGAGCAATGAATGTTAACTCTTTATGAGGTATTATAGGCCACATAGAGCAATGAATGTTAACTCTTTATGAGGTATTATAGGCCACATAGAGCAATGAATGTTAACTCTTTATGAGGTATTATAGGCCACATAGAGCAATGAATGTTAACTCTTTATGAGGTATTAAAGGCCACATAGAGCAATGAATGTTAACTCTTTATGAGGTAACCAATCACACAGGACACTGCACTTCCGTTGAATCTCTTTAGTGACCACTACATTGTTGTCTTCGTGCATGCAGGGCTGAAGGTCCAAGCAATTGGAGATTTTTGTTTTCTTTTTAATGACAGAGGATGATGGTGAATGCAATGCTGAGTTCCTTCATGGTGTAGAACTTTACAAGATGTCTGTACACTGTGTTTCCTCTCATTATCCATTGCCTTGGCAGTCAGATCCAACATTCAGACACTGCCTGCCAGAGGGTTGTAATGGGAGGGGCTTTGTGTGTTT
The DNA here is from genome assembly GCA_018398815.1 of Conus ventricosus. Classification (NCBI taxonomy): domain Eukaryota; kingdom Metazoa; phylum Mollusca; class Gastropoda; order Neogastropoda; family Conidae; genus Conus; species Conus ventricosus. The sequence continues at coordinate 72,466,069 of CM031611.1, forward strand.
GCTTTAATCGGGAACAAACAAAAAAGCGCAGGCTGAGGGAATGCCAGGTAATCAGATTTCTGGACCCCTTTGGGGGCCGGAATAGCTCAGTTGGTAGAGCGCCGGACTCGTGATCCTGGGGTCGCGGGTTCGAATCTCCGCCGGGCCGTTTCGGTACAGGGGGATTTTTCCCTCGGAGTTAACACCGGTTCTGACTCCATTTCCAATACAGTCCTTTGAATGAGACTATAAACCAAGGTTCCGTGTGTGAACGCACACATAACATCTTGCACACACGTAAAATCCCATCACCAGCTTTCTGAAGAGAAGGCCAGTTTGGCCGTTGGTATGGATGACACGTTATACATAGCATGCACCCTACGTGAGAAATTGAAAGAGTGAACGATATTGGACAATATTGATTGGATGGCACGGGAAACGACTGAATGAAGCGCCAGCTGGCAGCTCTTAAGTCGGCACTACCCAGGTAGGCAGCCCGTTGTGTAAGCGAGTGTGGATTGTAAAGCGCTAAGAGCTTGGTCTCTAGCCGAGAATAGGCACTATATCAGCATTCTTTATGATGATGATGATGATGATGATGATTATCATTATTTATCTTCGCCAAACCAACCCCCTCTCTGCCTTCCCTACCTTTCTTTCTTCACATCTGCCTCGATGTACGAACACTTCTGATTTCCTCCTCATCCTTTTTACAGACAACAACTAACACTACTAGCACTCTCACTCCTTCACCTTCCTTCCTTCCATTCTGCATTGCCCCTCCCTTTCTCCTTCCTTCCCTCCTCCATTGCCCCTCCCTTTCTCCTTCCTTCCCTCCTCCATTGCCCCTCCCTTTCTCCTTCCTTCCCTCCTGCATTGCCCCCCCCCCCCCCCCCCTTTTGGTAATCAGTTAACTGCAGATTGTGATTGCGTATACAGACTTTGTAAACTACCAGCAGCGTTGTGAGTAAAAGATTTGGAGATGCAGTAAGACTGGACATGACATGATAAGGCGCACTGGCGAGAATTGGAAAGGAAGCAAAGGTCACTTGGATTATTTATACAAGGAGTGCTCTTGCTGGTCTTTTCTTCATTTGTTTTTATACATTTAGCTCGGCCATGCGCTTAGACACATGTGTCATGATATTAACACATTGCATAGTGGCAATTTCACAACAATTCACCCATGTCATTTGAATCTAGTGTGGAACATAGGCAGTATATTATTCGCTCTTTTGACTTTTTTTTTCTATATGAATGTTCTTTTTATGAAACGTTTTTTTCCTTTGGTCAAATATTAAACTGCATGGGATACATAGTTTTTGTTCAATTACGAGAATAAAAATGCTAAATTTAAAGTCGGAATGGGACTGATAATTGAACGAAAATCGGACGGTTGGTCTAGACAGTCATTATATTTGTGACCATATATGTGGTGGGGATATAAATTGAAATATATCAGTAAACTCAGTTTAGGTGTGTATGTGCTAAACAATGATAGGAAATACATGCTGATAATGGGGCATATACATTTTAAGGATATAATGGTTTATCAACTTAGAATTAAAATGCAGAATACGTTTAATTAACTTTGTTTGAAGGTTGTGATACCAGCTCAATATTGCTAGCTTCATGACAGCCAAGAATTTCAGAACGTGCTATCAATGTTTAAACCTGTAGGTGGGTTTCGGTGCTGATATTCAAGCAAACAAGTTCGCTTTTGTATTTCATACATTGTGGTTTTCTACATATTTGTCTTTCTCTACTGCCACCATTACTGAGATAGCTTTTACACATCTGATACGCTACTTATCTGAATAATCATGCAGCATCGATTATTGCATAGAAATGATAAGTAGGATTTTCTTGGTGAATCTTTGTGGCATTGACATTTGAAAACCCTTAGTTTCCCAACAGAAATGTTTACTTAAACAGATGCCATAATAAGCAAAAGACGATGTAAATTCTGATACTGTGTCATTTGGAAATCTTGGTCAAAAGTACTGAGACGCAAACTCTGCTGTGATGATGTTAAATACTGCATGGAAGTATAAGTATAGCAATAAACATGCAGCTGCTGTTATAACTATAACGGGTGATGTTTAATAAATTGATCAATACCTTACAGTCGTTCAGTTACATAATTTATAGAATCTCATGGCTGTGCTTTTAAAAAACCGCCAAAGTGTGTTTCATTAACATAAGATGTAATCAACGATATGAAAGTGCTATACTGTTGTTAGGAAAGAATGCTGTTATTGAATGTTTCTTTTTAAAGGTATGAACCCAGAGCACTACTCCTAAGTAAATAATTATTATGACTGTGGGGAAAAATTTCATGTGACCTAATAGGGTTCGTTTATCTGGAAGGTGAGTATCCCTACAAAGAAAAACGTCCCGTTTTTATCCTTTCCCCATGCATGAGACATCGGCCAGTAAAGATCTCTTTAAAGCTGATGCGATTGAATGTTCTTTTTGCGTTTCCTTCCTAGCATGTTCAATATTTCTGCAGTGAAAGTTATCTGGATCCTTAATGTCAAAGAAAGCTCTTGTGCGCTACAGGGTGCAAAAGGAAATGTTATCGATGGTTTGCATGTAAAACAAAGAGTAACAGCACCCTGGACAGCTCCCACCCCACCCTCTTCCTTTCCCATCCCCCTCCACCCTCGACCTAACCCCATTCCTTCCTCTCAGTATCGGACTCATTCCCCTACTATAAACTGTGGAAAAGAAAGCAAATAATCAAAACAGAAAACGTAGGCTTCAGAGAAATGATGCCCAGTGTACTTGTCTGCTTGTCTGTTTCTTATTTATCTGTT
>CM031611.1:72476366-72482930 GCA_018398815.1 Conus ventricosus
CGTCAAAACCTGTTCAGTATAATAAAATCCTATGAGGCCTAAATGCGTAAGATTAATCCAATTCAGTTCTGTAAGATTGTTTCTATTTAGACTAATATTGATTTTGTTGCTTGTTGTTATGACCTTAATATCCTCACCATTGTGAAGAATGACGACAGTAACTTTAAGTTTTTCAACGTCTAAGTTTTGCCAGCTAATTAGAATTCCTTTTAGAAGGACGTCACTAACGCCCACAACCCCATCCCTCCCTTATCTTTTAAGACAGAAATTTCAAATATCATTGTGAACGCATCTCCTAATTTCATTTGGGGAATGAACTGTAATTTTGTAGAAGCATCCTTTAAAACCGTTTCTCTTCTGTGGAGGATGTACTGTTTATTCCCATACGGCTTTATTTCAATCTCTTTCCGACTATTGTCGTCCGGCATAAGACTTACATGTAAAGGGCCAGAGTTGAATGCTTTTCTAAAACTTTTTTTGACGGCTAAAAAATGTAAATGGGCTTATGAATTCAAATTTTATGTCCCATTCTAAATATGGTTCCAAGTGCCATTTGAGGTCAGGTTTTCGAACTATTTTATATATCATACTGGCCAACATTATTTGCTTCTAGATTGCGCAGCTGTTCTAGTTTAGGAAACTTTTTGCTGTTGCCAACCTCTTTGCGTTTATAATCACCATCTTTAGTGTACTCAAAACCATACAAAGCGCGTATCTCACCATTTTGTTCAAAGTCCGCAACGTCTGCAAGGTCTTTTAATTCTAAGGTTATACACCTTACAGGCGCCAATGTAATTCCTGGTTCTTCTGGCCCCCGCAACATTTTTTAGTACAGTTTATTATTTTATTTCCAAAACAATGTGCAGGTTATCACATTTTACGACTTTCCCTGTTTTGTCTGCAATTTTTATATTAAATGATCCGACCCTCCCACAAACTAATCTTTTAAACTGTAAATTAGGGAATTGTATAATTTCATAATCGCAATATGCAGCTTTCCCGGATGGAAGAGCTCTTAAAACAGTTGAGGGCCTTCCATCATATAAGTTTTCATCAGTGCTCAGCTCATCGAAATGAACATAGAGTAATGAATGTAATGCAAGATCGAGCGGATTTTCTCCCTCATAAGTAGTTTCGTCTGGTGTAACTCTAAAACTATGAAAGTCCTGATTGTTAGTTGCAAAGCCTAACATTTTAGCTAGCTCTTCACCAAAATAGTAACCTACTTCTTCTTTTTCGGGTTTGAATGCTGACATTGTTGACAAATTTGCATTGTTAAGTTTGAGAGTAATGTTAAAGTTACTCATTTCTTCTTTTAGTGAGCAAAACCCGTAATAACCGTCAGGTATGGTTAACTGGCTAACTAAGTTTCCTCTTATGTCATATTTTTGAATCTTATTATTCTTCTTTGATTCACTTATATTAAACCATACGACTTTGTAAAATATTTCATGAAGCGCAACCATTCTGCTTCCGCAATTGTTGTTAATAGCATGTTCTAAAAACGAAGGACGGTCTTGAGTTGTTATTGTTACAAACATTTTTTAAAACAAATTAAAATGAGTGCGTTTAAATATACTGATGCAAAATATTCTGTTGGGCCGCACTACAATCTTAAAAATATAGCAACTGACACCCTTGACATTTCTGTGACTCAGTCTGACACCTTTCAAGTAAAGGTGAGTACGCCATTAAACAGATATCTTAACCCCCCTATTAAAAAAGACTACATCCCAAAAGTGTGGTTCAGTCATCCGATGCAGTTTTATCAGAACCAGTTAAACTTTGCTGTGTTTTGTGCAACAACTGGGTGTGGAGTATCGTATGCTGATCACTTAAATCATCCCGATCCTTTGGTGATGTCAGTGTATAGATTTCATTTTTATTACACCTTCAGACGTATTTTGACTGAACTGCAAGCACCATTGCCAAATGACAAAACGTTTAATCCATTTAGCAACAGAATAGACATGAAGGCTTTTGAAAGGATTTGTAACGAATTCAATATTAATGTTAAGACAGACTTTAGACAAAAGTTGGACCTTAATCATGGTCTAGGCACCCTTATTTTTCGGGCGTGCACAGAAAGTATAACTATGACTGGCTTTCTCCTTACACATCTTTCTCTTCAGGCACAACTGTTCACCTCGGGTCCATAGAGCAAGAGCATAAAACAGCATGGACAACATTTATCTTAGACACTTCTAAGGGCCTAACTAGAGCGGGAATAGAACGAATAAACGACTCTATTCGTACTTACGTTTGGTGTTTGCTAGGTTCGCAAGCACAGACAAGATCGAGCATAACTAATCCCTCTACTGGCTTTGATGCGCAAAAACAATACTTAACAAATTTAGAGGACGCCATTAATTCTACAGTTGATTTGCCTTCAAGTATTAAAAGGTACCAACATGTTTTGCAATTTGCAAGATCAAAAGTTGACTTTGCTGTTGGCACTGGTTTATACATGCTACCTTCTGACCTCAGACTCCAGGTAGGAACAATAATAAACTACAACAATGAAATCCTTGTGGCAGGCAATGAACAGAAGGTTGGAAAAAACGACATAAATTCTGAGCCAGTAATATTACAAACAATAAAAAAAACAAGATGACCCCCCAAGATTAAGTCATCCAATCCCCGAGGTTCAAAGCCCAAAGACCGTTGAAGAAGTCAAAAAAAGTAATGACCATGAATATGAAAAGACAGCACTTGTTGTTGGATTAACTGGCCTAGGATTACTTGGTCTTTATCTTACTAAATAGTAACCCGACTATTAAGACAACTAATGCCCATAAGTGCTCGGCCATAAAGCCAACTACTTTGCTTGCAGTAGACAAAAGCCAGCTAACGATACTCCCTAATATACCTGGCAAAGAGTCTGTAGCTTTACCGGCTAATTTTTTTTTTTAATAAACTCGCAAGATGATCAAGTTGGTTTTTTTTACCCATGATTTATCAGGCGGCGATGGAGGTGATGGTGGTGGAGGCACTGAACTTTGACCACCACCGCCTGTAATAGCCAACACCAGTGTACTTATTGCAAATCCTAAGGCTGTTATAACGCTTGCTAATGTGACTCCCTGCTCTCTAAACAGTGTTTTTATTCGTTCTGCTAGCGTTGTGTTTTCATATAAATTTGTTTGGATAGTTTCTCTTACTTCGCTCACTTGAGTTTGTAATTGTTCTCGGTTAGTATTCAACACTTCTAGTCTAGCTAATCTTTCTATATTAAGTTCATCTAGTCTTTGTTCTATTCTTTCTTTAACTTCACGTCCTAAGTTGGCGTCGTCAGCCTCAGCAAGTTTTTCTTTTTCTTTTTTTATACGCTCATTTAGTTCAGTCAGTTTTGCTAAATTGTTTAATAATTCCCCTCGGATGGTTCTTAAAGCACGATCAAGGGCTAATAATTCTCTCTCAGGTAGCCGTGGTTCGTGTATAGTATTTAATGCTGTTTCTTCTTCTTCAGTGAGTTCTGCTCCTATTGTATTTATTACTTCGTCCGCTGTTTGAATTAAATCTTCAGGTTTTGTGTTTTGTATTTGGCTACCTGTTGGGAGTTTTTGTAGTGCGTTTTGAAGTTCAGCAACTTTATCCGGATCTAATTTTGGTTTAACAATGCCTAGGCGATTCCGCTCGCTTGCACTGAGCCTTTGTTTAATTGTATTCATACCTACAAACCTTGATGGGTCTTGTTTATGCGTAAGCTGAACAAGTTGTTCTCGGTCGGGGCCGCTTTTCACAAACAAATGGCCACCTTTTACTTCAAAATCAGGGTCTATAAATTGGGGAGGTTCTATGCCTAAACTTTTATAAAATGCTCCGGCCGTACTTTCTGTTAATTCACGCTGCAATGAGAGCGTTGAGCGATGCTGTATCAAAGGAGCCGTTTCACTCATGTCGTCTCCAGCATCCAAAACAGCTAAATCTTCATAGTTAATTCCCGCCATGTTTTAAAATAATTAACTTTTTATTTTGTTTTATAAAAATGTCAGACGTATATGGCTCGATTCTTGACCCGTATAGAAGACTGAAAGAGCCCCGAGGCGTGCAGGGAAATAAACGGAATATTACTGTTCCAAATAATCCATCTACTATTGATGCGGATCAAATTCTTACTGTTAGATTTCCAGACCTAGGAGCGGATGAAGTGATTTTTGCCAGGCTCTGCACGACTTACTTTCAAAATAGAACTCACATCAGAAACAGACCCAAACAGGACAGTTGTCCAGAATCTAGGGCGGGCAATCGTTAAGAAAATTTCTATAAAACTTGAGGGGCAAGAAGTATTTTCTTTACACAATGCAGACATATTTTTAACCTATTCTGATCTATGGCTAACCGAGAATGAAAGGGCTGATCTTGCGTTTCAAGGAATAGATAATGAAGAAGCACTAAAACATAGAATAGGCACCGCAGATGCTAATAAAGCCGGCAAAAAGTATGTAGCTGTAAATTTTGCGTATGGAAATTGCTTTTCCATTCCCTTAGATTTTGAGTTGTTAAAAGCGCATGCCCCATACTTTCAAGGAGCATTAAAAGACAGATTGTCATATGAACTAACTTTTAATGAATACAAACGCGTTATCAGATCATCAGACACCGAAGCAAAGTACAGCATTTCTGACATCTCGTTAGAGTTTGACGTTGTTAGCCACTCTAATTTAGCGAGGTTGATTGGGCAACAATATCAATCACAATTAGTAATATATTACGAAAGAGTGATTCATCATACAACATATCCCAGAAGCAAGGCCGACGCTATATGGAATTTTAGATTTAGTGTCGCAGCAAGATCGCTTAAAGGTATTTTATTGCTGTGTGAAGATGAAGAACCATTCGAAAGAGGAAGTGAAAAGTTTATTAATCCTAAAATAACGAAAGTACAATGTTCGATTGATGGTAGTCCTAACCAAATCTACGCTAGCGGGCTTAAACCTTATCAGCATTTTGATGAAATAAGAAAACTGTTTGGAGGCGGGAGGTGTAGAAATCCAGCAGTTGACCTTGTGTCTAAAGATCTACACCTTCACAATGTTAGACTCGATGATTATTTAACAACGAAATACGGCTTATGGATTGACCTAAGGTCAACAGAGGATAATCAGTTGTATAGAAGTGGGAGAAAGGTTAGAGACATAATAAACATTCAAATTGATAAAGAAAAAGATGGCGATAAACCCCTTAATGCACATTTGTTTTTAATATATGATGCGCAGCTGAATATTCAAGATAACAGATTAGAAGATGCACCATACTAAATTATTTTTTTTATTTTTAAAAAAAGCATGCCTACTCAGCATTATCCAAAAGTACCTAAAGAAGAGATAGCAGGCAACTCTGCTGCTATAGAAGGCAACATCGACTCTAAGGTCGTCTCTGCTGCTGTAGAACACCCTGAAGTAAAAACCTTCAGATTAACAAACATTACACAAATGCAACAAAAACTAGAGCAGGACCTTTCAAAATACAGCAAAGCCAAACGAAGGTATTCTGCTGTCTTTAATGCTGTTACCTATGTTAATACTGGAGCATCAACTATAAGCGCCGCATCAGCAGGAACGAGTGTTGGTCTCTTAGCAACGGGCATAGGTGCACCGCAGCTTTACCTCTAGGCGGGTTGTCTTTAGCTCTCGGCCTGTGTTCATTAGCTGTAAGTACTGCCAGCAAAAAAATAAAAACTAAACTCCAAAAGCACACAGCCATGGTTCAACTAATAACAGCTAAACTTAGTTCCTTTAATCTGATAATAAATAAAGCACTAGCTGACTCAAACATCACGGATGAAGAATTTAGTCGTTTACAGGCTGATTTTAATGACTACAAAAGACAAAAGTTTGATCTTCAAAGAAAGGCAAGGACAAGTTTTTCTCAACAGCCAGACACCGATCAGATAAAAAAGGAATGTTTAAAAAAAGTAGATGAGACATTAAACTCTGTTCTAAACAGCTCACATTAACAACGCCAAAGGGTGTTTATACTTTATGAGTCTAAGCACAAAAAGACCATCGATATTGATTAATTATTTTTTTGATTTAAATAAATATTTTGAGTTAGAAAAGAAACTCAGCATGGATAAGATATATGAAGGTCCCGACGAATTGTTTGAAGGAATGCGTAAGGAAGAATATTTATCAAAAGCTTTAAATGATATCAGTCTAGATGTCATTGATTCAGCAAACGTACAGGCAAGTGTTGGTCATGCTATTTCTCAAGTTCCAGGTAAACTAACAATAGACCCGCCAGTTAAAGTAATGTTAGCTGTTTTAATCGACTATGTAACAATAAATGAAGAAAATCTAGAAGTCTGGGTCTCAACTAAACAACAGACTATTCTTTCTCATAATGACTTAACACCCGGTTGGGCAGACGAACTGCTTACACAGTTTGATGTGGCCGCTGAAGAAGCCAAAATGAGAGGCTCTGGTTGGTCAGAGGGCAAAGTCCTAGAGATCAGATTAAAACAGGCTAAGTATGCATCGATTGTTGGCAAGGCTTACATTCGCTACTCCAGCATTAGTTGCAAAAAAAGCAGTTCTAAACATAAAGAATACAGACAACAAA
>CM031611.1:72495106-72515876 GCA_018398815.1 Conus ventricosus
GTTATATTTCTTGTGAGTTTGTTTTTTTTTAATCAGGGTCATTTTTGTTAGTGATAAGCCTACGGTATTTGTTCAGTCTGTTTTGAAACTTCATGAACATGATAATGTCCGGAGGAAATTCCAGGTGATACACACAAAGGGAGAATGAACGACAGGAAACAAGTTTTTACTGGAAACTAGAGGCCAAACTGGCTTGAAGTGCCTGTGGTTATGCCGGGAGAGACAGTGTGGGGGGCGGAGGGTAGGGCTGTATGGGTGGGATGGGGAAGGTGGACGGGTGGAAGGAGAGATGGGCTAAGGGTGGATGGGAGCGGTAAAGAGTGAGGGAGAAGGAGGGCAGGGGAAGGAGGATCCGGGAGGGTGATGAAGGGGGTTGAGTAGGCTGTAGGAATGCATGGTATGTTAACAATGACACACACACAAAAATCAGCAACCACCGGTCGAACATTAATCCTTTTGCCCCTTACCAGCAAAAAGGAAAAAGGTCAATGAAAGTAGAAACTCTCTCTCTCTCTCTCTCTCTCTCTCTCTCTCTCTCTCTCTCTCTCTCTCTCTCTCTCTCTCTCTCTCTCTCTCTCTCTCTCTCTGCACTGTAAGCAATGTGAATTGAACTGAGTAATTTTCGCATGATTTGCAGACCATACAAGAGTTTTTAAAACTTCAACTTTATTGAAATGCATACATCGGTAGGTCCTTTGAGAATCTGAGAAACAACCAAGCAACCAAGCAACCAAATAAAGCGACATTCTTTTCGATGTCTTGCAGAGTGCATGAGAGCAACTGCATAATAATGTTCTCCACTGATTTTCTTTCTAACTTTGGGGTGTCAGGGCTAGAGGGGGAGGCGGGGAGAGGGGTAGGGGGGGGGGGGGAGGGGGAGTTTTATCACTGATAACTCAAGGGAGCTAACAAGGGTATAAACTACCTTTTCTTTTTAATCAAGTGACACATCCCGGCGTGTACACTCTCTGGTATCAGTGCGTCTGTTTCTTTATCATTTCTTCTTTTGACTGGGATTTTACGGACGGAAATATCTGTGACTATGGCCTCCTGGTAAGTGTAAAGATCCCGGCAAGACCCCCAGGCGTGTTGAAATTAAGTTAAAATGAGGCGACTGCAGGCGGAAATTTAAACACATTGTAAAAGGTATTTGAACGAACTCCCTCAGATAACATGTACAAACGAATTACAACACAAAACACAACACGTTTCGGACTCTTCTTAGGTCTTCTTCAGGCAAGATAAACAACACTCAGGACAACAACTTGTTCTTCATTTTCATTGTCCTAGTGTTGTTTATCTTCCCTGAAGAAGATCTAAGAGGTCGAAACGCGTCGTGTTTTTCTTGTAATTCGTTTGTCCATGTTCTCTGACGGAGTTCGTCCAAACACCTTTTAAAAAATGTGTTGAAATTAAGCACAAGCAGTTTTCACGTTCAAAGTCAATGCTTTGAGAGCTGGAAGTAAATTTCCGTAACAAATACCAACTCATGGCTGTCCTGATCATACTGCATGCGCAGTGAATCTTGCCTGCCCCTTCTGCTGTGGACCCTGTATGGACCCTGACACCCATGATGTCACAGTGCTCTCTTTCCGCACGTGACCTCAGAGGGTTCAATTGGTTTTTAAAAAAAAGCATCATGACAAGGGGGGTCAGTATACCAAGGAGGGAAGTGGGCAGAGAGAGAGAGAGAGAGAGAGAGAGAGAGAGAGAGAGAGAGAGAGAGAGAGAGATAGAAGAGAGAGAGAGAGAGAGAGAGGAGAGAGAGAGACTAGGGGGAAAGTTCTGTGTGTGCCAATGGGGAATGGGTGGAAAGGGGGGGGGGGGGGGGGTTACAAAATCGGACGGAGGGAGGTCAACAACGTTTTCCAGCGTCTAAAGTGCCCCTACACTGTCATTGCTCTGTCTAAAAAAATGATTGGGAAGGGGAGAGAGAGAGAGAGAGAGAGAGAGAGAGGCAGGAGACAGAGAGAGGGCTGTCATAGACAGGGAGGGGGGAGGTGTAGAAGGGCGGGGGTGGGGGGGGGGCTATCAAGATAGTGTGGGAGGAGAGGGGAAAGTATTCGTGGGGTGGAGGACTATCTCCAGGAGACTGCCAAGCAGACGCCCTCCTCTCCCATACAAACATTTCGAAATTGGAGTGGGTACAGCGAAAAGGGGGAAACATGGAGGGTGTAGGTGAGGGGGGGATGGGAGTAGGGGTGATGGGTTGGGCCGGTTATCAGAACACGACTGCTGGGTCTGAAGAAGGAGGCGGGGGACAGGGAAAGTGGGGGGGAGGGGGGGGGGGAGGTGGGGGCGTGATTCATCACTTTTGCCGCTAGTGCTAAACTGTTTGCTTGTTTGTTTGTTTCTTTGAGAGCTCGGGTGGTGAGTAGGGTTTGCAAACCCTTGTAAAAAAAAAAACAAACTCCTGACCCTGTCATGCATGAGATTCATCAAAGTTTCTCTCCATATAAGAGAAAGAATAGACATGAAAACAGTATCCGGTCTCACATACACTTGTCTTGATATATTTACGAGCAGTTCTCACAATGAAGTTTTCTGACATTTGGTCAGCTGTGTTTTTAGAGACCCCTCTAATGTTAATAGTGACTGAAAATAAAAAAAAGAAAAGAAAAAGAAATAGAGCAATCTAGTCAACCCCCTTTCTACCCACCCCCCCCCAAAAAAAATAAAAAAAAAAAAAAAAAATTATTATAAATAAACAAATAAAAAAAAAAAATAACCGACTGGTTTCAACACTACGCCTGCACCGAGAGTCATTATCAATGGAGTCAGGATTAAAGTAACCCCACTAACTGCTGCTGGAACACAACTCTGTTTTCACTGGGCAAAGAGCACCAGCCACCATGGTACAGTGTTTAATGCACGGCGTTTTGTGTGTAAAGCCCGTGAGTTCGGGTCTCCTTACCGGAACATCTACTAATGGTAATTTCCAGCCCTGGCTGGTTCCTAATCTGAGTTGTTGAATGAACTATGATCTTCAATAGGAAGGCCAGAGCCACCCAGCCCACTATCACTCTCTTAGTGGATGCTTTTCTGAGGCTTGTGCTCAACTGTCCGGACCAACCCTGCAGGTGTCTGTACCCCTCAGGCCCACCTGACACTAGAAGATATAATCATAAGATCAAGTGTTAATTGCTGTCTTGACAAGTGCTTCCTACCCGAAAGGAAACTCCAAAAGCATCATCATAATCACCCTCATCCACATTCATCTAGAAAACACACACACACCACACACACACACACACACACACACACACACACACACACACCTAAAAGTCACAGCCATGCCATGGTTTTGTGGTGACACCAGATTCGATCTACTCTCCCTGTCCATCCTTGTGGTGTGGTCAGGCCAAAGTTTTCGGTGTCGCCATGTTCATGATGGACGTGATGGCGCCCTACGCAGCGGGTGGAGGGGTGGAAGAGGAGACGGAGAGGGGGTGAGGGGGGGGGGGGGGTTGAGGGGAGATCATTTGCGCTCGCTCAGCCGTTCACAAATCTAGCTAAGGGTTATTTTTCACCATTTGTGTCCGCTGTCGGCACTGAAAAGGAAACAACCTACGGCGGTACTGGAAAACAGGACAAGATACAAATAAGAGTAAATCGCGCTTATGTACAATACAAAACAAATATATTTTCAACAAATATGCCTTCTTCACATGTTAAAACAGTTACCAAAGACACACAGCATTGCCCACACTGATGGCCGTCAGCATGAGAATGTGTCTCTCAAGCTGAAGATATATTTGTTGAAACTTTCCTTTCTTCAATATTGTACATGAATATTACTTCAAGTTATGTTTTGTGCCACACACACGCACACACACACACACACACACACACACACACACACACACACACACACACACACACACACATTACTGTTTCCACTCTATTCTTGTAACATAATCATCTTCGCTGCGTAACACGTGCTATAGACAAACAAATAAACAAACAAACCAGACTGGCACTTTGGAGAACAAAGTCCTCCACTAAGCTAGAAGGCATTTTAGAGTCGCTCTCCAAGCTGGGTGATGACTATAATACTTTCATGTGGTGCCAACAGAAGTAATTGTAGGTACAGACTGAATATGCTAACTACTCTATTTTTTTTTCTTTCTTTCTTTTTTGATTTTAAGAAAATGGGATAAAGAGAACAACAAGGTGTAAGTCCCACTAAAAAAGCTCTGGTAAAAGAAAAGTAAAACAAAGAAAAAAAAAAACAAAAAAAACCCAGCAACAACCATTACACCACCACTAACAAAAATAGCAAGCAAAGAAACAAACAAAGAAACCTGTGGCTTCATGGACGCTGACAGTGACTGTGGTGTTTTATAATAAGCTGAAAATTTGTAGTATTCGACCTGATGATTTAATAATCCACACTCCAGTTTGTTTTCTCTGTCTGCATTCCATTGTGTAGAAAAGTTCTCTTCTGTGTCCATTCCCCATTCCATTGTGTAGCAAAGTTCTCTTCTGTTTCCATTCCCCATTCCATTGTGTAGTAAAGGTCTCTTCTGTTTCCATTCCCCATTCCATTGTGTAGTAAAGTTCTCTTCTGTTTCCATTCCCCATTCCATTGTGTAGTAAAGTTCTCTTCTGTTTCCATTCCCCATTCCATTGTGTAGTAAAGTTCTCTTCTGTTTCCATTCCCCATTCCATTGTGTAGCAAAGTTCTCTTCTGTTTCCATTCCCCATTCATTGTGTAGAAAAGTTCTCTACTGTTTCCATTCCCATTCCATTGTGTAGTAAAGTTCTCTTCTGTTTCCATTCCCCATTCCATTGTGTAGTAAAGGTCTCTTCTGTTTCCATTCCCCATTCCATTGTGTAGCAAATTCTATTCTCTGTCTCCATTTTGTCGACTAAAAAAACTTCTCTTAAAATCTGTTCAGCAGTTTTAGCCTAATCTTTGCTGATAGATACACAGACAAGCAAACAATCCAAAAGGCCCGTTGCTTTGCGAAGGCAAGAGACAGCTAAACAAACGACCCAACGGTGAACACATAACCCCCAAGGCGGACGAAAGCCTAATGAGCGAGGGGGAAAACCAGGAATACGCTGTGAGGGGAAATAAGAGAATGCTTGACTTCGGTGAAGAGAGCAAGATAAAGGAGGATTTACTGTAATGCCCACTGTTCAGCTAAACACAGCATCTGCGGCTCTCCTGGCTGATGGACTGTATCCCCCAAAGAATGAAGTCTTTTCTTCACTGGGAGCTGCTGGCGGATCTCTCTCTCTCTCTCTCTCTCTCTCTCTCTCTCTCTCTCTCTCTCCCCCCCCCCCCCCCCCCAGACGGGCTTTGCGTGGGATAAAAGGCACACACAAAAAAACAGGACCTCACGCAGGCTGGGTCCACGTTCACATTGAAAGTGAAAAGAATAAAAACACAGGCACATGTTTCATGTAGAGTGAGGGACCACTGGGCCATAGTCACCCAAAACTATGCAAAACAGACACTGAATCAAGTGGTTTGGAAAAGACATGTGTCTCCTCTTCCTTGGAGGCAAAGAAGAAAATCAGCCTGTCGTCATGGCCAAACCTGGTCTGTGACTGCGCCACGTGACTAGCCCAGAGTCAAGAGTCAGTCACAGGTTATTTGTACTCGCCGTAGGGCTTTTTAACCTTTGAAAAAGTTCATAAAAAGAATATTTAATAAAGAGTTATTTTCTTGACTTGAGTTGATTTGATTTGACTTGAGTTAGTGATGGATTAATACATGTGTTTTCACAAAGCTTCTTAATAGCCATGCTTAATAATATGACTTGTGATGAAGACAGGGACAGTTAGAATTCGATTGCAAATCAAATATGAATATGTGTTTATTACACCTAGGAATCTCTCTCTCTCTCTCTCTCTCTCTCTCTCTCTCTCTCTCTCTCTCTCTCTCTCTCTTCTCTCTCTCTCTCTCTCTCTCTCTCAGAGAGGAACAGAACACGAGGGGCAGAGAATCAGATCACAACAAAGACAGCAGACCTGATAACCACTCATTGATACGTCCCTCGCTGTGTCAGAGAGCCCAGGCAGGAGATCAGCGGGCACCTGCCAGTAATATTGCCATCCCTCATCAGCTCTATGGTCGTCAGAATCATCGGAACGCTGTGTGCACTGATCAGACACGCACCAGTTGGCTTTGCCTTGTCCAGTTCTCCAGGGTCCTTTCCCTCTGGTTGTATGCTCCCCCGTTTTGAAGATCTTTTTTTTGTTTTTTTTCCCCCCCCTTCCCCCCCCCCCCGGGGGGTTTTTCCAAAAAAAACCCCGGCAAAAAAATTTTAAAAATTTTTTGGGGGGGGGGGGCCCCCCTTTTTTTTTAAAATTTGGGGCCCGGGGGGGGGGCCCCAAAAAAAAAAAAAAAATTTGGGGGGGGGAAAAAAAAAAAAATTTTAAAAGGGGGAAAAAAATTTAAAAGGCCCCGGGGTTTTTTAAAATTTTTCCCGGCGGGGCCCATTTTTTTTTTTTTTTTTAAAAAAAAAAAAATTTTTTTTTTTTTTTGGGGGGGGAAAAAAAAAAAAGGGTTTTGGGGTTTTTTTTTTTAAAAATTTTTTTTTCCCTTTTTTTTTTTAAAAAAAAAAAAAAGGGGGGAAAAAAGGGGGGGGAAAAAAAGGTTTTTTTCCCAAAAAAACCCCCCGGGGCCCCCCAAATTTTCCCCCCCCCCCTTTTTTCCCTTTTTTTTCCCCCTTTTTTTTTCCCCCCTTTTTTTTTTTAAAAAATTTAAAAATTTTTTTTTTTTTTTAAAAAAAGGTTTTCCCCTTTTTTTTTGGGGCCCCCGGGAAAAACCCCCAAAAATTTTTTTTGGGTTTTTTTCCCCCCCCCCCTTTTTTTAAAATTCTTTCCCCCCCCCCCCCCCGGGGTTTTTTTTTTCCCCCCCCCCCCCCCCCTTTTTGGGCCCCCTTTTTTTTTTTAAAAAAAAATTTTTTTTTTTTTTTTTCCCCCCCCTTAAACCCCCGGTTTTTTTTCCCCCCTTTTTTTTTTTTTTTTCCCCCTTTTTTTTTTTTTTTTTTTTTTTTTTTTTTTTTTCCCCTTTTTTTTTTTTTTTTTTTTTCTTTCTTTTTTTTTTCCCCTAAAATTTTTTCCCCCCCTCTTTTTTTCCCCCCCTTTTTCCCCCCCCCCCCCCCCCCCCCCAAAAACCCCCTTTTTTTCCCCCCCTTCCCCCCCCCGGGAAGGGTTTTTTTTTTCCCAAAAAAACCCCCGGAAAAAAAACCCCCCCCAAAAAAAGGGAAAAAATTCCCCCAAGCAAAAAAAAACCCCTTTTTTTGGGGCCCCTTTTTTTTTGGGGGGTTTTAAAAAAGGGGGGGGCGGGTTTCCCCCCGGGGGTTTTGGGGGCCCCCTTTTTTTTTTTCCCCAAAAAAAACCCTTTTTGGGGGGGGGCCCCCCCCCCCCCTTTTAAACCCCCCCCGGGGGGGGGAAAAATTTTCCCCGGGGGAAAACCCCCGGGGGAAAAAAAACCAAAACCCAAAAAACCCCTTTCCCCCCCCCAAAAAAGGGGGGGGGGGGGGGAAAAAAAAAAAAAAAAACCCCCCCCCCCCCCCCCCCCTTTTTTGGGGGGGGGGGGGCCCCTTTTTTTTTCCCCCCCCCCAAAAAGGTTTTTTTCCCGAAAAACCCCTCCCCCGGGGTTTTTTTAACCCCCCCAAAGGGGGGGCCCCCCCCCCCTTTTTTTTCCCCCCCCGGGGCCCCCCCAAAAAAAATTTTTTTAAAATTTTTTTTTTGGGGGGGGGGGGGGGGCCCCGGGGGGGGGGGGGGGGGGGTTTTTTTTTTTTTTTTTGGGGGTTTTTTTGGGGGGGGGGGGTTTTTTTTAAAAATTTTTTTGGGTTTTTTTTTTTTCCCCCCCAAAAAAGGGGGAAAACCCCCAAATTTTTTTTTTCCCCCCCCCCTTTTTTCCCCCCCCCCTTTTTTTTTTTGGGGGGGGGGGTTTTGTTTTTTTTTTCCCCTTCCCTTTTTTAAAAACCCCCCCCCTTTTTCCCCCCCAAAAAATTTAAAATTTTCCCTTTTTTCCCCCTTCCCCTTTGGGCCCCCTTTTCCCTTTTCCAAATTTTTTGGACCCCCCCCCCCCAAAAAAAAAAACCCCCCCAAAAAAAAAAAATTTTTAAAAAAAAACCAAAAAAAAAAAAAAAAAATTTTTCCCCCCCAAAAAAAAACCCCCCCGGGGGGGAAACCCCCCCCCCCCCCTTTTTAAAAAACCCCCCCAAAAACCCCCCCCCCCAAAAAAAAAAAAAACAAAAAAGGGGGAAAAAAGGGGGGAAAAAAAGGGGCCCCCAAAAAACAAAAAAAAAAAAAAAAAACCCCCAAAAAAAAAAAAAAAAAAAAAAAACCCCTTTCCCCCAAAATTAACCAAAAAAACAACCCCCCCAAAAAAAAAAAAAAAAAAAAAGGGGGGAAAAAAAAAAAAAAAAAAAAAAAGGGGGGGCCCCCCGGAAAAAAACCCAAACCCCCCAAAAAAAAAAAAAAAAAAAAACCCGCCCCCCCCCCAAAAAAAACCCCCCCCCCCCCCAAAAAAAAAACCCCCCCCCCAAAAAAAAACCCCCCCCCCAAAAACCCCCCCCCCCCCCCGGGGGCCCCCCCAAAAAAACCCCCCCAAGACCCCCCCGGGGGCCCCAAAGGCCCCAAGGGGGAAAAATTTCCCAAAAAAGGGGGGGAAAAAAAAAAAGGGGGGAAAAGGGGGGGTTTTAAAAAAAAAAAAAAAAAAAAACCCCCCCCGGGTTTTTTCCCCCCCAAAAAAAAAAACCCCCTTTTTTTTCCCCCCCTTTTCCCCCCCCCCCCAAAAAAAAATTTTTTTTTAAAAAAAAAATTTTTTTAAAAAAGGGGTTTTTTTTAAAAAAAAAAAAAATTTTTTTTTTTTTTTTTGGGTTTAAACCCGGGTTTTTTTCTTTGGGGAAATTAAATTTTTTGGGGGGGGTTTTTTTTTTAAAAAAATTTTTGGGGCCCCTTTTTCCGGCCCCCCAAATTCCAAAAAGGGTGGGGGAAAAAACCCAAAAAAAAAAACCCCCCCAAAAACAAATTTTTCCCCTAATTCCCCCCAAAAAAAAAAACCCCTTTTTTTTTGGGGGGAAAAAAATTTTAAAAAAAGGGGAAAAAAAAAATTTTTTTGGGAAATTTTAAACCAAAATTTTGGAAAAACCCTTTTTTCCCCCCGGAAACCCCCAAAAAATTTTTCCCAAAACCCCCCCCCCGGGCCTTTTTCCCCCTTCCCCCCCCCCAAAAAACCCCCCCCCCCCCCCCCCCCCCCCAAAAAAAATTTTTTTCCCCCCCCCTTTTAAACTTTTTTTGGGGGGGGGGGCCCCCTTTTTTTTCCCCCCCCCCCCCCCCCAAAACCCCCCCCCCCCCCCCCCCCCTTTTCCCCCCCCCCCCTTCCCCCAACCCCCCCCCCCTTTCCCCTTTCCCCCCCTTTTTTTTCCCCCCTTCCCCCCCCCCCTTCCCCCCCCCCCCCCCCCCCCGGGGCCCCTTTCCCCCCCCCCCCCCCGGGCCCCTTTCCCCCCCCCCCCCCCCCCTTACCCCCCTTTTTTGGTTTTTTTACGGGGGGGCCCAAAAAAAGGGGGGGCCCTTTTCCCCTTTTTTTTTAAAAAAAAATTTTTTAAAATTTTAAATTTTTTGGGCCCTCCTTTTTTTTGGGTTTTTTTTTTTAAAATTTTTTTTTTTTTATTTTTTTTGTTTTTTTTAAATTTTTTTTTTGTTTTTTTAACCCTTTTAAAAATAACTTTTAAAATTTAAATTAAAATTAATTTTTTTTTGGGGGGGTTTTTTTTAAAAATTTAAAAATTTTTTTTTTTTTTTTTTAAAAAAACCCTTTTTTTCTTTGGGGGCCCCCCCCCCCTTTTATTTTTTATTAATTTAAATTTTTTGCCAAAACATCACTTTTGGGGAAACAGGACTTGGAATATATATTCATCAAAAGCATCGTACGGGACAAAAAAGGGGGCGTGACCCTTAGCCTGATAAAAGTTTTTAAAGCATTTTGCAGGAAAAAAACCCCCCAACCAGCCCTTTCTAGTTGGAAAAAAAATGTGTACAGGGGGAACCCCCTGCCCCTTTCCTTTGGTTGACAACTTTGTACCCCATGATGGGTGATGTTAAAAAGTATCCCAAAAATCATTTCTTCTCGGTGAATTTTTAAAATTGATCTGTTTTAAAACCGCCGCCCGGGTGCGACCAAACTCTTTGGTTGCATAAACTTTTTTCATAAACCAACTAAAAACGCAAAGCATCTTCTACATTGCTGGAAAATATATACACGAACAACAAAAGCCAGGTATTCCCAAAATAAAAGTGGGCCCAAAAAAAGCATAAGCGACCCCTGTTTTTCATTTTTGCACTTGGTCTTGTAAAAATTCCAAAGCAAAAAGAATAAGGGGGCCCCAAAAACCAAATTCCAAAATTTTCCCCTGCTTTTAAAAAAATTTGTAAGGATGAATTTTCCCGACTTAAGCTTAGCTCCTTTTTTACAGTGTACTCAAATTTCAAGATTTCCAAAAAAAGCGTATAAAACCTGGTTTTTAATATTTTCTCCTTTTCCAATCGTTGAAAAACATGCCCCCCTTAGAAAAAAAAGGGTAAAACACAAGGGAATTTTCCCCGTGGCTGACAAAAAGGGCATTAAATTTTAGAAAAGGCAAAAGGATGCCTTAAAATGCAAAAAAAGTTAAAGAATATTAAAAAAACCCGAGAAACAGGTAAACAGATCTAAATTTGGGAAAAACAAAAATTGAGCAATTTTGGAAAATGATAAAAGCAAAAAGGGTACAGCCATTATGGGGCTGTTAATGAAAAAACGACAATCGAGAAAAAAACAGGGTAATGTGGGGACTATGTGGTCTGCTAACACCTTTTTAAAAACTCATTTCCTTCAGGTTTAACCCAAAACCGTACAAAGGCTTCCATGTCCCCATTCTTTAATTTGATATTTAAACTTCCCCTGTTTCCAAAACGTTTTTTCAAGAAAGTTTAAATATAGAAATTCAATTTTCAACCCCCTTTCTTTCTTTTTAATGAAATTTGGTTTCCCTTTAAATTTTAAAAATTAAAAATAAAAAAGCATGGGTCCTTTTAAAAAATGCTTCTATACCAAGCTTGCTTACCTTTTCATTGTAGGGGACCCTTACGTTTGTTTTAAAATTTTTTATTGATCAAATGTTTCCCAGTGGCTAAAGGGGAAACAAAAATGATTCCCATACCCAAAAAAAGGATCTCACTGATTTAAACCCAAATTTTAAAAACCAATATCTCTTTTTAAACCCCTTGTATTTAAAACCCCTTAAAAGGAAAGCATGTTCACAAAACACCCAATTAAAAAATTGGAACCCTCACCAAAATGTTCCCCCCCATTTCAGTCCCGCTTTTGTGAAATCATCATGCCCCCCGGCCCAAACAGCCTTGTATAATGGCTAACCCATCAACAAAGAAAATAAATGGAATGTTTTCCCCGATTTTAAGAAACGGTTTGTTTTTGTAGACCCCCAAAAATAAATTAAAAAAAAAGACTGCAAATGGTTTTAAAATCCGGCGAAACACCCTTTTTTCAGTATATCTTGAAAACAGGGCCCCGGTTTTTTACTTAAAAGGTACTTTAATTTTTTTTGAAAAAATTTTTTTAGCTGGGGTTCCCAAGGCTTGTCCTTGGGGCCTCTTCCCCTTCTGTATTTTTATAAATTACCTACCGAAACTATTTTCACAAGATGTCAGTGGGGTTTTTTTCAATGACGAAGTTTTTCTTTTACTGAATGATACAAACTCCCTGTCTGTACAAATATGTTTAAAAAAAAGTATCAAAAAATGTCTTAGAATGGTGCCAAACCCAAAAACCCAAGGTCCTTAAAACCCCACAAAACAAAAAAAGTTTGGTTTCCCAGCATCGAGGGCAGAAAAAATCAACGCCAAACCTCCCAAAGTTGAGCCCAAAAAAAGGGGTGAAAAACCTTTTATTGGCAGGGTTTCCCAACACCGGGGGGTCTTAAGGGGTTTATCATTGATTTAAACTTTAAAAAGGCAAAAACTTAAAAAACCTGTTTGCAAACAGTTTTGGGTCGCAATTTGTTTTTAATCCCAAAAAACCCAGTTATTTTTTGAACCCCAAAATCCGGAAAATTTTTTTTTGAAAGGGCCCCTTGTCTCTCTCGCATCAAATATGCGCCCCCTTTTTCTGGGGTTTGGTTTCCCCGGAAAAAACATAAAAAAGATCAAATTAAAAACCTTAAAGGGGAATTAAGTTGTTTTCCCGACAAGTCTCTATCAAAACCCCGGGGAAATTCGCAAACTAATGATGTTACCCCTGGCCGGGGCCAATGACCCATTAAAAAGGCAGACCAAAAGTTTTAAAATCCCGCAAAAAATGGCGCCAAATATTTGCTGGTTTATCCCAAAAAAACAACAACGCAAAAAAGATTCCCAAATTTAATTTTTTTTTTTCCCCCGGTCCGATTGATTTGTTTAAATTAGTTTTGCATATTTTTTTTTCCATCGTGTGGAACCCCTCTTCCCCCCTTTTCCCCAAAAAAAAGTTTTAATCACTGCCCCCTTAAATTTAGCATTTCTTAAACCTTTTTTTTTGAACCCCCAAATTAAAACCCTTTTTATCTAGCTCCAAAGCCCCCACTTTTATGTTGCCCCCTTTTATTAAATAAAGAAAATGTGTGTGTTTTTGTAGGGGGGGGGGGGGGGGGGATGGGTGTGGATGGGGGGTATGCGCCAAAGCGGGCGTGTAAGTGGGGGCGTGAACCCCTGCAAAGAGCGCGCGCGCGTACCCTGTCTGAAATTTTGTTTGTGTTTAAATTTTTTAAAGGGATTTTTTTTTTAAATTTAAAAATTTTTTTATTCTTTGTTTTTTTGTTGTTTAAAATTGTATGGGTTTTTTTTTTAAATTTTTCATTTTTTGGTCATTATTAAAAATGTTCATTGTTAGTTGAATGTTGTAGAATGGCCCGAACAAAATTGGAAAAGGGAAAAGGCAGGAACCGAGAAAAGGGCCATTAAAATCAACCCCCCCTGAAACTAGTTAAAACTAGTTTCAGGGGGGGTGACCTTTAAACACAATTTTTTGATCGGGAAAAGTAAGGGTTTAAAAAATTAAATTAAAAAAGAAAACCCAACCACATTTTCTTTCAAAAACCAAAAAATACGATTTCTAAAACAAAATCGTGTAGGATTATCCGTTTTCAATTAATAATTTATAAACTTTTCAGATTTCAGTTTTTGCTTAAAAAGTTTTTTCCTTTGGGCTTTTTAAAAACATCATTTTCACCCCATGCCCTTCCCTAAATGCTCCTTGGGCTTTTTATGGAAATTTAAAAATACAGTCTTTTAAAATTTTTTCTTTAAAAAAAAAAAGGAAAAAAACCCAGTTTTTAAATTTTTGACAAAAAATCCCCCCCAAACAATTAAAACCCCGCCTGGTCCCATGGAAAGCTATTTGAAAAAAGTTTTTTTCTTTTTTAAATAAAGTTTTTTTTTTTTCTGCTGAAAATTTTCTAATAAATAGTGTTGCTTCCCCAAACGCCATAAAACAGTGGTTTTTAAACACCGCTTAAAAAAATTGGTTTGGGGGCAACTAAAAATATGTTAACATCTTTTCCAAAAAACCTTTAAAAGTGATATGCTTTTTAACCATTTAAGTGTTGTGGGAAAAATTCCCCAAAAATTTGGGAAAAATTTTAAAGTAAAATTTTGTAACGGGTCAGGATTTAAAAATTGTTTCCCCCACCCGCTGTCCACAAATCAATGAAAAATGAGGCCCTTTTTTTCATAAAGTTTAATTCTCCTTTGTTTTTTTATAAAGAATTTAAATTTTAAATCCATTATTTTTTTTTATCAAAGCTCCCCTGTCCAAAACTTGTTCAGTATAATTTAAAACCTATAAGACAAATTTTTTAAGTTAAATTCCCAAATTTTTTCTGTAAGATTGTTTTTTTTTTAAAGCCAATATTGTTTTGTTGGGTTGTTGTTATGGGGCTTAAAATTCCCTTTACCATTGTTAAGAACGAAACAGTAACTTTAAGTTTTTCAATTAAGTTTTGCCAGTAATTAAAAATTTCCCTTTTGAAGGAAAACACTAACGCCCACAACCCCTTTTCTCCCCCCATCTTTTAAGGGCAGAAAATTTCCCAAAAATCATTGTTAAGGGTTTTCCTAATTTCAATTTTTTGGGGAAAGAACTGGGAATTTTGTAGAAGCATCTTTCCAAAAAACCCTTTTTTTCTGTGGGGATGTACTTTTTTTTTCCCATACGGCTTTTTTCAAAACTCTTTTTCCCCTATTTTCCTCTGGCCAAAAAACTTAAAGGGGGCCCGAGTTTGAATGCTTTTTTTTTAAATTTTTTGGCGGCTAAAAAAAGTAAATTGGGCTTATAATTCAAATTTTAAAGTCCCCTTTTAAAAATGGTTTAAGTGCCCTTTTCTGTCAGGTTTTTTAATATTTTATATTCATATGGCCAGCTTTTTTTGTTTAAAATTGGCAGTTGTTCAAATTTAGGAAATTTTTGTTTCGCCAACCCCTTTGCGTTTTTAATCACCCTCTTTAGTGTACTCCAAAAACCATACAAAACCCCCATCCCCCGTTTGGGTTTAAAGTCCCGCAACGTCTGGAAGGTCTTTTAATTCAAAGTTATACACGCACCGGCCTAATGAAACTCCCGTTCTCTGGCCCACGCGCATTATTTTTTAGTACAGGGTTTTTTATTTTATTTCCAAAACAAAGTGCAGGTTTAAACAAATTTTTAAGGGTTTCCCCCTTTTGTCTGGATCTTTATATTAAATGATCCACCCTCCCACAAGCTAATTTTTTAAAAAATTTAAATTTGGGAAAATTTTATAATTTCATAATGCAATATGCAGCTTTTCCCGTGGAAAAGTCTTAAAACCGTTGGGAAAAAAAACCGGGCCCTTCCCAAAAAATATTTAAAAGGGGTTTTTTTCAAAGTTTGGGCCCCTAAAATTTTAAAAAAAATTTTGTCCAGCAACTGGCGCCAACATACTTGCTGATTTACCCAAAGGCAAAACGAAAAAAGATTCAAATAATTTAATTTTTTCCACGGTCCGCATTGATTTGTTCAAATCTAGTTTTGCATATTTTGGCCATCGTGGAAACTCTTCCCTCCTTCCCAAAACATTCAATCACTGCCGCCTTCAAACAGCATACTTAAACCTTTATTTGAACAATAAACAACCTTTTGATCATGCTCAACGCCCTATTTTTATGCTTGCCCTTTATTAGCAAAAGAAAATTTGGTGTGGGGGGGGGGGGGGGGGGGGGTATGGGTGGGAGTGGGAAAGCGCATGCGTGCTGTAGTGTGGGCGTGACCATGTGAGCCGCGCGCGTACTTCTGATTGTGTTTGTTAATTTTGTAAGGATTTTTTTTTTTTAAAATTATTTTATTTTTTTTACATTTTGTTTTTAATATTGTACTGTTTTTCTAATTTTTCATTTTTCGGCATTATTAATATGTCATCTTTTTTGTTGAATTTTGTAAATAGCAAAAACAGTTGAAGAATAGGCGGGAAACAAAAAAAAAGTCCGTTCTAACTCACCCGCCTGAAACTAGTTAAAATAGTTTCGGCGGGTGCCCTTAAACAAAATTCTCGTTCCCGACAAGTAAGGTTTTTAAACAATAATTAAAAATGAAAACATCACACTTTCCTTTTTAAAAAACCAAAAAATACGATTTTTACAAACAAAATACTGTGTAGGATTATCCGTTTTCAATTTAAAATTTACTAAACTTTTCAGATTTATTTTTTTGCTTAACCTTGTTTTTCCCTGGTCTTTTTTAATAACATCTTTTCACGCATGCATTCATCAAAGCCTCGTCTTCAGGGAAAATAAAACTACGTCTTTAACGTTCTCAAAAAGTCTTTTAAAAAACCGGTTTTTTTTCTGCAAAAAATCCACACACTTATCCCGCAGTTTCCACGAAAGTATTTAAAAAAAATTTTTTTCTTTTTTTTAACAATGTCCCTTTTTCTCTAAAACATTCATCTTTAAAAAATAGTGTCTGCTTCCCCAAACGCCTATAAAAGTGTTCTAAACACTCGCAAAATTTATGCGGGATCAACAAAAATTGTTACATCTACCCAAAAAACCTTCAATTGTGATATGCTTTGCCATTAGTTTTTGTGAGAAAACAAAATATGGCCCAAATTTATAAACGAAAAAACTTTTGAACAGGTCGGGTTAAATATTTTTTCCCAAAACCACTGCCCAAAAAATCAATGAACATGGGGCCCTTTGTCATAAAGTTTAACTCCCATATTTTTTATAACAGAATTTAATCTAACCCATTATTGTTTTTATATGCCCTCTGTCAAACTTGTTCAGTATAATAAATCCTATAAGACAAATTTTAAGATTAATCCAATTTAGTTCTGAAAGATTGTTTTATTTAACCCAATATTGTTTTGTTGCTTGTTGTTATGAGCTTAATTCCTCACCATTGTTAAGAACGAAACAGTAACTTTAGTTTTTCAACTCAAGTTTTGCCAGCTAAATTTAAAAATTCCCTTTAGAAGGGTCCTAAGCCCCCAACCCCTCTCTCCCCCCATCTTTTAAGACAAAATTTTAAATATCATTGTAACGGTCTCCTAATTTCATTTGTGGAATGAACTGTAATTTTGTAGAAGCATCTTTCAAAACCGTTTCTTTTCTGTGGAGGATGTACTGTTTTTTCCCATACGGCGTTATTTCAATCTCTTTCCGACTATTGTCCTCTGGCATAAGACTTAAAGGCCAGAGTTGAATGCTTTTCTGAAACTTTTTGGCGGCTAAAAAATGTAAATGGGCTTATGAATTCAAATTTTATGTCCCATTCTAAAAATGGTTCTAAGTGCCATTTGCTGTCAGGTTTTCTAACTATTTTTATTTCATACTGGCCAGCATTATTTGCTTCTTACATTGCGCAGTTGTTCTAGTTTAGGAAAACTTTTTGTTGTCGCCAACCTCTTTGCGTTTATAATCACCATCTTTAGTGTACTCAAAGCCATACAAAACGCCTATCTCACCGTTCTGTTCAAAGTCCGCAACGTCTGCAAGGTCTTTTAATTCTAAAGTTATACACCGCACAGGCGCTAATGTAACTCCCGATTCTTCTGGCCCACGCGACATTATTTTTTAGTACAGTTTATTATTTTATTTCCAAAACAATGTGCAGGTTATCACTTTTTTACGACTTTCCCCGTTTGTCTGTGATCTTTATATTAAATGATCCGACCCTCCCACAAGCTAATTTTTTAAACTGTAAATTAGGGAATTGTATAATTTCATAATCGCACTATGCAGCTTTCCCTGATGGAAGAGCTCTTAAAACAGTTGAAGCCTTCCATCATATAAGTTTTCATCAGTGCTCAGCTATCCAAATGAACATAGAGTAATGAATGTAATGCAAGATCGAGCGGATTTTCTCCCTCATAAGTAGTTTTGTTTGGCGCAACTCTAAAACTATGAATAGGCCGATTGGCAGTTGTAAAGCCTAACATTTTAGCTAGCTCTCCATCAAAATAGTAACCTACTTATTCTTCTTCAGGCTTGAAGGTCAACATTGTTTTCAGATTTGCATTGTTAAGTTTGAGAGTAATGTCAAAGTTATTTTTGCTTCTTTTAGTGGAAAAAAAACCCTAAAAACCCATAGGTAGGGTTTAAATGGCTAACTAATTGCCTTTATTTTTAACTTTTTTAATTTTTATTCTCCTTGGTTTCGGTTTATATTAAACCATACAACTTTGAAAAAAAATTTCATGAAGTGAAACCCTTTCTGGTTCCGCAATTGTTATAAATGCATGTTCAAAAAAACGAAGGACGGTCTTGAGTTTTTTATTTTTTAAAAAATTTTTTTTAAACGAAAAAAAAATGAGTGATTAAAAATACAATGCAAAATATTTTTTGGGCCGCATACAATCTTAAAAATTAACCCCGTACCTTGACATTTGTGATCAGTGAGCTTTAAGTAAAGGTGAGTACCCCTTGAAAAAAGCTATCTTAACCCCCCTAAAAAAAAAGATACATCGCGAAAGTGGGTTAGTCATCCGATGCAGTTTTATCAGAACCATTTTAAAAACTTTGTGTTTTTGTGCTCAGGGTGTGGAGTGTGTATGGATTTTTTTTAAAATACCCTACCCTTTTGGGTGAGGCATGTATAGATTTCTTTTTATTACAGTCAAAAGTATTTTGACTAAATGCAAGCCCATTACCAATGAAAAAACTTTTAAATTTTCATTCAGAAACAAATGAATGAAGGTTTTTGAAAGGATCTGTAACGAATTAAAATTTTAATGTTAAGACAGCTTTAGACAAAAGCGAATCTTAATTGGCTTAGGCCCCCCTTATTTTGGGGGGTGAAGAAAAATTAAAATAGACTGGGATCCTCCTTACACATCTTTCCTTCGGGGACAGGGTTCACCTGGGTCCCTAGAGCGAGATAAAAAAGCTGGCAACATTTTTCTTTGAATTTTAAGGGCCCTAATGAGCGGATAGAACAATAAAGACTCATTCGTACTTACGTTTGGTGTTTGCAGGTTTGCAAGCACAGACAAGGGCGGCATAAAAACCTTCAAGGTTTTGATGCAAAAAACAATATTAGCAAATTTTTGGGCGCCATTAATTTACAGTTTTATTTGCCTTCAAGTATTAAAAGTACCAAAATGTTTTACAATACGCAAAAATCGAAAGTAGCTTGCTGTTTGGGACTGGGTTTTTACATGCTGCCCCTGACCTCAACTCCGATGGTAAATAATAAACTACAAAAATGAAATCCTTGTGGGAGGTAATGAAAAAGAAGGTGGGGCAAAACACAAAAATTTTGACCAGAATTTACAAAAAATAAAAAAAAAACGATGACCCCCCCCCAAAATTAAGTCATCCAATCCCCGAGGTCCAAAGCCCCAAAAAAATTTGAAAACCGCAAAAAAATAATGCCTGAATATGAAAAGAAGCACTTGTTGTTGGGTTAAATGGCCCAGGATTACTTTGTCTTTTTTCTTACTAAATAGTAACCCAACTATTTAAGAGAACTAATGCCCATAAGTGCCAAACCATAAACCAAATATTTTCTCCAGAGACAAAACCCGCAAGATACTCCCCAATAACCCGGAAAAAGGGCTATGCTTTACCGGCTTATTTTTTTAATAAACTCGCAAGATGATCAAGCTGTTTTTTTACCATGTTTTTATCAGGGGGTGAGGGAGGCGATGGCGGGGAAGGCACTAGACTTTGACCACCGCCACCTGTAATAGCCAACACCAGCTTTACTTATTGCAAATCCTAGGCTGTTATAACGCTTGCTAATGTGACTCCCCGCTCTCTAAACAGTGTTTTTTTTCGTTCTGCTAGCGTTTTTTGTTTTCATAAAAATTTTTTTGGGATAGTTTCTCTTACTTCGCTCACTTGAGTTTGTATTTGTTCTCGGTTAGTATTCAACACTTCTAGTCTAGCTAATCTTTCTATTTTAAGTTCATGTGTCTTTGTTTTTATTCTTTCTTTAATCTCAGGCCCTAGTTGGCGTCGTCACCTCAGCGAGTTTTTCTTTTTCTTTTTCTTTTATCCTTCTTTAGTTCAGTCAGTTTTGCTAAATTGTTTACTAATTCTCCTTCGAAGGTTTTTAAAGTACATTAAGGGCTAATAATTCTCTCATAGGTAGCGGTGTTTTCGTGTATAGTTTTTAATGCTCTTTCTTCTTCTTTCAGTGGTTTTGCTTCTATTGTATTTATTATTTTGACTGTTGTTTGATTGAAAACTTCATGTTCCATGGGTTTTTCATTTGGTTATCTGTTGGAGTTCTTGTTGTATGTTTGAAGTGCAGCAACTTCATCCGGATCTAATTCTGGTTTAGTAAAGCTAAGGCGATTTCGCTCGCTTGCACTGAGCCTTTGTCTAATTGTATCCATGCCTACAAACCTTGATGGGTCTCGTTTAAAGTAAGCGGAACAACGTTCTCCTTTATCGTTTTTCACATACAAAAGGTATCTTTTAGTTCAAAAACATCAGGGTATATAGTTTTGGGAGGTTCTAGTCCAAACTTTGGTATAATGATCTGACCTTACTTTCTGTTAATTCACGTCTTTGCGACCCCTCTAATTCATCATGTATTGAGAGCCCCGTGCGATGCTGCTCCCAAGGAGAATCACTCATGTTGTTTTCCCAAAATCAAAAACATTAAAATCTTCAATGCCGCCATGTTTTTAAATAATTAACTTTTTATTTTGTTTTAAAAAAATGTCACAAGCATAGCTCGATTCTTAACCGCATAGAAACTGAAAGAACCCCATGGCGTGAAGGGAAATAAACGGAATATTACTGTTCCAATAAACCATCTACTATTGAGGGGATCAAAATTTTTACTGCAGATTTCCAGACCTAGGAGCGGATGAAGTGATTGTGCCAGGCTCTGCACAACTTACTTTTAAAAATAGAAATCGCTTTAACAACAGACCCAAACAGGACAGTTGTACAGAATCTGGGGCGGGCAATCGTTAAAGAAATTTCTATAAAACTTGAGGGGGGAAGAAATATTTTTTTTATACAATGCAGACATATTTTTAATCTATTCTGATCTATGGCTAACCGAGAATGAAGGGCCCATCTTGCGTTTCAAGGATAGAAATAATGAAGCACTAAAACATAGAATAGGGCTGGAGATGCTGAAGGACGGCAAAAAGTATGTAGCCGTAAGTTATGCGTATGGAAATCGCTTTTTTCCCTTCCCTTAATTTGAGTTGTTAAAAGCGCAAGCCCCATACTTTCAAGGAGCGTTAAAAGACAGATTGTCATAAAACGAACTTTTAACTTTTAATGTTTC
>CM031611.1:72518476-72528476 GCA_018398815.1 Conus ventricosus
ACAACACACACACACACACACACACACACCACACACACACACACACACACACACACACACACACTGGCATCTGGACCAATAGCTTTACGATCTTTTTTCTACTCCCCTTTAAGCAAGTCAATCTTTTTTTATGTATAAAAATTGGTGATTAGAGATAACTATTGGTTGGGTTCGTTCTATACAGAAACTACAGAAACGTTTCATCAGTATCTTTTATCCGAAGTCTTTAATTTTTAAACCATGTCTCAATATTAATACTATGTACTGTTTGTCTTTTTTTCCAACGAAACCTTGTGTCACAGAACTGTTTCTGACTTTGAGTAGAAGACATTAAGTTATTCAGAAGAGTGTCATTAAACCTTTTTTCTGTCATTCTTTTAATCATCTTTAAATGATCATACTCATACATTTTTTATGCAGTAGATGACACGATTCTCGTTATCATGCGTACGATCATATTTTTAAGCTATTGACGAGCCAGTGGATTTTAAAGCTGAATTCAGAATCAAAGAAATCTGTATCTGCTTAACCTTCAGCTGAAGAAATCTATTTTCTTTAATTCAATGCATTTCTCCGCATCTTTCAAATATAAATTTCCAGCAAAAACATCCAGAGCATCATCAACGTCAGTATTAACGAGGCTAATCGCATTAATTATTTTCTCGGGAATTCCTCTGATAAATATAATTATGGTATGCATCAGAAAGATCATCTCGTTACACGAATTTTTGAGAGAGAGAGAGAGAGAGGAGAGAGAGAGAGAGAGAGAGAGAGAGAGAGAGAGAAAGAGAGAGAGAGAGAGAGAAAGAGGGGAAGAGAGGGGAGAGAGAAGGGGAGAGAAAAGAGAGAGAGAGAGAGACGCGCCGGGGTGTGTGTTGTGTGTGTGTGGTAAAGGTTTTGTGTGTGGTGCGTGCGTGGTGCGTGCGTGCGTGCGGGTGCGTGCTGCGGGCGCGCGCGCGCGGCGTCTCGGGCTTTCGTGCGTGCGTGCGTGCGTGCGTGGGGTGTTGGGGTTCTTGCGTGGGGGGTGTGTGTGTGTGTTTTGTGTGTGTGGTGGTGTGGTTTTGGGGTGTTGTGTGTGTGTGTGTTGAGAGAGAAGAGAGAGAAGAGAGAGAGAGAGAGAGAGGAGAGAGAGAGAGAGGAGAAAAGAGAAGGGAAAGAAGAGAGCGACAAACAGACAAAAAACAGGTTTTTCACAAAAAGACACTCCCCGGGGGAATCAACTCACTGATTTTTAAAAGGGCCCAACCATACAAGACGAACTGGGGCGTGCCCCCCTTTTTATTCGTAATTTTGTTTGTTTCTTTTTTTTTTTTCCCCTTCCGGTGATGGTCCCAAAGAAATTTAAAGGGAAATTTAATATAATTTTTTCCGGTTTACATAATTTCCCGGAAGGGTTTTTTAAAAAAACCTTTTGTTTTTTTTTTTCATTAATTTGTTTCGATAAGAACTTGTTTAACGAATCTTTCCTTTTCCGCCACGCCTTTCTCTCTCTTCTCTTTCGTCCGGCTTCGCTGTCCCGTCTGTCTTCGGCTGTTTGTCTTCTCTCCTCTCTCCCCCCTCCCCCTTTCCCCCTCCCAAACTTTTCCCCTTTTCCCCTCTCTCTCCCCTCTCCTCTCTCCCCCCACCACACACAAAACACACACCCCCACACACACACACACAAAACACACACACGCACTCCTCTCTCTCTCTCCTCTTTTCCCTCTCTCTCTCTCCCCCTTTCTCTCTCTCTCTCTCATGATTTTTTTATCATTCATCCTCTCTCGCTTTTTCTCTCTCTCTCTCCCTCCCCTTTCCTTTTCTT
The DNA here is from genome assembly GCA_018398815.1 of Conus ventricosus. Taxonomy (NCBI): domain Eukaryota; kingdom Metazoa; phylum Mollusca; class Gastropoda; order Neogastropoda; family Conidae; genus Conus; species Conus ventricosus. Next base: position 72,520,281 of record CM031611.1, read on the forward strand.
TTCTCTTTTCTCTCCCCCCCCCACTCTCTCCTCTCTCTCCCCTTTCCCCCCCCGCCCCCCCTCTCTCTCCTCTCCTGTTCCCTCTCCTCTCTTTTTCTCCTCTTTTCTCCTCTCTCCTCTCTCTCTTTTCTCTTCTCCTCTCTGTCTGCCTTCTGTTTTTTCCCCTTTTGGTATAAAATTTTGTCATCGAAGCATGACAAAATCAGGGGCGCTCATCAATCTTTCAGACAAAAAAATGGCGCAGAAACTCCACAACAAAGATCAACAACCCCAAACACTCACGCGCTGACGTCAGCCCACCCCTCCAAGGGTAACGTTGTTATCCCACCAAATTTTATTTGGGTTTGTTTGGGTACGTGGGCGGGTCCCCGGGGGAATACGGGTGATGCAGGAAAGTCTGGAAACAGTCTGGAGGGGGGGGGAGTGGGGGGGGGGGGGGGGGAGGGGAGGGGGGGGCATCTATGCATAAAAGGGAAATTTCCTGTCATGCAAAGGGGAAAAGGGTGGGTTTGCTTGTTTGTTTGTTTGTACTTCGTTTGTGCGTTTGTTTGTTTGTGTGTGCTTTTTTTTGTTTGTTGTTTTTCCGTTTGTTTGTTTCTATGTTCGCTTGTTTGTACGGTTTTTGTTTTTTTGTTTGTTTGGGGGGGGGGGGGGGGAGGAAAGACTGGAGGGATATCCTCTCAAGTTCACAGTTCGCCTCCTCTGTGACAAGATGTTCTGGGAAAAGTTCCAGTACATACTCAGCGCCCAGCATACATAAAAATCGTATAAAGTAGTCTACCAAATGAGACTGCACAAACTGTTACCCCTAACGAAACCTGCTTCTCCCTCAAGCACGTGAATCCGAGGTCACACACAAATTCTTCGTGCCAAAAAGCAGCGGAAATGAAAAAAAAAATCTAGCACGGAAACAAACGCACAAAAGGCACTGGCAAAACAACGCCATTAACGCACGAGACAAAGCAGAAAAAGCGATTTTAAAAAAATGAATAATCATCGCCAGGGGGACAAACAACAAATGTAGAACAAAGAACAAAACACTCCTACCATTTTTTCTCTCTCTCTCTCTCTCTCTCTCTTCCTCTCTCTCCTCTCTCCTTTTCCTCCTCTCTCTCTCTCTCTCTCTCTCTCAGGCGAAACCCCAATTAGGGATGTCTTTTATACATCCTAAATGGGCGTTATTTGTAAAATTTGAAGCAACATTTTTGTCGAAAACTAAACTTCTCTGATTTATTTGTGTATCAAATAAGCTTTGTTTGCTCTCTGGAGTGTGTGTGTGTGTGTGTGTGTGTGTGTGTGTGTGTGTGGCGTGTTTTGTGTGTGTGTGTGTGTGTGTAGTGTGTGTGTGTGTTGTGTGCAACAGTCGAAAACAACCTTTTATTTTTGCTTCGTTTTGCTATTTTTTTGCTCAATTAATTTTCTAATCTTTCATTAGTCGATACATGTAAGGATTAAGAGGAGAAAAGAGAGAGAGAGAGAGAGAGAGAGAGAAGAGAGAGAGAGAGGAGAGAGAAGAGAGAGAGAGAGAGAGAGTTCACTATGTGCTGCGAAGTGCACATGAACTTTCACAGTTTAAAACAAATAAACATAAGAACAAAGGAGAGCAATTTCGCTGAGGTGACTTCTATCGATTTTATTTCTCTGTCCCTGGTGAAGTCGCTGAACCTATCACACGAAAACGCTGGAGCCTGGGAAGGGTTCAGGTTTTTTTTGCTTTGTTTATTGTCATTGTTGTTGTTGTGTGATTTTTTAGAAACATGAACTGTGTTCATATGAATAACTAAACTTGTTTTCCCATAAAACTACTTTGCCATTGAGGTATTTTGTTTGTTTCTTTTTGTGTGTGTGTGTGTTTGTTTCTTTATGTGTGTGTTTGTTTTTTCTTTATGTGTGTGTTTGCTTGTTTGTTCTTTATTTTTGTGTGTGTTTGTTTCTTTATGTGTGTGTGTTTTTTTTCTTTATGTGTGTGTGTGTTTGTTTCTTTATGTGTGTGTGTTTGCTTCTTATGTGTGTGTGTTTTGTTTCTTTTATGTGTGTGTGTTTTGTTCTTTATGTGTGTTTGTTTCTTTATGTGTGTTTGTGTTTTTTTCTTTATGTGTGTGTGTGTTTGTTTCTTTATGTGTGTGTGTGTTTGTTTTTATGTGTGTGTTTTTTCTTTATGTGTGTTTGTGTTTGTTTCTTTATGTGTGTGTGTGTGTGTGTTTCTTTATGTGTGTGTGTGTGTTTTTTCTTTAGTGTGTTTGGTTTGTTTCTTTATGTGTGTGTGTGTGTTTGTTTCTCTTTATGTGTGTGTGTTTGTGTTTCTTTAGTGTGTGTGTGTTTGTTTTTTTTATGTGTGTGTGTGTTTGTTTCTTTATGTGTGTGTGTGTGTCGTTTCTTTATGTGTGTGTGTGTTGTTTCTTATGTGTGTGTTTGTTTCTTTATGTGTTGTGTTTTGTTTCTTTATGGTGTGTGTTTTGTTTCTTTTTTGTGGTGTGTGCTTTTTTCTTTATGTGTGGTTTGTTTCTTTATGTGTGTGTGTTTGTTTCTTTTTGTGTGTGTGTTTGTTTCTTTATGTGTGTGTGTTGTTTCTTATGTGTGTGTGTGTTTTGTTTCTTTATGTGTGTGTGTTTGTTTTTTTATGTGTGTGTTTGCTTGTTTCTTATGTGTGTGTGTTTGTTTCTTTATGTGTGTGTGTTTGTTTCTTTATGTGTGGTGTGTTTGTTTCTTTATGTGTGTGTGTTTGTTTCTTTATGTGTGTGTTTGCTTTTCTTTATGTGTGTGTGCTTTTTTTCTTTATGGTGTGTGTGTTTGTTTTTTTTATGTGTGTGTTTTGTTTCTTTATGTGTGTTTGCTTCTTATGTGTGTTTTGTTTTTTCTTTATGTGTGTGTGTTTGTTTCTTTATGTGTTGTGTGTGTTGTTTCTTTATGTGGTGTGTTTTTCTTCTTTATGTGTGGTGTTTGTTTCTTTATGTTGTGTGTTTGTTTCTTTTTGTGTGTGTGGTGCTGTTTCTTTATGTGTGTGTGTTTGTTTCTTTTTGTGTGTGTGTTTGTTTCTTTATGTGTGTGTGTGTTTGCTTCTTTATGGTGTTGTTTTTTTTCTTTATGTGTGTGGGTTTGTTTCTTTATGTGTGTGTGTTTTTTTTCTTTATGTGTGTGTTTGCTTCTTTATGTGTGTTTGTTTGTTTCTTTTTTGTGTGTGGTTTGTTTTTTATTGTGTGTGTGTTTGTTTCTTTTATGTGTGTGTTTGTTTGTTTCTTTATGTGTGTGTGTTTTTGTTTCTTTTTGTGTGTGTGTTTGTTTCTTTATGTGTGTGGTTTGTTGTTCTTTGTGCGTGTGTTTTGTTGCTTGCTGGCTCAGTGCTGGCTATGTGGATGTCTATTAATCATTGAAGAAACGAGATTCCCATGATCAAGTTGCAATGACCCCGCTCGGTGTCTATTTCAGGTTTCGTTTTGACACTTGTCAGACATCCATCTTTCAATTTCATATCTGATTGGATTTTCATCACGTCGACATCGATGTGTCTTTGATTCTCTCCTAGTTCTGTTTTCTTTCTTGCTCTTCTTCTTCGGTTTTTATGGCTCGTCTAACTCTTCTTTTTCTTCTTCTTCTTCTTCTCTTCTTAGTCTTCTTCTTCTTCTTCTTCTTCTTCTTCTTCTTCTTCTTGCTTTCCTTTCTATGCAGGCTTTTTCTCCAAATTATATAACATTGGGAGGGGGAAGGTTTGAATGGCAAGGAGAATCAATAAAAAGGAGGGGGGGGGGGAGGTGAGTGAAATAATGTTTAACACTAAACGGAAAGCAACTGACAGATAGCCCCAGACAGCAAGTGGGGAAAGAGGTCAGTGAAACAGGAGTTTAACACTAAACGGAAAGCTAACCGACAGATAGCCACAGAAAAGGAAAATGGGGGGGGGGGGGGGGGGGGGAGGTGATGAAATAGGATGTCTAACACTAAACGGAAAGCTAACTGACAGATAGCCACAGACAGGAAGGTGGGGGGGGGGGGGGGGAGGTGAGGTGAAAATAGGATGTCTAACACTAAACGGAAAGCTAACCGACAGATAGCCACAGACAGGAAGTGGGGGGGGGGGGGGGGGAGGTGAGTGAAATAGGATGTCTAACACTAAACGGAAAGCTAATGACAGATAGCCACAGACAGGAAGTGGGGGGGGGGGGGGGAGTGAAATAGGATGTCTAACACTAAACGGAAAGCTAACTGACAGATAGCCACAGACAGGAAGTGGGGGGGGGGGGGGGGGGGGGGGAGGGGAGTGAAAATAGGATGTCTAACACTAAACGGAAAGCTAACTGACAGATAGCCACAGACAGGAAGTGGGGGAGGGGGGGGGGGAGGGGAGTGAAACACTAAACGGAAAGCTAACTGACAGATAGCCACAGACAGGAAGTGGGGGAGGGGGGGGGAGGGGAGTGAAACACTAAACAGAAAGCTAACTGACAGATAGCCACAGACAGGAAGTGGGGGAGGGGGGGGGGGGAGGGGAGTGAAACACTAAACGGAAAGCTAACTGACAGATAGCCACAGACAGGAAGTGGGGGAGGGGGGGGGGAGGGGAGTGAAACACTAAACGGAAAGCTAACTGACAGATAGCCACAGACAGGAAGTGGGGGGGGGGGGGGGGGGGGGAGTGAAACACTAAACGGAAAGCTAACTGACAGATAGCCACAGACAGGAAGTGGGGGAGGGGGGGGGGGGGAGGAGGGAGTGAAACACTAAACGGAAAGCTAACTGACAGACAGCCACAGACAGGAAGTGGTGGCCATTCCCCCAGAGGATGAGGGCAGTGTGAATGTCACGTGGACAGACCACCTGCGGGGTGCAGGGATGGTTCACGTGACCGACTCTTTGTTCTCCAGCCAGCCATCACCCCTACAGCAATGTGGACTAATCTCCATGACAGCCGTTTAGGTTTTGCCCTCTGTTGTTATGAAGAGTAATTGCACAGCGCCTGTCCTAGGTTACAGGTCACGCTCAAAGCGCTTTACAATCCACGCCCTCGTATCTTACATAAAGGGTTACCTCCCTGGATAACAGCCGCCGGAAGAGCTGCCATCTGGCGCTACATTCAGTCATTCACATCCCCCACCCCCACCCCCACCCCCAGCCTACCCCCTTCATTTTTTCGATTTTGTTTATGTAGAGGATTCCATGCTATGTGTGACGTCATCCATACAATGGCTGCACTAGTTTTTTTTTCTGAAGTTGATGATGGTGTTAATGTTTGACATGTGTGCAAGATATGACACATGAGTTCACACACAGATCCTCGTCCACACACAAAATGTGTTCTAGGCAATCCATCTAGATCCACTCCAGCTTGGAAAACCACGTCCTGGTTACCTGAATAAAAACAAAGGCAAATGAATAAGCAGAAAATACCACCACAACAGCGATATTCATATTTCATGCTTTGGTATAAGTAGTGAATCTTATTCCATAACGAAAGGTCTCTGCTTTAAACAATGATTCAGTTAATGTACGAGATGTGTTTCCTTGCTAATTGATGAAGTGATCTTTTGTGTTTGTCATATTACACAAAATTGTAGAAAGTTCCAATATCACCATAATCACTCTGTCTAGCTGTCATTGCGACCAATAGACAAGGCCTATGTGGACCAAATGGCACATATTGTCGTGGAAATAACAGAAGAAAAACAAACTTGTGGAAGGAGGCAATGATAATAATAGAAGCAACGCACATGAAATGTTGGTATTGTTCAACGAAGGAAAAGAACAGGCAAAACCTAAGAGCCAGGAAATAATGGTATAAAGTGTAGTTTTAAGTACAAGAGCTATGCCTTGGAATTTACCTGTTTAGCTAAGAGCACTGGACGACCCATAGCCGCATGGGAGGCGAGGTGGGGGGGGGGGGGAGCAAGTGGGGAATAGACAGCATGGCATCTGGCAGCAATGCCGCCAATGATGTCACTCTGTGTGAACGGTATTAGTATTCACCTTACAAAGGGAAAGGGGTGGGGGTGCAGGGGCACAAGCTGTCAACATTTGAAGGCTTTTTCTATAAATTCGTTGACGTGATGATGACCACCATACGCATTTAGCATATCATGTCTCAATTTCCCCTTTCAACTGATTGGGCAAGTTGTCCTAGTCGCCCACAGCTTTATTTTTCCGTCCCATTCGAGACACTTAGTTAAAGGGCCGAACAAACAAGGCTTACACATTTCTGACCCAACATTTTTGTTGTTGTAGTCCAAGCATAGGCATGTATCAAACTTGTATACTAGTTAACTAGGGAAAATTAAGTTCCCAGAAAGTGATGACATCATTTTTGCACAATTGTGTGTGTATGTTGTCACTGTTTGAATATCGCCTGACCCCTTGTGTACAAGCTTTCATGCCGTATCTACATTATCTACAGGAAAATAAACCTAGTCGAGTTTGGTATTAAAAGAATTGTCGGGAATTTGCCTATTCAGTCATCTCAAAAGAACAGATGTATTACATTTTTTAGGACAATTACTAATTATCAAACTAACAGCCCCACTTGTGATGGCCGCTCAGCAATGCCGAACACATTGTTGCCAGACCGGCTTTACACCGATGCCATTCAGTTCGCCGAGTACAGCGCGGTTAGCTGGCTGGTGGGGAGCAGCCTGCAGAAAACACCCCTTTCCCTGACCTGCATTCACGGCTTGGCCTCTGCAGCTGTGGGCAAGCTGTAAACTCCCCTTACTCTCAAAACTAAGTGGCTTGCTCTGAACAGCTGTGCGCCATTTGCAGACACGATTTGAGCCTTAAATGGACTGTTATTGGCTAGGGAACAGGCTTTGTCTGTTTAGAATGCAGCATGCTGAGTTTGGAAGGGAACAGACGAACACTTGCAGTCATTTCCAATAAGTGGTGAAGGGGCCTCATGATCATAGACCAGAGGTGGACGCCGACGTCAGAGCAAGGATCGGAAAGGCCAGGGCAGCATTAGTACAGCTACGGAACATCTGGAGCTCCAAGGAACTGTCAGTCAACACCAAAGTCAGTCTCTTCAGCACCAACATCAAAGCAGTTCTATTCTACGGAGCGGAAACCTGGAGAACTACAGTTGCTACCACGCAGGTGTTCATCAACAACTGCCTGCGCAAGATTCTCCGCATCCGATGGCCAGCACCATCAACAACGAGCTCTGGGAGAAAACAAATCAGCTGCCCGCAGAACAGGAAATCAAGAACCGACGTTGGGGCTGGATTGGACATATGCTGCGGAAGCCTGCAAGCAACATCACCAGACAAGCCCTAACATGGAACCCCAAGGAAAACGAAAAAAGAGGTCGGCCAAGGAACACCTGGCGCAGGGACCTCGAAGCAGACATCAGAAACATGGGGATGACTTGGAACCAGCTGGAGAAAAGAGCCCAGCACAGAGATGCCTGGAGGTCTTTGGTTGGCGGCCTGTACCCAGGAGGGGTAGTAGGCGATGATGATGATGAGCGACAAGAATTGGATTCCGTTTTTCAGGTTTCCATGTGCAATTCAGATTTCGTCTATGGTATTTGTTCAGCCACAGTAACACCAGTACTTGAGTGACCTTCAGGCGATGGGGCCAAAGGGAAGGGGGTGTAGGAGCGTGGGGCGAGGAGGAGACAGAACGACGTCACATTATCATCTATCACCAGCACAACAGCACATCAGGTGCGCAACGAAAATAGCAAGTTTGAACTAAATCTAAAGCCAAAGCACCAGGCTGTTAACCTGGAGTTCTACCACTGATCCAGCACAATAAATAAAGACGCCTGTATAACTCTCCATCGTCGTTTATATTCATTACCCTAGTCTTGCTGGCAATACATCAATACATGATTCTGTCAGCCCTGACTGTAAAGGAGTGTCTCAGCGCTGGTGGCAGAAATCGTGATGCTGATTGGACCAATTGAGAGTCCCCTTCTCTCCATCACTCTCCCTACTCTCTCCTAACACGTAGACTCTTTTCTCCAATGTGGCAAAGAAAGGGAGAGGGGGGAGGGAAGCCAGGAAGGAAAGGCAGGAGACAGAAGGTGATTCTTTTCGGGCGGTATGGACAGAGAGGCTGTCTCCGTCACTCCATCTGTCAGTAACCCATTCTTCCAACAGCAGGAGACCCCTGTTTAGGGGCAGTGCCAAGTTATCATGAAAGAGGGAGGAACTCGGTTGCTGTGACATTTTGGAAGGAGAAAGAGGGGGGTAATTGTTATGGAAGAGAGAG
>CM031611.1:72530976-72533476 GCA_018398815.1 Conus ventricosus
CAGGTGTGAACAACACATAGGACAGGACAGACGGTTAGTTCTGCACAGAGCAAAGACAGTGACTTACCGGAACGTCCACAATAATATCGGCCTTTGAATGAAACCATTCCCAACACAGGAATACAGCTCTCCTCTCTCTCTCTCTCTCCTCTCTCTCTTCTCTTCTCTCTCTCTCTGTACGTTTATTATGTCTGTCTGTCTCGCTCTCTGTCTGTCTGTCTGTCTATCTACTTCTGTCACCCTCTCTGTCTGTCTGTCTGTCTGTCTGTCTCTCTCTCTCTCTCTCTCTCCTCTCTCTCTCTCTCTCTCTCTCAACATGTTCGCATACATATACAGCAACACAGTCACTCACTCATGCACACACACACACACACACACACACACACACACACACACACACACACACACACACACACACAAGTCTGCATGCGCAAGTGATCTCAGCCAAAATCACAGATATAAACCCCAGACAGGACTCTTGCAGATGGCCTACCCTTCATCATGGACAATGGCCATTAGCGGATTCCCTTTCCCTTTCCCTGTCACACGCTGTGCCCTTCAGCTAGAAACAGGCCTTTGTTGTTGAGACAAACTGGGAAAGTTACGGGAACAAAAACCGCTTATAATTATGTCCGTGTGTTTGTTTTTCAATTGGTGTGTTAAGTGGTTGTCCAACAGGGTATTTGACTAAGGACATTCTAGACCTTGATCGGCATGGGAACTTCTCGTCAGCCAAGCAGCTTGGGGTCCGCATATCGTTTTACATACAGTATCTTACCGAAGACAGCGTTTTGGCCTGGGCTCATCAGCATCATAATGGACCTGTCGGTTGCCTGGGTTCATCAGTATCATACTGGACCTGTCGGTTCCCTGGGTTCATCAGTATCATACTGGACCTGTCGGTTCCTGGGTTCATCAGTATCAGACTGGACCTGTCGGTTGCCTGGGTTCATCAGTATCATACTGGACCTGTCGGTTCCCTGGGTTCATCAGTATCATACTGGACCTGTCGGTTGTCTGTGTTCATCAGTTATCAGACTGGACCTGTCGGTTGCCTGGGTTCATCAGTATCATACTGGACCTGTCGGTTGCCTGGGTTCATCAATGTCATACTGGATCTGTCGGTTGACTGGGTTCATCAGCATCATACTGGACCTGTCGGTTGCCTGGGTTCATCAGTATCATACTGGACCTGTCAGTTGACTGGGTTCGTCAGTATCATACTGGACCTGTCGGTTGCCTGGGTTCATCAGTATCATGCTGGACCTGTCTCTGTCAAAGTGAAAATAAAACACATTTGAAAGAAAAAATATAATAATTCTGCCGAACAAAACGGAGAAACGAATCACAAGACAAAACTCATCGCGCTTCGACCTCTTTGGTCTTATTCAGGCAAGATAAACAACGTTCAGGACAATGACAACGAAGAACTAGCAAGCATTTCTCTTCTCCAATTGGGAGCAAAATGGGCGTGTAATGAAAACGAGCTCATTCAACGTCCATTTTGCGAAAGATTCCAGAAGAAATGTGATTTGCAGTTCTTTTTCATTCAGCGTCCATTTTGCAGCCAGTTTGAGAAGATTAGTGATTTGCAGTTCTTCCTTTTCAAGGTCTTGAATGCTGTGTATTTTGCCTAAAGAAGACCAAAGAGGTCGAACCGCGTCGTGTTTTATCATGTAATTTGTTTGTCCCATGTGTTCTGCGGAATGATTATCATTTCGATTTCAAATTTGGAGCTGTCTGTTTATGACCTAGACAGTCACGAAGGGGTGCACCCCGATAGATCCCGCACCGATAGATCCCTAACCCGAACCCTAACCCTATCCCTTTGCGGGGATCTACCGATGCGGGGATCTATCGGTGCGGGGATCTATCGGTTCGGTGCAGGGATCTATCGGTGCGGGGATCTATCGGGATGACCCGTCACGAAGTGAGAGAGTTCCCTGCCTTGTTAACTATTGCCCCCAAATGGTCTGATGGGATGTAAATAAAGGATAAATGATGAATAGAGGTTTGCCAACAACAAATCCGTTCTAGGGTAGCCATGGTGTATGATGACTTTCTCCGCTAACTAGATCAGATTTGAGCTAAACAGATTAGCTCACAAAACGATGTGACAAAAGATCAGAGACGGTCGATCATGGTCGGACTCAGCATGGGAAACATGCGTGTTTAATTGAGATTTTGATTTCCGAACTGTTTTTTTTTTTTAATGAAAAGGGGGGAAAAGCTATGCGTAACCATGGGAACACTGACTCAAAGCAATGAACCTCATGAGAAAATAAGATGATTAAGCGTTCCATTACTACTTCCAGCACAAACGCATCCTTCTCTCTCTCTCTCTCTCTCTCTCTCTCTCTCTCTCTCTCTCTCTCTCTCTCTCTCTCTCTCTCTCTCTCTCTCTTGAGTTTGAAGCAACATTAGAGCATGCATCGCCGAACCTCACTCTTGAATGCTTTTGCTGCGATATAGAATACAGAAAAATGGAGAGAGAGAGAGA
>CM031611.1:72540976-72553476 GCA_018398815.1 Conus ventricosus
CTTCAATCTAAGACATAAGAGCAAGCTTTGTTTATAATTCATTATATATATATATATATATATTATATTATGTATAGTATGATCTGATGGTAGTCCTTCGGATCCGAAGATGACGTTAGCGTTTCTGCAGCTCATCGATGTACGCGGAGGTGGCTCTGCAGCCCCAATCTGGAGGCGCAGAGTCTGGAACAGTGGGGGCACTGGAAGTCCGTTGTCGTGATCACTGCTGCTGCTGCTCTGTGGCGTTGATCCTGGCGGCAGTCAGCTTTTGGCGTCGAGTACTTTCGAAGTTGGTAGCGGCTTTGTGAATTGTGGCCCGCCACAGAGGTCGGTCACTGGCGCACTTCTCTAGTTCTTTTGGTTTGAGTTCGCACACTGGAGGTTTCATTTGACCGAGTCCTTGTACCGTATACTGGGAGTATGTGCTTTGCATCTTGTTTCTGCTTCCATGGACCACTGTCATACCAAGTATCTGAACAAGGACATCGTGATTTTTCTCCTGTGATGGATCACAGTCACGTGGAACAACACAACAAGGACAGTAAACGCTTCTTCTTTATGAGCTTATCATTACTTGGACTCACCTTGGCTTAAGGCTGTGTAAGACCAATTGACATAGGCTAGAACACCAAGGCCACATCAAAATGTTGTTATGTTCTGCATAGTTATGGTGGATTGTCTTCAGTCGTGACAAGCTCCTAGCATAAAATTATCAGTCTCAAAAATCCCTCGAAGTCGGAGTGTGGCTGCCCACGTGGCACTGTAGTCAAAACGGTAACACGCCTAATGTTCTCATCCCTAGCTGATGCATTTGTATCATAGTGTTCAAGTGCTTCGGCTGTTCGGATGATCCTGGAGTCTTTTAGCCAGGGTACGACAACAACAACATTACTTGAACTAACTATTTTGCCATTTGATATGTTTATTTTATGCCAAAGAAATGCAGAGTAGATTCATTTCAGAGAGAGAGAGAATGGACTGAGATTCAAACGCTTTACTCGTAAGGGCCAAATCCCTTCAGGAGAGGGAAAACCATGAGTGCAATGAAGAGGAATTCATATCGATATCACCCACATCACACGCTTAAACACACTGCACTCATACTGGATAAGCATCTGTTTTTTCAATACAGGTTCGTTCTTTTCTTGATGACGTTAGCAAAATAAGCTTGAATACACAAGGTTCATTGACACATTTACCAGGGTTCTTTGACACACTTACCAGGGTTCTTTGACACATTTACCTGGGTTCTTTGACACACTTACCAGGGTTCTTTGACACATTTACCAGGGTTCTTTGACACCTCACCACACTTATCGTGACAATGGCTCCGGAGGGGGGGGGGGGGGGGGAGAACGGTGACGCCTCTAGCTGGAAGACTGTCCGGCAAAGGCCGACGTCAGCAGGGTAGCTTCGTCGCTGACGCTGGTACCTGGCCACCAGATGTGCCACCAAGACTGCAGGGAAGGGCGGCGGCAGTGACGGCACGAGCTGGAGGTGATGGGGAGTTCTTCGCATCCAAACTAGGGAGAGGATGGCATAGACAGCTCGGGTTCTGCTAGGTGGGCGTGATGTTCAGTGTTGTGTAGTACCTTAGGCAGCGGCCTTCACCCAAGAAGACGATCCATAAAACGGGGACCCCGTCCCCGCCACCCGTCGAAGGATGTCGCAGGTGCCTGCAGCAACGAAGCTTGACCCTCGGCTCAACGATGACGTCGAGGGCGGAGGACACAGAGGTGATGAGCCTCCTGGATGGCTGCTTGATGTTGTTGTTCCTTCGGCTGCTGTCCCTTCTCTAACTTCGTAAACACTTTCGTTCCACCTCTTCACCTTCGTGACGTAAGCACAGCTCACCAACAACAAACACCCCCCCCCCCCCCCCGATCGCTGGGTAGTGGTTGGTCGCCTACCGTCACGTGGGCTGGGTTCTAGTGAGCTGAACTGACCCCGCAACACGTGCTCCGCTTGGAATGCGGGACACTCGCAGTGCCGCCACCAAGAAAAGGAGGGAAGGAAGAGAAAAAAAATAGTCAGAACATGCCACGGTCCTCTCAACCTGTGACACACGGTTACCAGGGTTCTTTGACACATTTACCAGGGTTCTTTGACACACTTACCAGGGTTCTTTGACACATTTACCAGGGTTCTTTGACACATTTACCAGGGTTCTTTGACACACATACCAGGGTTCTTTGACACACTTACCAGGGTTCTTTGACACATTTACCAGGGTTCTTTGACACACTTAACAGGGTTCTTTGTCACATTTACCAGGGTTCTTTGACACATTTACCAGGAATACATATTCTCTGGTACCTATCAAACTGGGAAGAACAAGTACACAATCGACTTCATCTTCTTCTGTATCCTTGCATTCTCTTCTTCTTCTTCTTCTTCTTCTTCTTCTTCTCTTCTTCTTCTTCTTCTTCTTCTTCTTCTTCTTCTATTATCATTATTATCATTACCATCTATCACGTAAAGGATGGGACTAGGATGTTGGAAACGCCAAACCATGTCATGACATGCTTTAAATGATGCGCCATATCCACTGACCAGTTAAGAAGCAATGTACATGATGGAACATTCTGTACAAATAAAAGCAAGTACTGTTTCGGATGTGCGATCACCAGTTTCTAACTTTTAATCAAATAGTTTCATACCAGCGCTATTAAACTAATTTCTATTTATCCTTTGAAATTGTTATTCTTATATATTTTGGATGCAATAGATGCCACGGTCCACATTATACGGTTACATTTCTTGAACGAATTATGAACCAGGCTTGTATAACGCTGTATTCAGAACTGGACAAATTAATATTTACCAGCATAACGTTGCCTGTTGTTGTTGTTTTTTTTTGGTTATTTTTTTACCTTTTTCTTGTTTTCATGCATTCTGCTACACAAATCAAACATGAATTACGAGTAAAAACAAAAAATAAATGCCTCATCGACGTCAATATCATTGAAGCTAATCGCATTAGACATTTTTACCTGGAGTTTTTTCAGAAAAAAAAAGTGTTACTCGGACATGCATCAGCATGATCGTCTTTACAAACATTCTTTCGAGGACAGAGAGAGAGAGAGAGAGAGAGAGAGAGAGAGAGAGAGAGAGAGAGAGAGAGAGAGAGAGAGAGAGAGAGAGGTGTGTGTGTGTGTGTGTGTGTGTGTGTGTGTGTGTGTGTGTGTGTGTGTGTGTTTGCGCGTGTTTACATGTGTGTGCGTGCGCGTGTGAGTGCGCGCTCGTGTGGGTGTGTGGTTGTGTGTATGCTCGCACGCGCGCGCGTAAGTGTGTGTGTGTGTGTGTGTGTGTGTGTGTGTGTGTGTGTGTGTGTGTGTGTGTGTGTGTGTGTGTGTGTGTGTGTGTGTGTGTGTGTGTGTGTGTGTGTAACAACAACAATAACAACAATAACAATAACAATAACAACAATAACAATAATTTTATTCAGTTTTTGCAGGCCTTTTGGCCCATATGAACAACAGAATATTTTATCAAAATTAGTTAATAGATGAGTGGTGAACATTGCTAAGCTTATTTCTTAAGTGTAGACATTTAGTAAGATATAACCCAATTTTGTAGATAAGGTTTCCATTGGTGGTCGTACACAGTTGTCTAAGTTTGACAATTGACGGAAATCTATAATAATACAAAGGAATAAACTTTCTGCGAAGGGTGGAGTATTTCGGGCATACAAATACAAAATGAAAAATATCTTCAATATGCTGACCATCACATTGCAAACAGAAAGGGTTGGACGTTGGGTTTCCATAAGGAGACACTCCGTTTAAAGGTAATTTGTTTGTTCGTAGAAAACAAACAACTCTACGAAGTTCACTTGATTTCATTTCATCTATGTAAATTGCACTGCATATGTTTGGATGGTAGTCTAAATATTCAGGCTGATTTGTGAGGAATCGTGCCATTTCTGATTGTGAATATCATGTAATCGCATCTTAAACGTATTAAGAATGACAAAATATCTCCACAATTCTGCATTGCCCAAACATATCCAAAAACCCATGGGTACATAACAGTTTCGAATGTGTGTTGCCCAGTTCGTTCTGCCTGAAGTATCATGAGCATGTAGCATCATATAACATTGTTTTGGGTACCTATGGTGAGGCATGTCAATCAATTTGATCCAATACTTAACTAATCGAATGAAAGCATCAATGTAAATCGGAAATCTACCACATTCACCCAGAGCTATGTCATTCTTTATATCCCTACCAACCCCCTAGGATCTTTTGCAGATCTTGACCTGAACCCTTTCAACATCCTCATACTGCTGATAGCCCCAGACTTCAGATCCATACAAGAGAAGGGGTTTAACTTTTGCATCAAAGATATTAAAAACTGTAGAGGCAGGGATACATTGTAGTCTAAAGTATAGTCTTTTAATCCCTGCAACAGCTCTCAGTGCTTTTCCTGATAAATTTTCAACACATTTTGACCAGTTAAGAATTGAACCCAAAATAACTCATAAGTAATTATAACTAGATTCTTTAATTTATCTCTTTTCCTGTATAGTACCATTTCTCACAATTTTTAACAAAACCACAATTTTTGAATACTATCACTTTAGTTTTGTCCATATTGACCATGAGACCCCATTTTTTTACAAAAATGTTCTAAACAATTTATCTTCTTCTGTAAATCTGCCACTGAATCTGAGACAAGAGCAATGTCATCTGCATACATTAGTAAGAATATATCAAATGGATGAGCAAACACGTCTATTCCTCTAGTACCAAAATTATTAAGCTCTTGTTCCAGTTCTGAAAGAAAAATTGAAAATAACATGGGACTCAAAATGCATCCTTGTCTAACACCAGAAATACAATCAAGATACTCTGTTATATTTGTTCCAGTTTTCACAGCTGCTTTTACACTTTTGTACATGCTTTGTAATGATAAGAATAGTTTACCATGGATGCCCCTTTGCAACAGTAAATACAACAACTTCATTCTATCAACACAGTCAACGCCTTTGAAAAGTCAACAAAAAGAGTATAGAAACGACCACCTTTCCTTGTGAGATATTTTTGTATGAGAGATTGCAGAGAAAAATGTTGTCAATTGTACTATAACCTTTACGAAAACCTGCCTGGGCTTCCGGGATCAAATCTACTTGACTGCAGAATTTTGTTAACCTTTCATTCAATATTGTACAATATAATTTACCGATAAATATTTAACAGTGATATGCCCCTGTAATTCTCAACTTGTTCAGTGCTACCTTTCTTGTGCAGTGGAAAGATTACCGCCTTAGACCAACATTCGGGGTAAATCCAAGTTGTAAAAACTTTGTTAAACAGAGGCCACAAAAATTTGGCATGGATATAAGTAGCATGACGGAAAAAGTCTGAAGATAGACCATCCGGACCTGGTGCTTTGCCACTTTTGATATTATTCAGGGCATTTAACACTTCACTTTCACTTATCTCCTCATTCATGCAAGAATTAATGCAATTCTCACAACTGTTTGGGCCATGCGTAGTTACTGTGTCTTGAACGGCCTGATTAAATTCTGACAAAAGAAGACATTTCTAAGTGAAATAATGATTTAAAGTAGTCAAACCATGTGCGCGGTAGAATTTCATTTGACCTATTCATCTTTGATGAGGTAAATTTTTCAGTTTTTGCCAGAATGCCTTTGGATCTTTATTGCTACAAGAAACATAAAGCTCATTCAAAAGTTTCTCATTATATTCAGTCTGTTTCCTTTGCATAAATCCTTGAAACGTTTCTTGAGACTAAGATAATTTTCCAAAATCGGTTGTGGTTTGTATATCTAAAAGTGTTCAGTACGCTATATTTTATTTGTTTACTAACTGCGCATTCAGCATCCCTCCATGGTGGCTGCAATGGAGAATCTAAGTTTTTTTTTTCTTTGTCAATTTCATTTTCCCGCGGCCCTTTGAAGAAAAGAGACAAAATCTGACATGCCACATCAGTGTTTTGATCCAATGCTAGAATGAATTCTTCAAATTCAGACTCTACCCTGCCACGCAATTTAGAGTAAAAGCTGTCTCTTAAGTTTCCTTCCAAACATATCTGGGCATTTTCTCCAAGACAATATTTTCTTCTTCTCTAATCTCTTCAACATATCTTGAAGGGATGGAGATAGCAATTGGAAAATGGTCGGATTCAGATCTGTTTGCAACATACATATCTGTGATCAGTTCAAATAAGGAAAACGAGCAAATAAAATAATCCACAATACTGTTACCACTGTTTGCTGTACATGTGATCTCACCTTCTTTGTCACTGTTGGATCTTCCATTTACAATAATCAGTTCAAATTCTCTGCATAAGTCTATCAATTTTCTGCCAAAATTATTTACTGCTGTATCTTTAGACTTGCGACTGGTTAAAAACTGCTCATTTATCAATTCATTCAAGTCATCAAACATTTGAATATGTCGGTTACTGTATCAATATCCACATCTGAAAGGCTAGAAGTGCGAGCATTAAAATCTCCACATAGCAGCCATGGTAAATCAGGATATAAGTAGTCATTATTTGCGTCATGTAGCTCTCAAGAATGTCAAAACCTTCAATATTGTCATCATTGTATATAACCGAACGTTTCAGGTGCAATATAAACAAAACATGTAAGAATATCAATGGACAAGTGCAAAAGAGACTGCCTTACTTTCAGAATGACACAGTCCTGAGCCGTTTCCAGTAACCTTTCACATAACACGAAATATCCTTTTGAACACAAACAACGACACCTCCTTTCATTCGCTTCTTGCGTGGGCAGAAAAAAAACTGTATAGTTAGGGAATGCAAGTTCAATGTCACATGTTTTACAAGACCACATTTCACAGAGTGCGAAGATTTTGAATTTAGTACAAAAAGATTTGAAAGATGGACATCTTGGTTTTCCAAAAAGACCCTTGAATGTTCCAAGACATTATCTGAAACTCAGAGGATATATGCGGAGAATGCGGATGCGTTGAATGAACGACAGGATCCTCAAAACTTGTTGCCGACAAGGCCAAAGAGGAAGGGGGTCGTTCGGGACTCTTTTTTGCCTGGGAAGTGGGCCGGCCTGATCTTCATCTTCGTGGTCGTTCTTTCAGTCCCTGGGTGGCTCTGTCGTAGTCAAACGTCTTGCCGTCAATCATGAGTGAGTCAAACTTCAAGAATGCTGTTTCTTTTCCGACTTTGCCTTTTTCAGAAAAGGCAAGAGCAGACGGCGGGTATCTCGCACTCTCTTTGAAAATCTTCACCAATGAAGATCGATTTTCCCGTCTGACTTTCTTTCAAGTTCTTCTTTTCTTTCAGAACTCGTTGCTTGTCCTTGAAGTTTGAAAAACATGCGATGATGGGTGAATCAGGGCCACTACTCAATCGGTGAACGCGTTCAAATCCTATGTTCCCTTCAATTTTCAAGTGGTTATGGATCACATCTTTTACAAGTTTCTCACAGTCGTCCCATGATTCATTCTGAGCCGTGCATTTCAAACCATTGAAAATCAAATTGTTTCTTTTGGATCTGCCTCCCAAGTCGTCCAATTTCTTCTCCGTCTCCTCCAACCTGTCCAGTAGTTCTTGATTCTGTCGTTTCAACACTTCATTCTCTTCCTTGACAGCACTGACTGTCTCATGCAACTGACCGACTTCTTCCCGTATCCCAGCGACGGAGTCACCGAGGGAGTCCAGTCGTACGTTCACGGAGTCGAGTCCACTTGCCAGATCTTGCTTCATGCCGGTAAGGAGTTCCATCAACGAGTCAAAGTAGGGTCCGTCTGCGGGGAGTCTTTCTCGCCGGTCTTCTTCCCTGATGTTCTATCCGTTGATTCGCAACGGACGGAGAGTCCAGATTGGTTTGTTTGACAGTTTTGTTTTTACTTCCAGGGCCAGGATTCATTTCCACATCGCCCGCCTGATACAAGAGAGTGGCGACAAGTGTCACTAACGCCAGCGACAGTCGCATGCTGCGAAGTTCAACTGTCTTCACTGCACTCTCTCTCACTCACTTGGCACGTTTGTACATGAAATTTAGATAAATCCATTGAAAATGTCCACAGATCGCTCTGAAATTCAGAGGAGATGATGGCATTCTCTTCACAAAGATGTGTACAAAAAATCTTGATGAAATCTTGAGATGTTCACGGCTAATTAGCAATTAATTGCAATTTCAAACAGAGCAGAACCAAAACCACGTCCGCCTGCTGTGATGAACGAAGTTCACCCCCCCCCCCCCCCCCCGTGTGTGTGTGTGTGTGTGTGTGTGTGTGTGTGTGTGTGTGTGTGTGTGTGTGTGTGTGTGTGTGTGCGTGCGTGCACACACACACACACACACACACACACACACACACACACACACACACACACACACACACACACACACACACACACACACACACACACACACACACACACACACACATACACACACACTTGTAATTAAATCAGTTGCGAACTTGTAATGAAATCCATTGCAAAATTCATCCTGGAAGCAATGAAAATAAAACAGATGAATGACACTCAAAATAGGATAATGCATTATAAGGGCTGTATGTATGAATAATAACATTCATTGCATGTGGGGAGAAGGTAACATGGAGCATCATCATTTGATTGAGTGGATGGTCGAGTCAATCTTACAACTTCTGTTAGTTTGTTTGTTTGTTTTCTTTCTAACATTACTGTATTACTCCTGTGTGCGACGACATACGGAGATGTTACAATCTTATGTGTTTTTGCTAACCTCTGATTTGATACACACTGGGAATAAATGGGTGCTATTTGTTTGACACACACTGGAATAAATGGGTGCTATTTGTTTGACACACACTGGGAATAAATGGGTGCTATTTGTTTGACACACACTGGGAATAAATGGGTGCTATTTGTTTGCAAGGAAAGGAAGAAGTAAATATTATTATTCTGCTAGCCCCTTCCCCCTTGTCAAAAGACCTCTTTGATGATAGCAATAGAAAATCAATGTCAAAGTGTCAAAGTCTCTCTCTCTCTCTCTCTCTCTCTCTCTCTCTCTCTCCTCTCTCTCCTCTCTCTCTTCTTCTTCTTCTTCTTCTTCTTCTTCTTCTTCCCTCCCTCCCCCCTCCTCCTCTCTCTCTCTCTCTCTCTCTTCTCTCTCCTCTCTCTCTCTCTCTCTCTCTCTTCTCTCTCTCTCTCTCTCTCTCTCTCTCTCTCTCTCTCTCTCTCTCTCTCTCTCTCTCTCTCTCTCTCTCTCTCTCTCTCTCTCTCTCTCTCCTCTCTAGTGCCACCAATTTCAGGGCGACATGCGGTTGCTTTCTGCCGATTTTTCAGTCCTTCATGGCAAAACGGGCAAGGCAGAAAGTTGTCATGCGGGTCGCCATGCTTCGTTTGAAGTGCAGGATTGACGGTGCTCTGTCAGGTTTGCTCCTCTCCTATTTCTTCTGGGGGAGTTTACTTCTCCAGTGCGGTGATGTTGAGAGCAACCCAGGACCCAACTCATCGCAGACGAGGCAGACCCGACTGACCAGCGACCTAGCCTGGAGAGGCCTGGTCATCCACACGACGGAGCATCCACCAGCCAGGGAGAGACTTGTCGCTTCACGACGTCATGAGCAAGCTGAACTCCATGGAGAGTAAATTTGACGGGAAGCTTGACGACGTGAAGCAGGACATGCACGCCCTACGGGAGGACTATGCTGCCATGCAGGGGGAGCTGAGGGGCTTACGGGAGGAAGTCAGCCAGTTACGTAAGGAGAACCAGGATCTGACAAAGAAGATGGAGGACTTAGAAAGGAAGACTGACGATCTGGAGGGGCGGTCTAAGAGAAACAACCTCATCTTCTATGGACTGTCTCGGACAGAAAATGAGACTCCCGTAGATTGTGAAAATGTGCTTAGGGACCTCTTCACAGACAAATTAGACTTGACTGAAGATGTTGACTTTGATAGGGTCCATCGACTGAACAACAGGCCGGACTCTCCTGTGATTGCGCGCTGCGTGTTCTACAAGCAAAAGGTTAACATTCTGAGAGCGAAATGCAAACTGCAAGGAACTAACATTTTCATCAGTGAGGACTTCTCCACCAGGGTGCGCGACCTTAGGAAAAAGGTGACTCCCTACCTTTAAAAAGGCCAGAAGTGACGGTAAACGCGCTAGTCTAATCTTTAATTACCTTCTCATTGACGGAAAGCGGTACACCTGGACGCGGAAGACAGACTTGCGGAAATCAGATAGGAACTTGGCCGGCCCACAAATGTACTTGGTGATATCTTCGTGCCAGTGAAAGGAACGACAGCGAGCCATCACCGGTTGTGTCAACCGTGTGTTGTGTATCCCAAGCACGTGAAACTGACCGTCAGGTCGTGCATTGTGACAACTCACGAACACCAGTGTCAGCTGACTGTGTAAATAATAGGGATGTTGTGTCTTCTGCAATTGTACATTTATGAATATGTCCACTGAAAACGATGAATGGTATAATGTTGATGTTTGTCATAAAAGTAGAACATTTTTGTTTCTTCATTGGAATATAAATGGACTGATCTCCAAAATACGTAGTAATGATTTTATTTCTTATATCTCTGGCTTTGATTTTGTATGTTTTGTGGAAACATTTGTTGAAGTCTTTCAATCGCCTGTGTTCTCAGGCTACACGGTTTACTGTAAGCCAGCATTAAAGTTCACTGCACGTAGCAGGCGTTCCGGTGGACTGGTATGCCTCGTGAAAAATGAGCTCTGTCCTTATTTGGAAGTTGTGGATGTGGTATCGGATTTATTCTTTGCTTTTATTATTGATAAGTCCTTGTTTGGCACAACAAAACATGTTATGTATGTGTGTGCATATATTCCACCGGAAGGCTCGCCGTATTATTCTTTTTTTTGATAGGGAAAAATGGAGTTTCTTTGCTAGAAGAATTTTTGTGTGATTGTTTTTCTTCTGATTACAGATGATGTTTTTGTGATTGTAGGTGGTGACTTGAACAGCAGAGTAGCAAAATTTTCTTGTGACTTTGAGGAAAACGCGCCTGAAAACGGTAATCAGTATAAAAGTGAACCACTACAAGTTTGAAATTCAGAGGACCTTGTTTTGAACAACTATGGAAAATTACTGCTTAATATGTGTACTGCTTTAAAACTGTGTATTGTATAATGGTGTGTGTCAGGGCGACCTCCAAGGTCGCTACACATGCATATCTGACTGTGGCAGCAGTGTTAACGATTATTTTTTTAATGTCTTTTGATTTGTTCTCCGTTATCACTGATAGCTGTGAGATGTATGTATCTGACAGAATTGAATCCGATCACATGCCCTTAGGACTGAATCTTACTTCTATGTGTTATAACGACAACGCTTCTTAAGTAAACAACAGGCGCTTTACAGTTGAAAAAATTGTATGGAATGAAGGTAATATTGATTTGTTTAAAAGTGTAATTCTTTCCGATGAAATGCAAGTGCGTATGCAAGAGGCAGTATGGCTGGTTGATATTAATGTCGAGGAAGCGTTAAACATTTTCAACTGTTGTGTAAAAGAGGCCGCAGAATGTATGAAGAAAGAGATTAGTGTCGGAAAATATCCAAAAGAAGATGACTGGTATGATACGGAATGCCGAGCTAACAAAAGAAATGCTCGTTATTTATTAAATAAATTTCGACGTTCTTTATCCCAGCCGTCACGTGAGTCTTACTGCAAAGCAAGGCGAGATATAAAACATCTGTTAAAGAGAAAGGAAAAACAATATAACGATGCTTTGTTGACAGAACTACTCCAATCTGTAAATAGTCAGAAAGAGTTTTGGGATTGTGTGCACAAAATTTCAGGAAAAAGAAAACAAACTCGTAAATGATATAAGTCTTGAAACATGGTTTTATCATTTTAGAAATCTGCTTGAAGGAAATGATCATTCTCATAACGATCTAGCTAATGAAACTCACGTAAATGACACTGAATACGATGATGACAATGTAAACCGTCCCATTTCTAAAGAAGTTTTATTGGCTCTAACAAAGATAAAACCTCGGAAAGCTGCCGGCCCAGATGGAATTATAGGTGAAGTTATAAAAACTGCTTGCCAGTCAAACTTATTTCTAGAGTTTTTGGTTAAATTCTTTAATTCTTATTTGACCAAGGGATATATCCCAGATCTTGGTCAGAATCCATTGTCATCCCATTGTTTAAAAAAGGAGATGCAAACGACCCAAATAATTACAGAGGTGTTTCATTGTGTAATGTGTGCAGTAAATTGTATAGTGCGGTTATTAACATGCGATTACAGGAATGGGTAGAAGAACATAATATTACGGGAGAATACCAAGTTGGATTCAAGAAAAACTATTCTACTGTTGATCACAAGTTCACATTGATAGCATTTATACAAAAACAGGTTTGTTTAAATCGTAAATTATATGTTGCCTTTATTGATTTTGAGAAGGCTTTTGATTCGGTAAATAGAACTTCATTGTGGCCTGTATTGCTGAAAAAACGGTGTTCATGGGAAACTTTATAAATGTGTGATAAGTATGTATGAATGTGTGAAGGCAAGA
>CM031611.1:72558476-72573476 GCA_018398815.1 Conus ventricosus
CCACAAAGGGAGTAGCGCACTAAACAAAAAAAACCCTTGCACAACCCCCACAAGGGGGGATTACGGCACTAAAAAAAAAAGGGAACATTGCCAACCCCCAAAAGGGAGGGGGGTAGCGGAAAAAAAACAAAAAGAACATTGACTACCCCCAAGGGGGGAGTAGTGGCACTAAAAAAAAAAGAACATTGCACAACCCCCAAGGATTTTAGTAGCGGCCTAAACAAAAAGAACATTCCCCCAAACCCACAGGGGGGGTGAAAAGGGGCACAAAAACAAAAAGAACTTTGCACTACCCACAAGGAGGGTAGGGGCCCACTAAACAAAAAAGAACATTGCACAAACCCACGGGAGGGATTAGCGGCACTAAACAAAAAGAAAAATTTGCACAACCCACGGGGAGGGGGGTAGCGGCACTAAACAAAAAAAAACATTGCCCTACCCACAGGGGGGGAGTAGCGGCACTAAAAAAAAGAACATTGCACAACCCACGGGGAAGGGAGTAGGGCACAAACAAAAAAAAAAACATTGCACTACCCCAAGGAGGGAGTAGCGGCACAAAACAAAAAGAACATTGCCTACCCACAGGGGGGGAGTATTGGCACTAAACAAAAAAACATTGCACAAACCCACAAGGGGGGAGTACCCGGAAACTAAACAAAAAGAACATTGCACTACCCACGGGGAGGGAGAGCGGCATAAACAAAAAAAACATTGCACACCCACGGGGAGGAGTACGGCACTAAAATAAAAAGAAAAATTGCACAACCCACAAGGGGGGAGTAGGGGCACAAAAAAAAAAAGAAAAATTGCACAAACCCACAAAGGGAGTAGGGCACAAAAACAAAAAAAACAATGCCCCCCTACCCACAAGAGGGAGTAGCGGCACTAACAAAAAAAACCTTTTGCCTACCCACGGGGAGGGGTAGGGGCCCCACAAAAACAAAAAGAACATTGCCCTACCCACAAGGGGGGGGAGTAGCGGCACAAACAAAAAGAAAAATTGCACTAACCCCAAAAAGGGGGGAGTAGGGCACTAAACAAAAAGAAAAATTGCACTCCCCACAAGGAGGGGTAGGCACAAAAAAAAAAGGGAACATTGCACTCCCCACAAGGGGGATAGCGGCACTAAACAAAAAAAAACTTTGGCACCCCCCACAAGGGGAGTGGGGGGCATTTAAAAAAAAAAGGAACATTGCACAAACCCACGGGGAAAGGGGAGTACGGCACTAAACAAAAAAACCTTTGCACACCCAAAAGGGAAGAGGAACGGCACAAAACAAAAAAACCTTGCACTACCCAAAAGGAGGGAAGGCACAAAAACAAAAAGAACATTGCACCCCCACGGGGAGGGAGAAGGGGCACAAAACAAAAAGAACATTGCACAAACCCACAAGGAGGATAGCGGCACTAAACCAAAAGAACTTTTCACTACCCCACAAGGAGGGGGGTAGGGGAAACTAAAAAAAAAAAGAACATTGCACACCCCCCAAGGAGGAGTGGGCGGCACAAAAACAAAAAGAAAATTGGACAAACCCACAAGGAGGGAGTAGTGGCACAAAACAAAAAAAACTTTTGCACAACCCAAAGGGGGGAGTACGGCACAAAACAAAAAGAACATTGCATTTACCCACAAGGAGAGGGGGTACCCGGCCCTAAACAAAAAGAACTTTTTTTGCACTACCCAAAAAGGAGGGAGAAAGTGGCACTAAAAAAAAAAGAACATTGCCCCCAACCCACAGGGGGGAGTGGGCGGAAACTAAACAAAAAAAACCCATTCCCACTCCCCAAAAGGGGGGAGTAGGGGAAACTAAACAAAAAGAACATTGCACTACCCAAAAAAGGGGGAGTAGGGGCACTAAACAAAAAGAACATTGCACTCCCCACAAGAGGGAAAAGCGGCACTAAACAAAAAAACCTTTGGGCACTCCCCACAAAGAGGGATAGGGGCCCACAAAAACAAAAAGAACTTGGGCCACTACCCACAAGGAGGGAGTAGGGGCCCACTAAACAAAAAAAACCCATTGCACTACCCAAAAGGGAGTTAGAAAGCGGCACAAAAAACAAAAAAAACCCTTTGCACAAAACCCACGGGGAGGGGTAGGGGAAATTTTAAACAAAAAGAACATTGCACAAAACCCCCCGGGAGGGAGTAGCGGCACTAAACAAAAAAACATTGCACAACCCCAAAAGGGAAAGGGAGTAGCGGCCCTAAACAAAAAGAACTTTGGCCCTACCCACGGGGAGGGGAAACCCGGAAAACTAAACAAAAAAAACCATTGCCCCCCCAAACAGGGGGGGATAGCGCACAAAACAAAAAGAAAAAATGCCCAAAAAACCCCAAAGGGAGGGGTAGGGCCCACTAAACAAAAAGAACATTGCACTAACCCACAAGGGGGGAAGAAAGGGGCATTTAAACAAAAAAAAACTTGGGCACAAAACCCACAGGGGAGTAGTGGCACTAAACAAAAAGAAAAATTGCACTCCCCACAGGGGGGAGTAGCGGCACTAAACAAAAAAACTTTTGCACACCCACAAGGAGGGGGGAAACGGCACTAACAAAAAGAACTTTGGGCACAACCCCCCCAAGGAGGGAGTACGGCCCTAAACAAAAAGAAAAATTGCACTCCCCCCCAAAAGGGAGGGATTACGGCCCAAAAACAAAAAGAACATTCCCCAAAAACCCCAAAGGGGGGAGTAGGCCTTCAAAACAAAAAGAACATTGAAACAAACCCACAAGGAGGGAGTGTGGCCCCAAAACAAAAAGAACTTTTGCACTACCCAAAAGGGATTTAGAACGGCACTAAACAAAAAGAACATTGAAACTACCCACAGGAGGGTGTATGGCACTAAACAAAAAGACATTGCAACCCCCCCAAAAGGGAGGGAGTAGGGGCACTAAAAAAAAGAAAAATTCCCACTACCCACAAGGAGGGAGTAGCGGCATTTAAAACAAAAAAACATTGCACTACCCACAGGGGGGAGTAGGGGCACAAACAAAAAGAAAAATTGCCCCTAACCACAGGGAGGGAGTAGGGGCCACTAAACAAAAAAACTTTCCCACAAAACCCCAGGGAGGAGTACCGGCACTAAACAAAAAGAACATTGCACAAACCCCCAAAAGGAGGGGAGAGGGGCCACAAACCCAAAAAGAACATTGAAACACCCACAGGGGGGGAGTGGGGGCACTAAAAAAAAAACCCAACCCTTGCACTACCCAAAAGGGAAGGGGGGTTGCGGCACAAAAAAAAAAAAAAAAATTGCACTACCCACAAGGGGGGAGAAAAGGGGCACCAAAACAAAAAAACATTGGCCCTACCCCCCCGGAGGAGTATTTGGCACTAAACAAAAAGAAAAAATTGAAACAAACCCACAAGGAGGGAGAGGGGCCCACTAAACAAAAAGAACATTGAAACTACCCACAAGGAGAGAGTGCGGCACAAAAACAAAAAAAAACATTGCACTCCCCAAAAGGAGGGATTTAGGGGCAACTAAACAAAAAAAACTTTGCACTCCCCCACAGGGAGGGAGTAGGGGCCCACTAAAAAAAAAAGAACATTGCACATCCCCCCAAAAAGGAGGGAGTACAGCACTAAACAAAAAGAACATTGCACTACCCCACAAGGGGGGAGTAGGGGGCACAAAACCCAAAAAGAAAAAATTGAAACAACCCCCCAGGGGGGGATTAGCGGCACTAAAAAAAAAGAACTTTGCACTACCCACAAGGAGGAGTAGCGGCACTAAACAAAAAGAACATTGCACCCCCCCACAAGGAGGGAGTAGGGGGCACAAAAAAAAAAGAACATTGCACTACCCAAAAGGGATTTAGTAGGGGCACAAAACAAAAAGAACTTTGCACTACCCACGGGGAGGGTGAAAGGGGAACTAAACAAAAAGAACCAATGCACTCCCCCACAAAAAAGGGAGTAGCGGCACAAAACAAAAAGAACATTGCACTACCCACAGGGGGGGAGAGCGGCCCTAAACAAAAAGAAAAATTGAAACTACCCCCCGGGAAGGGAATAGCGGCACTAAACAAAAAAACCCTTGCACTAACCCACAGGGGGGGAGAGCGGCACAAAACAAAAAAAACCCTTTGCACTACCCACGGGAGGGATAGCGGCACAAAACCAAAAAAAAACATTGCACTCCCCCACAAGGGGGGAGTAGCGGCACAAAACCCCAAAAAAAACCCTTTGCACACCACACAGGGGGGAGAGTGGCACAAACCAAAAAAAAACATTGCACTACCCCAAAAGGAGGGAGAAGCGGCACAAACAAAAAGAACTTTGCACTCCCCCACGGGGAGGGATTTAACGGCACAAAACCCAAAAAAACATTGCACTACCCACAGGGGGGGATAGCGGCACAAAAAATAAAAAAAACCCTTTTGCACTACCCCCAAAAGGGGGAGTAG
The DNA here is from genome assembly GCA_018398815.1 of Conus ventricosus. Taxonomy (NCBI): domain Eukaryota; kingdom Metazoa; phylum Mollusca; class Gastropoda; order Neogastropoda; family Conidae; genus Conus; species Conus ventricosus. Next base: position 72,562,891 of record CM031611.1, read on the forward strand.
CGGCACCAAAAACCCAAAAAGAACATTCCCACTACCCACAAGGGGGGGTGGGCGGCACTAAACAAAAAGAACATTGAAACTACCCCAAGGGGATAGGGCACAAAACAAAAAAAACCCTTGCACAAACCCAAAAGGGAGGAGTAGGGGCCTAAACAAAAAAAAAAATTCCCCAAAAACCCAAAGGAGGGAGTAGGGGCACTAAACAAAAAGAACAATGAAACTACCCCCCAAGGAGGGAGAGCGGCACAAACAAAAAGAACATTGCAAACCCACGGGGGAGGGGAGTAGGGGCCAAAAACAAAAAGAACATTGCCAACCCACAAGGGGGGAAAGTAGCGGCACAAAACCAAAAAAACCTTTTGCCCTACCCAAAAGGAGGGAGAAAGGGCACAAAACCCCAAAAAGAACATTGCACAAACCCACAAGGAGGGAGTAGCGGGCACAAAACCCAAAAAGAACATTGCACTACCCAAAAGGGAAAGAGTAGCGGCACTAAAAAAAAGAACTTTGCACTACCCAATGGAAGGGTAGTGGGGGGCCCCTAAAAAAAAAAGAAAAATTGCACTACCCACGGGGAGGGGTGCGGCCCTAAACAAAAAGAACATTGAAAAAAAACCCACAAGGAGGGAGTAGCGGCAAAACCCAAAAAGAACATTGAAAAAAACCCCACAAGGGGAGGGCGGTTTAGGGCACAAAAACAAAAAAAACCCTTGAAACTCCCCCAAAGGGGGGAGTAAACGGAAAAAAACCAAAAAAAACCCTTTGGACCCCCACAAGGGGGGAAATTGGGCACAAAACCCAAAAAGAACATTGCACTCCCCCAAAAGGGGGGAGTAGTGCCTAAAAAAAAAAGAACATTGCACTACCCACAAGGAGAGAGTGGGCACTAAACAAAAAAAACCCTTGCACTCCCCAAAAGGGAGGGAGTAGGGGCACAAACAAAAAGAACATTGCACTACCCAAAAAGGAGGGATAGTGGCACAAAACAAAAAAAACATTGCACTCCCCACAAGGAGGGAGTAGGGGCACAAACCAAAAAAACCCTTGCCCTACCCCAAGGGGGGAGTAGGGGGCACTAAACAAAAAGAACATTGCCAACCCAAAAGGGAGAGAGTAGTGGCACTAAAAAAAAAGAAACCTTGAAACTCCCCCACAAGGAGGTAGTGGGTGGCACTAAACAAAAAGAAAAAATTGCACCCCCCCCAAAGAGGGGAGAAAGGGGGCACAAAACCCAAAAAGAAAAAGGGCACTACCCCAAAAGGGAAAGGGAAAAACCGGCACAAAACAAAAAGAACATTGCACCCCCCCCAAAAGGAGGGAGTAGTGGCAAAAACAAAAAGAACTTTTTGCAAAACCCCACAAGGAGGGAAAAGAAACAAAACAAAAAGAACATTGCACAAACCCACAAGGGGAGTAGCGGAAACAAAAACAAAAAGAACATTGAAAAAAACCCCCAAGGAGAGAGTAGTGCACTAAACAAAAAGAAAAAAGCCCTACCCCCCAAGGAGAGGGATAGCGGCACAAAAACAAAAAAACATTGCCCTAACCCCCCAAGGAGGAGTAGGGGGCATTTAAAAAAAAAAGAACATTGCACTACCCACAAGGAGGGAGAAAGGGGCACAAAACCCAAAAAGAACTTTGCACTACCCCAAAGGGGGGAGTACGGCACAAAAAAAAAAGAACATTGAAACTACCCACCAGGGGATAGGGGCCCCTAAAAAAAAAGAACTTTGGGAAAACTACCCACAAGGGGGGAGAAGGGGCACTAACAAAAAGAACTTTCCCACTACCCAAAAGGGAGGGAGTATAGAAAAAAAAACAAAAAAAAACATTGCACAACCCCCAAGGGGGGAGTATGGAACAAAACAAAAAGAACTTGAAACTACCCAAAAGGGAGGAAATTGTACCCTAAACAAAAAAACATTGCACTACCCAAAAGGGAAAGGGAGTGTGGCCATTTCCACCAGGGGAAAAGAGGGCAGTGGGGGAATTCACGGGAGGGACCCACGCGCGGGGAAAGCAAGGAGGGTTTCACGGGGAATCAAACCCACTTTTTCTCCTCCCCCCGCCATAAACCAACAACAAAATTTGTGGCCCTAATCCCAGACAACCGACAACGTTTGCCCCCATTACGTTTAAGTATTATGCACCCCCAATCCAAGGTTAAAACAGCCTCAAACCCTGCGTAGTGGGGTTCCCCAAAACTAGTGGATTTTGGTTGTAGCGTATATGGACTTAGTCCCACGCAGTGACCCCTTTCCGGATAAAAAGGGTAAAAACCCTAAAAACTGAATTGGTTAAAAGCCAAGCTGGGGGGGCATTACAGCCCCACGCCCTTGCATTTTACCCAACGGTTTCCCCTGACCAAAATTTAAGCTTCTGAAGTGTTTTTTTTCCTCCCGGGTACACTTAAACGTTTTTTTTCCCCCCCCCCCTCTTAAATTCTTTCGATTTTTTTTGCAGGTACAATTTTTAAAGTGGACGCCCACCACAGAAAACCGACCACACTGGCCCCTTCTCTTAAAGGTTGTTGAGGGTTTTTTTGGTGTTGCCAGCTTTTATTCACAAATAAAAACCGGGGTTACAAACAGAATTTGTAATGGGGATTGCAACTACCTCAACTCCCCTAAAAAAACCCCACGTCCTAAAATCCCCTAAAAACAGTAGGTAAACGAATATAAAAACAAAGAAAACACGCAAAAAAGAAAGAAAAAAAGATTCATTTTTAAAACCGCTTTAATAAAAAAAACGAAAAAAAATTTTCATAAGAAAAGTTTTTCCACTTTAAAACCGTAAATTCCCAAGATATTGTAAAAGGGGGTGTGTTTCTATGGTAACAATGACATGCCTTTCCCTGTGAAATAAAACAAAATCAAACAATCCCAATTCAAAATTTCCCCACCCATCCTCTGTCTATTTTGTCAGGAACATTTAGGTACAAAAGGTAAAAGGGTCACGTGAACCAAAGGGACAAGAGCCTCGTAAAAAAGATAAAAAAAGGGATAAAAACAGACAGCATGAAACCTCCCCATGGTTTTGGATGAATAAGAAAACTCACTTTGGGAAACTGGAAATCTTTTTTTTTAAATTGAACCGACAGGAAAAAGAAAAAAGGGGGGAGGGTTTTTTTGGAAAAGGGGGGGTTGGGGGGGGGACACAAAACATAAAAATTTTGAAATGGGGGTGTGTGTGGTTGTGTGTGTGTTTTTGTGTGGGGTGTGTGTGGGGTTGTTGTTTTGGGTTTTGTGTGTGTTTGTGTGAGTTTTGTTGGGGGGTTAATAATCCACTGACCTCATAGGGAGCCACCCCTGACATTGCTTTCAGATGCCCATTTTTTCCCGTTTTTTTTGCTTTCAACTTACTCAACACGTTTTTTCGGTCCCCCTTTTTTCGCCCCGATCAGAACCTCCAAAAAGGATGCCCCCTGACGGGGAAAAGGGCTTTTCCCCTCTTTTCAAAGTGTGCCATCCCGGGGTTCGTGACGGAAATAATGGTTTTTCCCGCGGACTTTTTTAGATAGGTAAAATTGTCACGATTTGTCACGGGGCCCAACAAAGGATTGACCCCATTTTAGGGTGGGGGAAATTTAATTCATTTATTTATTGTCGTTGTTGTTGTCGTTTTAACCGCCCCCTTAAGGGTGGCTTGTGGTGCTTTTTTTGCCCCTTTAATGTCGTTCACTCAGGTTGGGTTTGCTTTCCCCCTCTCTAATTTCCCCAACGCCCGTGAAATTTCTTTCCTGCAGGTTCACGGGGGGCGGGTACCTTTCCCTCAACCTTCTGTCTAAGGGGCCCCCCTCACCTGCCCTTTTTCACCTGCCGCACGTGCAAGTTTCCCTTGGGGTTTTGAGGAAATTCCCCACTGTGACGTAGGGTGGCATTTTGGGCCGGGCCATCGTTTAGGCGGGTTTTTCCCCTCTTCACTCGGGGGCGGAAGATGTCGGGGGAACCGCCTGACCGGTCCGGGTTTTTTTCCCCCAATTCGCGAAGGTAGGGTTTCGGTCCTTCATTCCACATCGGCCTGAAGGGGGGGGGACATCATCTCTTTTCCCGGAAATCTGCTCTCCCTGGTCCTCCAAACGGGACAGGGGGCGGGAGATCCTTGCCCACCACTTCTGGTCAACCCACGGGTAGCGGGTAAGCACCCATTTTCCGTGCTTTGTTTTTTTTTTTTTTTGTTGGGCCGGGCCCCAATTCTTCTCTTTTCCCGCAATTTCTTTTTTTTTTCCCAAAATTTAAAAGAAAAAATTGTTTGAACCATTTTTCCGGGTTTAATTCAATTTTTAAACCCGGGCCCCAGTCAAAATTAAAAATCCAAAATTCTTTATTCCTTTTTCCCGCATCTGGTGATGTGGTAGTCGGGGGGATGGGGGGGAACCTGGTGGGTTCAGGTTGGAACTTGCTTGGTCCCCGCTCCTCCCGCCCCTGTTTACAATCAAGGGGCTCTTTTTCTTCGGCCCCCCCCTCGTTTTGTGGCAAGGGAAAGAGTTTTAGGTTTTTCGAGCGTGGCCCTGCGCATGATTAAAACGTTTTGGGGTGCGTGGTTTTGGGGAATTGTGGGCCCTTTTGAAAAAGTTGCTATAAAATGTGGGGGGAAATTTTGGGGCCCTTGGGAATTTTTTTGCAAATGTGGGGGGCAGAAAAAAAGCAATGGTTTCTGTATTGTTCAGTTCCAAAGAAAAGGAAAAGTTGAACTGAGTGAGAAAAGGATGAAAACAAAAATTTGCCCAAAATTTTGTGTTTTTGCCCGGGGAAAGAATCTCTTTCCTGCTTTTGGTGAGGAAAAAACCCTTTTGCGAACGTTTTCCCCAGTTGGTTTTTTTTACGTGTTATCTTTGGGGCGTGTTTGGGCTGGAATATTGATGTGTTTCGGCAAGCCCCCCCCCCGCCCCTCATTCGAGGGCTGTTAGGAATTTTACAGGGAAATCCAAAATGTATTGGGTTTGGGGGTTCCCCGTACCCATTTTTTTCTTTTCCTCCCATTCCGTTTTCCCCCCCTCCCGGGGGGTTTTTTCCCGGGGCCCCCCATGGTTGGGGCCTACACTGGGTTTGGGGGCCCCCACTGGGTTGGGGGCCCCCACACGGGGTTTGGGGGCCCCGGGGCTGGGGAGAAGCCCGTGGGGTTTTGGGCCCGGGCGGGCCCTGATCCCTGTCCGGGGACCCCCCCCGCGCGAAAACCCCCCTCCCACGGGGTGCGCCCCTCCACCGTCCCATCGCACTTTAAAAAAGCCCATGGGGACCCGGGGTGGTAGCTCTGTGGCGTGCGATTTTGGGGGGTATGTTGTGTGTGTCAGTGGGTCGGCCAAAAGGGAAAGGGCCTCCCCTTTAAGAACCGACCCGGCTTGGGGGACCGGGGCGTCCCGGGGGCTCCCAGTGGACTTTTTGGGAGGCAGGGGTGGGGGGAACTACATGAGACCCCCGGAAAAGGGAAAGGGGGCGGAAATCTTATTTTTAATTATGGTCATGTTTTGGGTGGTTTTAATGCTTAATTGTGTGTATGCGTGGTGTTTTAAAAGCTTAAATTTTGAATTTTGCCCTGTTTTGTGGGTTTGGGGGCTTAATTGTGATTTGTGTGTTTGGAGTTAAAAAAAAGGGGTGTTTAATTTTAATCTTTTTTGTTTTTGGGCTTTTTTGGAGGGGTGTGGGTCAGGGCACTTTCCCCCCACTCCCATCTAAACCGATCCTGCCGGGCAGACCTCCCGGGGGCGGGCCTGACATTTGGAGGGGCCCCGACCCGGGGTGTGAGGGGGTCGGGGTTTTCCTCCCCGTTTTCGCGGAGTACCGTCCAGTTTGTTTGTTTTTTATCGTTTTGTTTGTTTGTCCCTGTTTTTTTGGGGTGGTTGGCTGGGTGACTCTAACGTGTGGGAGTCTTTTGGGGGGCCTTAAGGAACATCTGGGGTGACGGGGGAAATCGAGGTGGGGACCAGGGGAACCCACCGCGGGCCAACCTCCTCCTTTCCCCCCGGGTGCCCCGGGAGAAAAGGCCGTAAACTTTCCTTTCTGTTGGCCCCTCATTTTGCATTCCTGATTTGTGGTTAACCCAGTTTTCTTTTCCGGCTTTTTGAGTACAGGGGGGTGTATTTAGTCCCTTAGTGTACTTTTTTTTTCCCCTTTTCCGGTTTTCCCTCTGCCATTTTTTTTTTGTCGGTGAGCCCCCCCCGCACGTTGCCGGCTTTTTTGTGCGGGTTTGCCAAAAGTGGGGCACCTGGACAAAATTTTTTTTTAAAATTTTTTTTATTTGTCCCGGGGAGCCCCCCCCCACACTGTTGCTCGTGCTGTGGAGCGGGGGTGTTGCCCGAGTGGAGCAGGGCCAACATATCCACACACACACACAAACAACACACCAAAACCAACACAAAATCCCCCAAAAAATTTGTTTTTTAATTTTAGTGGAAATTTCTTTCCCCCCGTATTTTAGAACCGAGATATTGTTGTCATGGCAACGTTTCCCGGGGGCTGGTTGGGGTGGCGACGCGGGCGTCGAAGAAGAAAAAGGGATTCCAAAAAAAAATCCCTACTATTAATCCAGAAAATCGACTACGGTGACTTTACTTAAAACCAGTGCTTTAGCCCAAAAAGTCCCGCGAGAAATTTTGTTTCTTCTTTGCTTGGGGGGTTTTTCTGCCGGAAACCCCCCCCCGACGCTTTTCCCCTCGGATGCATCAGGTGTGGGTTTTTAAAAACTCGGGCTTTTTGAAGGGGCGCAGAAAAACCGAAACCTTTTCCCCCTCCATGGCCCCCCCCATAAAGGGCAAGCCCCCGAAAGGAAATTTCCTCAAGGGGAAAATCGAAAAACCCCAAAGGGGCGGGTCCAAAAGGGTCAACCCCCTGTGGGAGTGGTGAATCCTGCCCAGGAAATCGCCTCTGCCATTTTTTTTGGGGCGAAGCGACGAGAGGAAAGGCCCCACCCTCGGGAGAGGCCGGTTTAGACAGGAGGCCCCCCGTCGGGGTGTTTTGATAAACAGGAAGATTGCGTAGGGAAGAGCGCAGAGAGAAAAGGGAGCTAACAGGAAACCCCGCGTAAGGAAGAGGCTTACAGGCAAAAGGGTTCCTTCGGGAAAAGTTGGGTCAGCGAAAGGGGGGAGGCGGGCCCGGCAAGGGAAACCCCCGCGGGAAGGTTGGATCACGAGGAGGAGGCTGCCAACAGGAGGCCCCCGCCGGGGGGAAAATGGAACAACTTTTTTCGCGGCCCCCCGCCTTTTGTAAATCAAAGGGTTGAACGACAGGCAAATGATAGATTTTGAGGCCCAAAAAATTTTAAACTTCCAGGTTCGAACCCAAGAAAGGGCAAATTTATAGTTTTTAGAGCTTTTGAAAAAGGTGCAGTTTTATACCAATTTTCGAGGAACAAAAAAGCCAAAGCACCTTTTTGGATTAACAGGGCGGGAAGGGGGTGTGTGGGTCACTCAAAAAGAAGGGGCGTCTTTTGCAAACATGCAATTGGCTCTGCGTAAACGTTTTCCAAACCCTTTTTCCCAAAAGGGCGTACAGGAGGAAAATTCCCGGTCCCAAAAAAAAGAATTTAAAGGGGAACCCTTTGTTCAGTTTGGGGAAAAGGCTTTTCGCAAAAAAAGCTAGGGAAAAGGGGGGTCCTAGGCTAAGCTGGAGCTTGAGGGGTCTGATTCTCATGAAAAACTCACCAACCCCCGTTTCCCCAAGGAGGGTCCGTATAGGCAGACAGCACCACCGGATTTCGCGGTGCGATTCATACCGCCGGGTGTTTTTCTGAAGCCGTAGAGAAAAAGGGGGTCGCCAAGGGTACGGAAAAAGGGAAAACCCCCCGCTTGGGGCTAGTGGCAATAAGGGGCCAACGACCCCCTTAAACGGGCGAACAAAGCAGGCAGTTCCCTCGGGGGCCTCACACCCCCCCACTGTTATTTTTTTGGTCGCCCCCCCCCACAAAAAGGAAAAAAAGCCCTAGAGCCCCGATCATGGGGCAAATCCTTCCCAGCTTTCCCCCGTGCCCGGCTTTAAAGTGGGGGCCCCTCCCAGCTTCTGGTGGGACGAGTGGGGCCCAAGTTTTTTCCCCTCTTTTTTTGTTCTTCCTTGGCACAAACCCTCCAAAGGGTTCGGGAGCATCAAAGCCTTTTTGGATAAAAGGGTTTTGGTTTTCCCTGAAGCTCAGCAGGGCGCCAGTTTTTGATGTGTGCGGGTTTTGGGGGCTTTGGGTTTTAAAACCCCACCCCCTCCTTCCCGTACTAAATTCCCAAACTCCCCCCCCCTTTTTCGTGGGAAAGAAAAAGGGGCCCCGCGTGGAGCGAAACCCCTTAAATTTCCCTCCCCAATTTTGGAATTTTTTTATTTCCCTTTGGACGGGACCGCAGGCCCCGTCCTTTTCTACTGGGCTGGGGCCCCTGCAGGCTTTTGTGGGGTTACCACCCCCCGCCAAAAGGGCCCAAAAGCAGGGGCCGGGGAAAGGGGGTCATTTCTACAGCCAAACCCCTTTACGGGTTTTCGAGAGTCCCATCCCGCGCCAAAAGTCCGGCTTCAGGCCCGGACTTTGGGGTGCCAAACGCCTGGGCAAATGGTGGGGTGCCCTGCCAGTCCTTTTCCCCCACACGCCAAGGGAAACTTCAAAACTCCACAAAGGGGGGGTTTCCCCCTTTAATATTTTCCCCTCAGGCGATTTGGGGACCAAGCCCGCTAGTCTTTCCCCCAAAAACTTTAGAGAATCTGTTTTTCCCGCCCGGCCCCCTATCAACCCATGGCAGGCCATATGAGCTCCAAAACGGGCTCCGGGCGAGGAAAGGGAGGGCTTCTTCTGGCCGGGGGGGAAATTTTTCAGGGTTTGGGAGTACGCCGCAGTTTTCGATGTCCCGCCAACGGACAACGCCAAAGGGGGGCTTGAAAGCGTTTTTCCCCTTGGGGCCCTGCCACTTGGGGGTTTGGGGGGGCCAAAAAAACCAAAGGGTTTTTTTCGACCTGGGGGGAAACCCCTTAAAAAACCATCCGATCGCGGGCACCCCTACATTTTGGTAGGGTAAGACTCGCGACTTTTGTACCCAAAAGGGTGTCCCGCTTGGCCCCAACGTGCCCCCACGTTGCTGAAACCTTCCCGGGAGATTTGGGCCGCACTGGGGTGCCCCCAAGGGAAAAAGTACGCCCCAAAATTTGTACTGGGGAGCGGGTCAAACCCCTCCCGTGCCTGGACCGGAACTGGCCCGTTAGTCCCCTCGACTCAGGTTTGGCAAGGGGGGAAATGCCGAGTAAATTTCGCCATATCCAAGGGGTTCCCGCAATACGGATGCTGACTATCTCAGCCCACTTTCCCTAGTCCCGCACATTGGAAAATATCCCGAGGGACCTTCCCCTCAACCATGGTTATTCCCCTTTTGGCAGTAACAGGGGTAGTGACAGTTTTCCCCTTCAGTTTAAGTTAAAGGAAAGTGGAAAACCCCACTGTTTTTGGATTGCTTTTTTTCATTGTTTGAAGGCGGGTTTTGTTTTATAGAAAAAATTTGTACTAATTTTTTTTCCCTGTGGGAATTTTATCGTAATGTTTGTAATTTGGGTTTAAACGTACTCTTCGATCACAGAGGGTTTGGGGTTTAGTCCCCCTTGTTGTGAAAATTTGGGACATGCGTCAAAAAGGTTTTAAAGGGCACTGAAACCCCAAGAAACAGTGCTTTTAGAAGGGGGTTTGTCACGAGTTTTTCACGAGGCCAAAGACGATTGACCCAACTAAAGGGGGGTGGAATTAAATTTATTTAAAATTTTTTGTCGTTTTGTTGGGCGGTATCCTCCCTTAAAAGTGGCTTTTGGTGCGGGTTTTCCCCCTTAATGTCGTTCAGCTCAGGGTTTGGTTTGCTTTCTCCTTAATTCCACTGCCCTGCAATTCCTCCCAGGTTCCCGGGTGGCTGGTACCTTTCTCTCGAACTTCTTCCCCTCGGCCTCTCACCGTTTCCCTTTTTTCCTGCCCCCCCCTGCAAGATTCCTCTTGGGCTTAGGAATTCCACCCTTGGGGACGTAGGGTGGCATTTTTGGGCCCCCATCGCTTAGGCATTTTTTCCCCTTCACTCGAGCGGAAGAAGTCCTGGGGGCGCCCGCTCCGGTTTCCCGGTTCTTACCACTTTTGTCAAGGGACGGGGCGGTACCTTCATTCCAACAGTCCCTGAAGGGGAGGGGCATCATCTTTTTTTCCGCATCTGCTCTTTCTGGCCTCTCGACTGGACAGAGGGCAGAGAGTTGCTTGACCCCCCCAAAAATTCTGGGGCACCCACGGGGAGCCCGCTGGAAACATCATTTCGTGCTTTGTTTGTTGTTTTTTTGTTAGCCGGGTAATTCTTCTCTTTTCGCAATTTCTTTTTGTTTTCAAAATTAAAAAAAGAAATATTGTTTGAGGAAACCACCTTTTTTCTTTTTTCTGGTTAAATTCAAACTTTTAAACCGGGCCCTCAAAATTTTATTTCCAAAAAACTTTATTCCTTTTATGCCTCTGGTATTCGGTAGTCGGTTGGGGGGGGGGGAGAACCAGGTATTCAGGGTTTTGGAAATTGCTTTGGGGGCTCACTCCGTTTTCCCCCCCCTGTCCAATCCCCCGTCTCTTGTTTTTTCGGGCCACCGCTGTTTGTGGTGCAAGGGGGCCCA
>CM031611.1:72585976-72588476 GCA_018398815.1 Conus ventricosus
GTGCCCACCACAAAGATTGCAATTATATAATGTCTGCCTTGATGTAAAGTCGTTCTTAACGTTGAATGCGTTTCTTCCTCTTCTACTGTCCTGGACTAGTTGTTCCTTTTCGTCATATTACGGTTGCAGAGTATAGACATTAAACGTGAATTAAGCCAGCTGATGTGGACCCTTCCCTCCAGAAATAAACTCAGGAACTCAAGACTTTTCTAATGTGAGAAGAAAAAAAAATGCAGGAAGAATACAATTTTTAAAAAATCTGGTTCAAAACATAAAGTGTCCATTAAGATAATTTCACGCTGGATTTCTTTGACAGAAAAGAATATGTCGAACGACAAAAAGACTTAGTTTAAATAAAGGGGGCCCATTACGTTAAGTGCTCCTTTCTTTATTGCGGTTTCCACGTGACAATAGTCCATCAGAAGAGAAAGAGCAGATTGTCCTAATTGTATTATTTCAAGTGAGAAGGGCCCATGAAAGAAAGAAAGGCTCACTGTCATGGACGTGTTGTTCCAAGAGATGGTGGCCCACTAGAAGGCAAAATGTTCAGAGACTGTGATTTCTTTTCCCTCTAAAATATATGCTCCATCAAAGAACCAAAACTTCCCTGAGCTTCATTTGTTCATGGTGAAGGTGATCCACTATTTTTTTTAAAGCTGGCTGCATTTATTGTCTTGTTTTGCTGTAAGGAATGGGTTCTCTCTCTCTCTCTCTCTCTCTCTCTCTCTCTCTCTCTCTCTCTCTCTCTCTCTCTCTCTCTCTCTCTCTCTCTCTCTCTTTTCTGAATTGAATATCTCTTCCAATTCACCTTCGCTCTTCATCGCATTTCTCTTTTTATCTCACCTCGCTTTCTCTTTTGCTTCTCTCTCTCTCCTTCGCTTTTCTCAAGCACACTTTCCCTCTTTCTGTCTCTGAGACTGAGAGTGTCTGTCTGTCTGTCCATCTTTTGGTCTATCTGTTTGTCTGTTTGTCTGTCTGTCTGTCTGTCTGTCTGTCTGGTCTGTCTGTCCGTATGTCTGTCTCTCACTCACTCACTCACTCACACACACACTCTCTCTCTCTCCCGCTCTCTCTTTCTCTCTCTCTCTCTCTCGCTCTCGCTCTCGCTCTCTCTCTCTCTCTCTCTCTCTCTTCTCTCTCTCTCTCTCTCTCTTTTCTCTCTCTCATTTCGCTGTCCTCCATTATCCCCCCCCTATCTCTCTCTCTAAAATGTCACAGCAACCGAGTTCCTCCCTCTTTCATGATAACTTTGCACTGCCCTTAATCAGGGGTGTTCTCCCGTTGTTGGAAGAATGGGTTACTGACAGATGGAGTGACGGAGACAGCCTCTCTGTCCATCCCACCCGAAAAGAATCACCATGCCTCCTGCCTCCAGCCCCAGCTTCACCCCACCCCTTTTCCCTCCCCTCCCGTCCATTCCTCTCCCCAAATGGAGAAAAGAGTCTACCGTGGAGGGAGAGTGTAGGGAGACTGATGGAGGGAAGGGAGCTCTCAATTGGGCCAATCAGCATCACAGTTCCTGCGACCAACGCGGGGCCACTTCATTACAGCCAGGGGTGACAGAATCATGTATTGATGTATAGCTAGCAAGAGCAGGCTAATGGATATAAACGATGATGGGGATTTACATAGACGTCTTTATTGATTGTGCCGGATCAGCAGAAGAGCTCTGTGTGAGCAATCAAAAGCTTTGTATTCAGATCAAGGTCGAAACCCAATATAAAACTTGCCATTTTCTCTACCCGTGTTCATATGTTGATGTTCTGGTGACAGAATAAAATGTGCTTTAAGTCTTGACCCTTCTCCCTCCCAGCAAAATAAAAAGAAGAAGAGATAAATGAATGGAGCAAGTAAATGAATAACTGAATAAACAAACAACTGACTAACTAAATGAACAAATAGATAGGTAGAATAGACAAATAGATAAATCAATAAATGGATAAACAAATAAATAAGTAAATACATACATGCATACATACATGCATTAAAACATACACACAAGCATAAATAAATGAATTGAAAAAATAAATTAATTAATTAATAAATAAATAGATAGATAAATAAATAAATAAATAAATAAATAAATAAATAAATAAATAAAAGTAACACGCTCTTCTGGCATGGTTTTTCATGGTTGCCGTATCACCTCAGTGTCAGCTAGATACCGCCGTCATTGTAGCTGAACAAATACTGCAAAAATGAAATCCAAAAATACACTCGGAAACATGAAAAAAAACGGAATCTCAAAGCTAGTTGCCGCCATGCCATTTTCTCTCTGGAACAAACTGTGACGATCACGACGCAACGTTTCAAGCCTTTGTGGCAAAACGTACTGCTGTCCAGTTAGACCTCTAAGCTTAGCGCAGATCACTCTGCCTGAATAGTCCAACTGTGGTCTTTGGTCAAGAGGCAGCTTAGCCACATCTCGGAAACGACCGAAAGCGATTTTTGTTCCGTTTCAAACTCAGCATCCTACATTCTGAACAGACCAGCTATATCC
>CM031611.1:72595976-72597530 GCA_018398815.1 Conus ventricosus
ATGTGACATTGATCATGTACACACGTCATGAGAGGAATCATTTGATGTGACATTGATCATTTACACACGTCATGAGAGGAATCATTTGAAGTGACATTGATCATGTACACACGTCATGAGAGGAATCATTTGATGTGACATTGATCATGTACACACGTCATGAGAGGAATCATTTGATGTGACATTGAGCGCATAGCTGATTACACACGCCATTAAGCTAGCAGCACAGTTGTTGGGTTTTTTTTTCCATGTCATTCCTCTCTCTCTCTCTCTCTCTCTCTCTCTCTCTCTCTCTCTCTCTCTCTCTCTCTCTCTCTCTCTCTCTCTCTCTGTGTGTGTGTGTGTGTGTGTGTGTGTGTGTGTGTGTGTGTGTGTGTGTGTGTGTGTGTGTGTGTGTGCATATCACTTGTCTGAAAAGATCGATGGCTTAACGCCACAACGGTAGGTCCTATATCTTCAGATATACGTTTCTGGTTTTTCTTTTTTACGTAAATGTATGCTTACAAAATAATTTCGTTTGTGTCCATTTTTTTTATTTTTTTTGCTTTTATATCCATAATATTGAGAAAGTTATGAGTGATGTCTGGATTTTAATGTGACTAAGATCTAACCTTTTTTGTGCCAAAAGAGTATATCTGCACATGCACTGCTTAATTTTCTTGCCAAAACACTCAATAATCAACAGATGTACTGTTTTGGCACAGAATTGTTTTCAGCTTTCAGGAAGATATGTTAGAGTAAAAAGGAAACATCTACAGAAACAATGTTTTGCCGCAAATGGTCCTGTCAAAATATGTGAAAGCAATTTCTGCACACACGAAAAGAGCAAAAAAGAGATGTATGCCTTTTCCACAAGAAAAAAAAAGAAAGATCGTATTTGCATTTTTTCCCTTGCCAAAAAGAGTTACTTTTGCAATAACCTATCTTATCTTGAAGAGACCCGTTCCTTTTCTGGCTAAAAGATGGAACATGTGCAAAATGCGCTGAAGAGACCCGTTCCTTTTCTGGCTAAAAGATGGAACATGTGCAAAATGCGCTGATGCAACGCTCTTGCTGGGGCACACACTGCCAGTAGAAATGGAACAATTTTCATTGCAAAGCGAGACGACTGCAGGCGGAAATCTAAACAAATCTTAAATAAATGTTAGCGAACCGCCCAGAGAAACGTGGACAAACGAGTCACAAGTCACAAGTCACAATTTCATTGGTTGAAAGCATGCAATGGAAACAGACATTGAAAAATAAAATAAGGAAAACGAAGAAATACAAAGAGTGAAAATCAGCGGAAAAGGGAGAGGGAGGTGGTGGGGGGTGAAATCTGAGGGGGATGAGGAGGGGAGAGGAAATAGGAGGAGGGAGGGGAGAGAATGTAAATATCTTCGTTCAAGACCACCAAATCTTATTTTGCACGAAAAACCCCCCTTTTCACATACAAATCACGTCCATCTCATGTCAGTTTTGGCCAAAATTAACACCTGTTTTCTAAACAAAATTAACACACCAAAACAGCAAAAATCGACGCAATTAGTACATTAAAAATGGGGGCTTACGTGC
>CM031611.1:72597630-72615130 GCA_018398815.1 Conus ventricosus
GAATAATGATGACGATACTGCATCTCGCCCTGAGTACCTGCGATCTAGGTTGACCAGCACAGAGAGTGATCTTTCCAGACCATCTTCTGCAGGCAGTGGACGACGCTGCTGGTTTCAGCCCGGTGGTTGTCCACAGTTCGGCCACTGTGACATCATGCCCACAAAGTTGGCAGTGAGAGTGTGTCCATCCCTGCAGACCTTGCGAGGGTGTGTAGGTTTTATGTAGCTGTGTCGGTAGATCCACTTTGATTTTCTTTAGGCGGATGGTTAGCATGGAGGCTTCAGCTGGACCTGTTTACGGGTTTGACGACTGGCTGGACGGTTTCTTCCTTGTGAGCCGGAATGGTCAAATCGTCTATGAAAAATAAGCTAGCGATTCTTTTCTTCCACTGCACTTTGTTCACGCAAGCAGATGTCAGAGCTTGTAGACATTCCCATTTTCTCCAAAGCATGTCTGATTGTCTGGGCCACACAGACGCTTTGATGAAGACAGGGCAGGGGCTCAGATAGCTGCAATGTAAATGTCTTCCATCCGATTGCCAGAACTGTTTGAGTGCATGGTTTCAACCGACAGACAATTACATCTTGACTGAAGTCTAAAAGTTTTGTGGCTTTCAAAGTATGACCAAAGAGAGGAAAACTCTGAATGTTCTGGTAACTTGAAAGTCGTAGCAGGAAAAACCTCCCGTCCCGTGCCCTGTGGTCTTTGTCATTTTCTTCTTGTTTCTTCACGTTTCCTGCTCTCTCCCCAAACGAAGACCATGTGCACGTTACACATTGCTGATGTCACTGGGATGTTCACAACTATGGAAAAAAATCAGGCGGACTATCTGCACATAAACTACACATGCTTCGGTTCTAACCATGCGGAAGCAATCATCGTGTTTAAAGAGGTGACAGACAGTATTTTGTTTCTACAGAATGGTCATTTATATCACCACTATTTCAGAACAGTGCATGCGTCAGCACCTTTAATAGATATATATTTTCTCAACATTCGGTTGCCAAGGATACAGGGTATTGACGTTAAAAATGCGGTGTCCATCTCGGTCCATCCATGTTGGTACTGTCGGGTTGTTTCATCGCCAGGCAAGATGACTTTTCCGTCCATATGTCTCCATGTTGTCTGGCGCAAAAACGATTGGCTTTGGTTCTGGGCGTTGTTTCGCAGTTTGTCACATTTGTTTGCCATCTCAGACACGATCTTAAATATACTGAACAACATTAAAAACGCACCGTTTTGATTTGCCGATTTCCCATTTGGAAAAAATGTGTATTTGGATTTGGTATATTAACACAATTTTTAAGGGACACAGATTCACACTGCCTCGGTTTCTCCGCGCTTGCCAACGTTCGTGTGACGCCCACGTGCAACTCGCCCAAAACACTTTTGTTGCCACTGGGGCCGAGACTGAACGTAGCTCATCTGTTTCTTTGTCTCAAATGGTGAGTTTGAAGTCATGCCGACTGGAAAACGGTATCAGTTGTCATTCGACCAGGCGAAGTGGTCCGAAAACAATGCCGCGACTGTCTATGCAAGAACGCGAGCGAGCCATTGGAATGTTGATGGTCGGTATGTCATCGAGAGAGACAGCCAGACAACTGAACTGCAGTCACTCTACAATTGTAAGGCTATCACAACGTTTGGCAGCGACTGGTTCCACCACTGATCGGCGTCGAACGGGCCAACCTCGTGTTACCACACCAGCGCAGGATCGATACATTCGACAGCTTCATCTTCGTAATCGATTCCTTACAGCAGCAGAAACATGTCGCCAGGTGGTTGGTCGATGGGGTCCAGTGTCTGGACAAACCGTTCGACGTCGATTGCAAGAATCAGGGCTCAATGCAAGACGCCCTCATGTTGGCCCAGTCCTCACCCGTAGACACCGTCAGCAACGCCTGCAGTGGGCCAACCAGCATCTGCCATGGACACGACGTCAGTGGAGAGCTGTGCTGTTCTCTGACGAAAGTCGCTTCGCGTTATCTCATGCTGACGGGAGAATGAGAGTCTGGAGGCGTGTTGGGGAACGCTACGCCAACTGCTGCGTGTTTGAAGCCGATAGATGGGGAGGGGGCAGTCTGATGGTTTGGGGGGCATTCAGTCATGACTACCGGACACCTCTGTACTTTTTTGACAACCATGTGAATGCCAACACGTACCAGCAGGTGCTGCAGAACCACGTCGTCCCACTGTTTGGCCAGCACCCGGAGCTGCAGTTCTTCCAGCATGATAATGCACGACCCCACACCGCAAGAGCCACCGCTGCGTTTCTCCAGGCGAACAACATTGCCGTGTTGCCCTGGCCATCTCTGTCCCCTGACATGGCTCCCATTGAACACGTCTGGGATGAGCTGGGGCGTCTTGTGGCCCGTGGAAGACGTCCACAGACTCTCGATCATTTGAGGTGCGCACTGACCGAGGAGTGGGATGGACTGCCACAGGCGTTCTTGCACAACCTTGTCTACTCCATGAGGAGGCGCTGCCAAGCATGCATCGGGGCAAATGGCGGACACACTCGGTATTAGAGCTCGCGGACGGACATGCTCGTCGTGGTGTACTTTTTGACAGGGACCCTAGTGAAGTCACCAGCTAATTTCAGATGAATTCGGCCATTCTTGTCAAGAACAGACATTTTGTTTAATTGAAAAATGGATGCGTAATCAAATATGCTTACTTTCATTAAATAATGCTGTACTACCAACGTTGTCTGGGTCTTTTGGCAAGCGGTGCGTTTTTAATGTTGTTCAGTATACATGGAAATGCGTTGTTTCGCAGTTTGCCACATTTGTTTGCCATCTCAGACACGATCTTAAATACATGGAAATGCTCGATGGTGCCGGATGCGTATCAGCAGAAACTATAGGCATCGGAGGTAGCAAAACACGTGACCAGCGTTCTGCACCCCTTTGGGTGAGGGGGTAAGGGAAGGTGTCCCTAAGATAGCCCTGTTCGGCCACGAGACTTTGAGTGATAACTGGTCTGGGTTTGAGCTGTCGTATCGTGACATGAAGATAAAGCAACACTGCTGGATCTTAAAGGTAAAACACAGAACATTAAAAAGTACCTTGTTTGTAAAATATTCTTTGGTGTAGAAGAACGCGACGTTTTCAGCCCAGGCCCTTGACAAAGGACCCTTGACAAAGGACTCTTGACAAAGGACCCTTGACAAAGAACCCTTGACAAAGGACCCTTGACAAAGGACCCTTGACAAAGGGCCTGGGCTGGAAACGTCGTGTTCTTTTAGCCCAAAGGATCTTTTACAAGCAAGACATTTGTTGACGTTCTGTGTGTCGTGACGCAATAAACAGAGATGACGATTGGCAGAGAAGGGGAGGAAGTTGGAGGGGGAGGGAAGTTGGAGGGGGAGGGCCGGAGGGCAAGGAGACTGCGAGGTGTAAGGTTAAGAACACTGGGCTGGGAGAAAGCGGTGGATGGAATATATTAGGGGCCTGAGTTGGGGCTGGGAGTGGGGGTTCGATTCCTGTCGCTTTGGGTGTGTGGATGATACGTACATACAAACACCAGCATGGTTGGTGGTCAATGGTGTGTGTGTGTGTGTGTGTGTGTGTGTGTGTGTGTGTGTGTGTGTGTGTGTGTGTGTGAGAGAGAGAGAGAGAGAGAGAGAGAGAGAGAGAGTGAGAGAGAGAGAGAGAGAGAGAGAGTGAGAGAGAAAGCGAGTGTGTGTGTGTGTGTGTGTGTGTGTGTGTGTGTGTGTGTGTGTGTGTGTGTGTGTGTGTAGTGCGTGCGTGCGTGCGTGAGTGTGTGTGTGTGTGTGTGTGTGTGAGAGAGAGAGAGAGAGAGAGAGAGAGAGAGAGAGAGAGAGAGAGAGAGAGAGAGAGAGAGAGAGAGCGCTCTTGAATATTCTCTACCTGCATATTTGGTACGCGACTCTCTTCCGACATTTATACATTTGTTTTCAAAGGATGGATATCTGAATAATTATTATCAGACCTAGCTAGTCTCAACTGCAGTCTTCCAGATCTTATCTTCTTTAACAATCCCATTGTTGCCTGTGTTCATCAACGCAGGGCTCTATCTCTCACACACACACACACACACACAACTTCAGGTAAGTCTGGGGAGACTCGGGCATGGGGCATGCAGGGTGGGCTCATTGCCACGTCTACAGCACACCAACAACAGATCACAGGCAGAAGAGCTTGTGAACAATCGTTTGCACTACGCACATTTGGCATCAGTCACACACTCCTTCGTTTGCCCTTTCCCCACCACCCACCCCCGCGCACCAACACACACGCACAGACTAACCCATAAAGTCCGACGACTGAACACACACGCACGCACGTTCGCATGCGTGCACACACGCACGCACGCACGCACGCACGCACACACGCACGCACGCACGCACGCACACACACACACACACACACACACACACACACACACACACACGCGCGCGCACACACAGCCTAAGCTGTGTTGACAAAGAGTACAGGTACCCACGGGCATCCCATTATGAAGTCAAGGGACATAACTGCTCCCTAGCAGATGTCACTGTATAATGGCCACTAAACGTGGCACGACACAAACTCCACGGGATCGTCTTAATGGTGTACCAGCCCTTAGAGCTCACCGGCGAAAGATGCCACCGTCAATAACTGCCGTGTGCGTCCAGCAGCTTTGCTCATCGCTGTTCTGCTGATAAGTGAAAACAGCACAACTCCACACACAGCCAAGCTTTGGCCAATGAGGTCTTAGATGCCCTCTGTAGAAGATCCTGGTTTACAGTCTTCCCTGCCCTCAACTGGTCGGCAAGTCAGTCGACATTGTATCTTATCGGTTCGGTCGCACTGTTTTACATTTAATATTACACATTTACACGGAAAATGTCGAAGAAAATACTACATCAGGTCGTACAAAAACAACAACAACCAAATAACAAAAAAACAACAACCAAATAACAAAAAAACAACAACCAAATAACAAAAAAACAACAACCAAATAACAAAAAAACACACCAAATAACAAAAAAACAACAACCAAATAACAAAAAAAAAAAAAGGAAAAAAGAAAGAGAAAAGGAAGAAAAAAAAGATCAAAGGAGGATAACTCCTGTCTTTCAAAGGTGAATAGAGTTACCTTTTCGTAATGTATGGGTCAAGCAAGTGGACCTAGAGAGTAGAAAATTGGGTTTGAAGCGCACGCCACGATAACGATCAACTATCTCCGTTACAGGCGCATCGTTTCACACCCAGGTGTTGGCGTGTTGTCTCTCTGATTGAACACCCAAGCTGACTAATGGGGGGGGGGGGGGGGGGGGGGGGGGGGGGGGGGGGGGGGGGTGCTATAGGCCACCTACGGTAATCAGGGTTTGAAGCATCAATCAATGTATGCATAGATCTTCATTTCGCCAACGATGAGTGAACTGCAAATGACAAAACTGGACTGAACATATTCAAACAGATATGACATGTGTGGAAGCTTTACGGATACACTTTAATTTAATTTTTTTTTTTTAACCTTGCATCGGATTTGAATTGCAGTTTGTGATACGTCTCAAGAGGAATAGATTTGGAATATCAAATGTGACTGTACATAGCTTAAGGTACAAAGCTAACGAGAGATTTTGTGTTGTCTCTCCACTGTGCAAAGAAACGGAGGGAAACGAATTATAATTATTTTGTTTTCTGTTGTCCAGCACCCAGAAGTCTTCGTGGATGTTTCAGAAAACCCGTATATCATAAACAACATTCACTATCAAACGTCAGCTGTCTAATGTCCTCACATACATTTCACGACGGACAACAACTTTCACAGGTCCTGCATTAAGCATTAAAGTATAGAGAAATAATATTATCATGAGAATTCATAATTGCTTCAATTTTTTTCCTTCTTTGCATGGTTAATGGGACTAGTAGCTAAGAAATGTGTCTGTGTGTATTCTTGTTTATTTTGGAGTATGGCTGACTGTTTCTATGTTGTTCACACATCCGTTCACAAGGGGCCTTGGCGAATTATTTTTTTCCTACTCTCTCTCTCTCTCTCTCTCTCTCTCTCTCTCTCTCTCTCTCTCTCTCTCTCTCTCTCTCTCTCTCTCTCTCTCTCCCCCCAGGGCTGGGTGGAAAAAAGCATGTGCAATTTGCTTATCTCATTACCCTGGTAAAATATAATTTCGTTCGTTCGTTCTCTCTCCCTCCCTCTTCACCTTCTCTCACTCTCTCTCCAGAAAGCAAAAAACACAAAAAGTAAAGAACAAAAAACAAAAACAAAAAAAAAAAAAGAGAGAAAAAGTAAACGTTCCAACGATCACATCGACACATGGAAAAAGAAAACGCCACCGAAAATACAGCCCTGAATATTAAATGCAATATTACAGCGGTCATGCTATCCTCTCCTGAATATCAACTGCAATATTACAGCGGTCATACTATGCCCTCCTGAATATCAACTGCAATATTACAGCGGTTATACTATCCCTTACCATCTGACGGGAACGAGGGGCAGACTATACTGTGTCGCGGAGACTACAAATGGACCGTCTGTGACTGCGGGTTGTTCGGTTAATGAGGCCCTCAGAAGTCTGGGCAGACGGTAATGTCCACGTCTAAAGTTGCCAGAGAAAAACACAGTAGCTCACGCATTATTAGTTCAGTCTGGTAACCAGCTAGTAGATAGTTAGGCAGGAGTATACAGATACATGGAGTTAAAAACAAAGATGTCTTTCCCTCTTTTTTCTGTTTTCTTCCCATATTTCACACACACACACACACGCACGCACGCACGCACGCACGCACGCACGCACGCACGCACGCACGCACGCACGCACGCACGCACGCACACACACACCGCACGCACACTCACACGCACACGCACACGCACACACACACACACACACACACACACACAGAGAAAAAGAAACGGAGAAAAAGGTAGGAAGTAAAACACTGCTGGCTGACGTATCCTCAGTTGTCATGTGCAGAGTAGATGGACTGGGAATCCCCCTCCCTCCCCTCCTCAGCCACTCTCCCCACCACTGAAAGCACGTCCAGGTGTCCATCACCAAAGGAGAGTCATGACGATGGTGGGAGAACACTGTTGGCAAGGTGGCTTGAAGGCCAGGTCGTTTTCTGACCAAAGGAGAGTCATGGTGGTGGGAGAACCCTGTGGACAAGGCGCCTTGAAGGCCAGGTCGTTTTCTGACCAAAGTGTGTATGACTCACGCTGTCCTGCTGGCACCCTATCAGGTTCTGCTATTTATAGACCAGAGTCTGATGATGGCATCTGTCGCCAGTAGGCTCTGCAGTCATCACACACGGGTGGGTACACCCCCCAGTGGGCTCTGCAGTCATCACACACGGGTGGGTACACCCCCCAGTAGGCTCTGCAGTCATCACACACGGGTGGGTACACCCCCCAGTAGGCTCTGCAGTCATCACACACGGGTGGGTACACCCCCCAGTAGGCTCTGCAGTCATCACACACGGGTGGGTACACCCCCCAGTAGGCTCTGCAGTCATCACACACGGGTGGGTGTCACGACCGACCCCTGGAGGTCTGCCCTGACAGGATCGGTCTAGGTGGGAGTGAAGGGAGTGACTGACCTCACACGCCCCGCAAGAGACCACACAATAAAGATTACGATACAACACCCCATTTATTCACAACACACACAATCGCAAATAAATATTTCAACACACGCACCATGCACTATCACAATCAAACATTCCAACACACATAACATGCACAATCACAATCAAGCATTTCACCATACGACGTACACAATCACAACCACAACATCTCATCACATATAACATATACACAATTATAAATAAACATTTCCAGCATCCATCCCTTCCCACACATGGAGTGCCTCCACACCCCTGCCTCTGTCAAGTCTACTGGGAGCACCCTGTCGCACTAGGTGCTCCGAACCGGGTCGGTTCTTGAAGGGAGTCGCTCAAAGCCGACACCCTCGACACACAAGCAGGCAGTGAAGAGCGCGTCCCGGAGGGGAGGGAGGGGGGGGGGGGAACGTGGCGTTGTTACTGGAGGTCCTGGACGGGGATCAGGGCCGGCCAGTCAAGCCGGGGGGCTTTTCTACCAGTCCGTGGTCCCGACCAGAGCGTGGCCTCAACCAGCGCGTGGCACCATCCAGTCCGCGGTCCCAGCCAGAGCGTGGCCTCAACCAGCACGTGGCACCATCCAGTCCGCGGTCCCAGCCAGAGCGTGGCCCTTAACCAGCACGTGGCACCATCCAGTCCGCGGTCCCAGCCAGAGCGTGGCCTCAACCAGCACGTGGCACCAACCAGTCCAGACTCCGGTGAAGCCCCCGGGAGGGGGGGGGGGGAAAACGTAGCTGGGAGGAGAGAAGAAAGGAGGGAAGGAAGAAGGAAGGGTACTGGAACCCCGCCGTCAGTACAGTCTGACCCATGCTGTTAAATCTTAACAGCCACTCGCATGATGGGCGAGGGGAAGTCTACTAAATGCACCAACAACCCCAGCTCAACACAGACCTGAGCATAACACAGTAAACCCATCAAATCAGGAATGTTCATTAAAGTCTTCTCAAAACGAAGCAGGTAAAAGACTGCATTAAATTAACAGGCTTTTAAAACAAATATGAATCATCTTCATCCTTCTCTCACTCATGCTTAACATTTTCCTTTCTTAGGAAATAAACCAACACAGCAACTATCGCTTTATAACTGCCACCACATTTTGCAAATAATAATTCAATGGCATAATTATCACACTTTATAGCCACATTTCAAAATAACACAAATCTCCAACCACGCATCCGAACGACAAATCATGCGTACGCACGCTCGCGAACATAAAACTCGTTCTCCTTGCACACACAAACAGACGGTGGCCGAAGAATAAGAGTCCGGCGAATGTGACAGGGGCGGACGAGCGAGACCAAGCAAGTACTAACCCTGAATCACCAGGATCTCTCCCATCCCCACCGACTACCGCATCACAAGGTTGCATAAACAGGAGAAAGAATTTGGATATAATTTAGAATGGCCAGGTTAAAGATTGAATTAACCAGAGAAAAGGTCTCACACAATATTTCTCTTACAATTTCGAAAACAAAAGAAAATTGCGCAAAGAGAAAATAAGCCGGCTAACAACAACAAACCAAAACAAACAAACCACGAAACTGATGCTTACCAGCTACCCGTGGGTGACCCCGAAGAGGCGGGTCAAACGACTCTCTCTGCCCTCTGTCCAGTCGAGAGGACAGAAGCGAAAGATGCGGAAAAAGAAGAAGTGATGTCCCTCTCCTACAGGCGACTGTAGGAATTGAAGATACCGACTGTACCTTCGATGATACGGTGAAGAACCAAGACCGGAGCAGGCGCCCCCAGAGACATCTTCCGCTCGAGTGAAGAGCTAACCTCCCTCAGCGATGGCGGCCAACATGCCATGCTGCGTCACAGAGTGAGCATACTTCAAACTAAAAGAAATGAAGCACGTGCGACAGGTAAAAAGACAGACGAGAGGCCGATAGACAGCAAGTTCGAGAGAAAGGTACCAGCCACCGTGAACCTACAGGATGAATAGCACGGGCAGTGGAATTAGAGAGAGAAGAGAGAAAGCAAACCGAAGTTGAGCTGAACTACACCAAGGTGCAACCGCACCACAAGCCACATTAAGGGACGGATACACGACAACAGCAACGACAATAAATAAACGAGTAATTCCGCCACCCTAGATGGGTCAAACGTCGTAGGCCTCGTGACAAACTCGTGACAAACCCCCCTTCTAAAAGCATCTGTTTCTCTGAGATACAGTGCTCCTTTGAACCTTGACGCATGTGCAAATTCACATCAATGGGACCGAACCCAACCTCTGTGATCGACAGAGTACGATAACTCCAATACAAACATTCTACGATAGAATCACACAGGGAAATACATAATACTACATATATCAAACAACTAAGCAAACCTTCCAACCATGAAAGTAACAATCCGAACCATTGATGATTCACCATCATTAACATCACTGAAGTGAAAACTGTCACTACACCTGATACAGAGACCAAAGGGGATATAACCCTGGTTGAGGGGGAGTGTCCCTCTGACTGATTTCCAATGTGCTGACTACGGAGCTCGGCTAAGATAGTCAGCATCCGTATTACAGGAACCCTTGATATGACGGAAAGTGAACGCATGACTCTGCAGTTCCACTGCCTAACTCATGAGTCGACGACTGACTGGCCGGATTCCGGTCCAGGCACTGGAGAGGATGATGATCGCTCTCCAGTACAAACTTCCGGCCGTACTTCTTCTTGGGCACACCAGTGCGTGTCCAAATCTGCCGGAGAGCCTCAGCAATAGTAGGGGTATCGATAGTCCTAAGTGGGGCAGCAATGGGTCCCACCAGGTCGACCCCAACCTTGCTGAATGGCTCCCCAACCAGTGGCACTGATCCCAGGGGAACACGCCTCAAGCGCCCCTTAGGCGTTGTCCGTTGGCAGGTATTGCAACTACGGCAGTACTGCCCAACCTGTGAGTTCATCCCTGGCCAAAAGAAGTCCGGGTCTTACTCGCTCGAGAGTCCGCTTGGAGCCCATATGACCTGCCATGGGGGAATCGTGGGCCTGCCGGAGAACAGACTCTCTCAAGCTTTGGGGAACAACAAGCTGCTTGGCCACACGATCTGCCTGAGTGAAAACCCTAAAGAGGATCCCCTTGTGGAGCTTGAAGCTCACCTTGGCGTGTCGGCAGACTGAGCAGGACGACCTACCAGTTGTCGCAGGCGTTGGACATCCAAGTCCCTGGCCTGAAGACGGACCATGGTAGCAGGATCGGCCCTGGCCAGAACCTCGTCAGAGATCGGCTGGAGAACGGGACGCAATTCCTGTTCCTGCTTCTTAGCTTTGGCGCGTGTGGTGACTCCCACACACGCCTGTACGGGCAAATCCGTAACACGGACTGACTGCGTCCGTCTGCGAAGGTGATAGTATTCCCTACGATAAGGGAATACAGAGGTCGCTCCACCGCGATGGCCCATACTTCGCCACAGAAGTAGGGGGTGGAGATAGAAACGAGTACTGAAGGACGGGTGGAGGTAAAACCAGCCTCCAACCCGCACACATCGTAACTGGCGCCCCGCCGGGCCTTAGGGGAACTAAATCCTTATCCACAAAGAGTGTTGATGCTCCCGAATCCCTGATGGTGTCGACCAAGGATGAACCAACAACAGAAAGAAACACTGGACACTCTGTACCACCAGAAGCTTGGATGGACCCCACGTTAGCCGAGGCGCGAGGATGCTGGAAAGGACTAGCCCCATGACTACAGCGGCTTTAGGGCAATCTTTCCTAATGTGGCCGGGACGACCACAAAGAAAACACAGTCGGGGCGCTGAAATCCCCGATGAACTGCCTGCCTTGTTCACCCCGCTAGCAGTTGTCGGCGCCTTATTGCCTAAATCCTGTGGAGGGCTTCCTCTCCGTATCTGGGCGATGCCCATAAGCCCTGCGAGCTTCAGAAACACCTCAGCGGTATGAATCGCAGCCGCGAAATCCTGAGGTGCTGTCTCGCCTATCCGGATCCTCAACTCTGGGGACACAGTGTTGGTGAGCTGTTCAATGAGGATCAGATCCTCCAGCTCCAACTTAGCCAACTGACGCCAGTACCCTAGCGTTTTTGCGCAGCCTATCACCAAACTGCACGAAGGTCTCGTCGTTATTCTTCTTCATGGACCTGAACTTCCTCCTGTACGTCTCTGGGTAAGGTGGAAACGCTTACGCAGAGCCAACTGCATGTCTGCATAAGACGCACCTTCATTTAGAGTGAGCACACACTCCCTTGCAGCACCAGATAATCCAGAAAAAAGGTGCATAGCCTTTTGTTCCTCAGACAATTGGTATGAAACTAGCAACCTTGTCAAAATGCTCTAGGAACATATCAATGTCTTCACTAGGTCTGTAACTCGGAAGCTTTAAACTTTGGGCCTCTAACTCTATCGCTTGCCTGTCGATCAACCCCCTGATTTACAGATGCGGGAGACCGCGAAAGAAGTTGTTCCATCTCCTCCCTACGCAGAGCCTCCATCCTGTCTAGTTCTTCCCTACGGAGGGCTTCCTGCCTGGCAGCCTCTTCCCTACGCCGATCCTCCTGTCTGGCAGCCTCCTCCTACGCTGAGCAGCCTCTTCCCTACGCTGATCCTCCTGTCTGGCAGCCTCCTCCCTACGCTGAGCAGCCTCCTCCCTACGCTGAGCAGCCTCTTCCTTACGAAGGGCCTCCTGTCGGGCAAACTTCTTCCTTACGAAGGGCCTCCTGTCGGGCAGCCTCTTCTCTGCGCAGCATAGCCTCTTCCCTATGCAGAATCTCCTGTCTGTCAGTCTCCTCTCTGCGCAGAGCCTCCATCCTATCCAACTCTTCCCCTACGCAGGGCTTCCTGCCTGACTGCCTCTTCCCTACGGAGGGCTTCCTGCCTGGAAAGCATCTTCTCGTCGCTGCTGCTCTAGAAACATCAGGACAGAGGTGATGTCCTGGGAAGGATTCACCACTCCCGACACGGGAGGATGACCCGTCTGACCCGTCTCTTGGGTCTCGACTTTTCCATGAGGAAAGTCTCCCTGGGCGTACTCCCCCCGAGGGGAAGCATGGAGAAGAGAGGGCTTTGGTTTCTGCGACTCAACAGAAGCCCACAGTTGCTTCGCTATGCTCTGACGCTTCCGAGCGGAAGTGCCAGTCGGGGTCCCCGACAGGAAGACCCCCCAGCGAAGAGGTAGTAAAAGTACTCCCTGGACTACCTGCTACAGCACTGGAATAAGTAGAAGTTACCGTAGTCGAAGTACTGGTACTAATAGTAGGGACTACAGTAACATTTTGATATACCCTTCTTTTTTCGACGCACGCGTCGCCATACCACCAGCGCCGGACGTCGCCATGACAACAATATCCTACGGTTTTCAAATACAGGGGGAAAAACAATTCCACTAAAAAAAAAACAAATATTTTAGGGGGTGTGTGTATATGTGTGTATGTGTGTGTGTGTGTGTGTGTGCGGACAAGTTCCGGGCTGCTCCCACTCTGGCAACACCGCGCTCCACAGCACGAGCAACAGTGAGCAACAGTGCGGTGGGGCTCACCGAAAAAAAAAAACAAAACAAAAACTATGTCCGGCTGCCCCACTCTGGCAACACCGCGCTCCACAGCACGAGCAACAGTGCGGTGGGGCTGGCCGGAAAAAAAACCAAACAAACTGGCAGACGGAATCCGGGGAGAGGAAAAAAAAAAAAAAAAAAGGGACACTAACGCCCGATACAACCCCTGTACTCAATAACCACCCGGGAAAAAAAAAAAAAAAACAAAAAAACTGGCTAACTACAAAACAGGAATGGCAGACTGAGCGGCAACAGAAAGGCAAAGACTTACGGTCGTACCTGCGTAAGGCACCCGGCGGAAGGAGAGGTCTGGTCGCGGTCGACTCCCCCTGGTCTCACCTCGACTCCTCTGTCACACCGGATGTTCCTTCAGGCCACCCAGAGACTCCCTTCACACTAGGTCACCCAGCCAACCACCCACGAACAAACACGACAAACTGACTAAACATATACAAAACAGACAAAACGAACAGGTACTCCGCGAAACGAGAGAGACAGTCAGAGCCCTTCACATCCCGGACGAGCCCCCACAACTGTCACGACCGACCCCTGGAGGTCTGCCCTGACAGGATCGGTCTAGGTGGGAGTGAAGGGATGACTGACCTCACACGCCCCACAAGAGACCACACAATAAGATTACGATACAACAACCCCATTTATTCACAACACACACAAACGCAAATAAATATTTCAACACACGCACCATGCACTATCACAATCAAACATTCCAACACACATAACATGCACAATCACAATCAAGCATTTCACCATACGACGTACACAATCACAACCACAACATCTCATCACATATAACATATACACAATTATAAATAAACATTTCCAGCATCCATCCCTTCCCACACCAGGGAGTGCCTCCACACCCCTGCCTCTGTCAAGTCTACTGCGAGCACCCTGTCGCACTAGGTGCTCCGAACCGGGTCGGTTCTTGAAGGGAGTCGCTTCAAGCCGACACCTCGACACACAAGCAGGCAGTGAAGAGCGCGTCCCGGAGGGGAGGGGGGGGGGGGGGGAACGTGGCGTTGTTACTGGAGGTCCTGGACGGGATCAGGGCCGGCCAGTCAAGCCGGCGGGCTTTTCTACCAGTCCGCGGTCCCGACCAGAGGTGGCCTCAACCAGCGCGTGGCACCATCCAGTCCGCGGTCCCAGCCAGAGCGTGGCCTCAACCAGCACGTGGCACCATCCAGTCCGCGGTCCCTAGCCAGAGCGTGGCCTCAACCAGCACGTGGCACCAACCAGTCCAGACTCCGGTGAAGCCCCCGGGAGGGGGGGAAACGTAGCTGGAGGAGAGAAGAAAGGGAGGGAAGGAAGAGAGGAAGGGTACTGGAAACCCCCCCGTCAGTACAGTCTGACCCATGCTGTTAAATCTTAACAGCCACTCGCATGATGGGGGAGGGGAAGTCTACTAAATGCACCAACAACCCCAGCTCAACACAGACCTGAGCATAACACAGTAAACCCATCAAATCAGGAATGTTCATTAAAGTCTTCTCACACGAAGCAGGTAAAAGACTGCATTAAATTAACAGGCTATAGAACAAATATGAATCATCTTCATCCTTCTCTCACTCATGCTTAACATTTTCCTTTCTTAGGAAATAAACCAACACAGCAACTATCGCTTTATAACTGCCACCACATTTGCAAATAATAATTCAATGGCATAATTATCACACTTTATAGCCACATTTTTAAAAAAACACAAATCTCCAGCCACGCATCCGAACGACAAATCATGCGTACGCACGCTCGCGAACATAAAACTCGTTCTCCTTGCACACACAAACAGACGGTGGCCGAAGAATAAGAGTCCGGCGAATGTGACAGGGCGGACGAGCGAGACCAAGCAAGTACTAACCCCGAATCACCAGGATCTCTCCCATCCCCACCGACTACCGCATCACAAGGTGCATAAACAGGAGAAAGAATTTTGGATATAATTTAGAATGGCCAGGTTAAAGATTGAATTAACCAGAGAAAAGGTCTCACACAATATTTCTCTTACAATTTCGAAAACAAAAGAAAATTGCGCAAAAGAGAAGAATAAGCCGGCTAACAACAACAAACCAAAAAAAACAAACCACGAAACTGATGCTTACCAGCTACCCGTGGGTGACCCCGAAGAGGCGGGTCCCAAAAGACTCTCTCTGCCCTCTGTCCAGTCGAGAGGACAGAAGCGCAGATGCGGAAAAAGAAGAAGTGATGTCCCTCTCCTACCAAGAATTGAAGATACCGACTGTACCTTCGATGATACGTTTAAGAACCAAGACCGGAGCAGGCGCTCCCAGAGACATCTTCCGCTCGAGTGAAGAGCTAACCTCCCTCAGCGATGGCGGCCAACATGCCATGCTGCGTCACAGAGTGAGCATACTTCAAACTAAAAGAAATGAAGCACGTGCGACGGGTAAAAAGACAGGCGAGAGGCCGATAGACAGCAAGTTCGAGAGAAAGGTACCAGCCACCCGTGAACCTACAGGATGAATAGCACGGGCAGTGGAATTAGAGAGAGAGAGAGAGAGAGAGAGAGAGAGAGAAAGCAAACCGAAGTTGAGCTGAACTACACCAAGGTGCAACCGCACCACAAGCCACATTAAGGGACGGATACACGACAACAGCAACGACAATAAATAAACGAGTAATTCCGCCACCCTAGATGGGTCAAACGTAGTAGGCCTAGTGACAAACTCGTGACAGTGGGTACACCCCCCAGTAGGCTCTGCAGTCATCACACACGGGTGGGTACACCCCCCAGTGGGCTCTGCAGTCATCACACACGGGTGGGTACACCCCCCCCCCCCCAGTAGGCTCTGCAGTCATCACACACGGGTGGGTACACCCCCCAGTGGGCTCTGCAGTCATCACACACGGGTGGGTACACCCCACCCCCCCCAGTAGGCTCTGCAGTCATCACACACGGGTGGGTACACCCCCCAGTGGGCTCTGCAGTCATCACACACGGGTGGGTACACCCCCCAGTGGGCTCTGCAGTCATCACACACGGGTGGGTACACCCCCCCCCCCCAGTAGGCTCTGCAGTCATCACACACGGGTGGGTACACCCCCCATAGGAACGTCCCTGGAGGAACTGACAAATTACAAGACAAAACACGATGCGTTCGGAGCTCTTTGGTCTTCTTCAGGCTAGATAAACACCATTGTGTTTGTTCCTGTTATTTGTTGGATTAACTACGATTCATTATAAACACCATTGTGTTTGTTCCTGTTATTTGTTGGATTAACTACGATTCATTATAAACACCATTGTGTTTGTTCCTGTTATTTGTTGGATTAACTGCGATTCATTATAAACACCATTGTGTTTGTTCCTGTTATTTGTTGGATTAACTACGATTCATTATAAACACCATTGTGTTTGTTCCTGTTATTTGTTGGATTAACTACGATTCATTATAAACACCATTGTGTTTGTTCCTGTTATTTGTTGGATTAACTACGATTCATTATAAACACCATTGTGTTTGTTTCTGTTATTTGTTGGATTAACTGCGATTCATTATAAACACCATTGTGTTTGTTCCTGTTATTTGTTGGATTAACTACGATTCATTATAAACACCATTGTGTTTGTTCCTGTTATTTGTTGGATTAACTACGATTCATTATAAACACCATTGTGTTTGTTCCTGTTATTTGTTGGATTAACTACGATTCATTATAAACACCATTGTGTTTGTTCCTGTTATTTGTTGGATTAACTGCGATTCATTATAAACACCATTGTGTTTGTTCCTGTTATTTGTTGGATTAACTACGATTCATTATAAACACCATTGTGTTTGTTCCTGTTATTTGTTGGATTAACTACGATTCATTATAAACACCATTGTGTTTGTTCCTGTTATTTGTTGGATTAACTACGATTCATTATAAACACCATTGTGTTTGTTCCTGTTATTTGTTGGATTAACTACGATTCATTATAAACACCATTGTGTTTGTTCCTGTTATTTGTTGGATTAACTACGATTCATTATAAACACCATTGTGTTTGTTCCTGTTATTTGTTGGATTAACTACGATTCATTATAAACACCATTGTGTTTGTTCCTGTTATTTGTTGGATTAACTACGATTCATTATAAACACCATTGTGTTTGTTCCTGTTATTTGTTGGATTAACTACGATTCATTATAAACACCATTGTGTTTGTTCCTGTTATTTGTTGGATTAACTACGATTCATTATAAACACCATTGTGTTTGTTCCTGTTATTTGTTGGATTAAC
The DNA here is from genome assembly GCA_018398815.1 of Conus ventricosus. Lineage (NCBI taxonomy): Eukaryota > Metazoa > Mollusca > Gastropoda > Neogastropoda > Conidae > Conus > Conus ventricosus. The sequence continues at coordinate 72,614,987 of CM031611.1, forward strand.
TACGATTCATTATAAACACCATTGTGTTTGTTCCTGTTATTTGTTGGATTAACTACGATTCATTCTTTAAAAAAAAAGTGTTTTTATTTCCGCCGCAGTCCCCTCACATTGAAACCGACTCTTCCCCAGAGATTTTGTTGTGTT
>CM031611.1:72620130-72622630 GCA_018398815.1 Conus ventricosus
TCACACCTGAACAACAGTGAAATGATTTCGACTTAAGACAAGTTAAAGAAAGGTATAACGTTCACAGAGGGTTGCTTCTAGTTGATTTATCGATTATTATTCATGATGAATATTATGACCACGTATGATTTCTATGAAGAAGTGAAAAGAGTAAACACAGTAGAAACAATTGGGTCAGAAAACTGCTCTGTAAGTCGTTTCCTGGTCAGACCAAGAACAGAATGAAATCCATCACTAAAGGAACATGTATGGCTGACATTTCTGTTTGGAAGATCTTACACAATGTTGTTTTTTTTACAGTATAGGAAAACGACATGGTAAGAAAAAACACACATACTGCAGATGTTCTCTGTAGTGTTACACAGTTTCGAAAGGGCGTGGCAATACCGTGACGCAAACGAGGTCAGTTGGTGACCCCCAAGACGTCCATGACGATCGGAGTAGACTCCATACTAGAGGCAAAGAGGAACCGGAGCAACCAGAGCCCCATCTCTCTCACCACCTGCAGGAACAGGAGGAGGAGGAGGAGAGGAAGAGAAGGCGGAGGAGAAGGAGGAGGAGGAGGGGAGGAGAAGGAGGAGGAGGGGGAGGAGAAGGAGGAGGAAAAGGAGGAGAGGAGGAGGAAAGGAAGAGAAGGCGGAGGAGAGAGGAAGGAGGAAGGGGAGGAGAGGAGGAGGAGGGGAGGGAGGAGAGGAAGGAGGAGAGGAGGAATGAGAAGGGGAGAGAGAAAGAAGAGAGAAAGGAGGAGGGGTGAGGAGGAGGAGGAGGAGGAAGAGAGGAGAAAAGGGGAGAGAAGAGAAGAGAGGAGGAGAGGAGGAGGAGAGGAGCAGGGGAGAAAGAGGAATGATAAAAATGGTAAAAGCAATGATGATGACGATAATGCTTCTATTGCTACTACTACTATTACTACTACTATATGATGATATAGTAGTAGTAGTAGTAGTAGTAGTAGTAGTAGTAGTAGTAGTAGTAGTAGTAGTAGAGCAGCAGCAGTAACAATAATAATGAGGAGGAGGAGGAGGAGGAGGAGGAGGAGGAGGAGGAGGAGGAGGAGGAGGAGGAGGAGGAGGAGGAGGAGGAGGAGGAGGAGGGGAGGAGGAGGAGGAGGAGGAGGGGAGGAGGAGGAGGAGGAGGAGGGAGGAGGGAGGAGGAGGAGAAGAAGGAGAAGAAGAAGAAGAAGAAGAAGAAGGAAAACGGTGAGTGGAGGTGTGTTAGATGAAGAGCAAGGGGAAAAGAAAAACAGGTCAAGAAAAAGAAACGAAGAAAGGAAGACGGGGGAAAAGGAAAAGCACGGACACAGGTTGGTGGAGTCAGTGTGTGTGTGTGTGTGTGTGTGTGTGTGTGTGTGTGTGTGTGTGTGTGTGTGTGTGTGTGTGTGTGTGTGTGTGTGTGTGTGTGAGTGTTGTTGTTGTTGTTGTTGTTGTTGTTCTTCAGTTTAACGTCCTTCCACTAAAAGTGATTCAGACAATATTATAGTGTAGAGTGAGCTTGATGTAAGGAATGAGAGAGATGCATTTTTTTTGGGAGTGTAAGCGAGTGTAAGTTTTAAAGTGGTACGTAATGAATGTAATCATAACCCTCCACCCCACCCTTTTCATCAGAACATTTAACTTAAACTAAATTTGTAACTGTAACAATCACAAATGCTAAAGATAAATATTAAGCGAACAGCCTAATAAACATTTAGAAATAGATTCAAGAGTCGCAAAATTGTTTAATATACTAGATAGTGGTAAAGGAGTCGATCCATCAACAAAACCCTCAATACCTGATTTATTAAAAAGCTCCTTTGTTTTGGGACAATGAATCAGTAAATGATTGACACTTATAGAATCCCCACACATACATTTAATATCTTTGCAATATTTTGTCTTAAACGAATTTAAACGAAGCCTATGGATTAGACTTTCAATCTCCCTGGATGAGAAAATAAATCTTTTGTATGATGTTATCCCATTGTTTTTGTCATTACATTTGATGCAATTGTTATAATAATATATGTCTGAGTTCCTCAGTGTTTTAATCGCATTATCATGAGATGTTTTATTTATGATAGAGAAACATTCTGTCAGATCTAAGCGAACGTTTATTGTTACTTGCCGCTAAGGTTTTGAGCTGCCTTTTTTGCAACTTTGTCTACTTGTTCATTTGCCGATATACCACAATGAGAAGGCACCCAACAAAAAAGTAATATTAATGCCTTTTTGGGAAAGAAGGTGTACTATATGATTGATTTCGGTTATCATGTCTAATCGTACACGTGAATTAGAAGACTTAATACCATCCAATGCTGCTTTTGAATCTGCGCATATTACGACCTGACTGTTATTTATGGGGAATTCAAAATGAAATCCAATGATTTGAGTATAGCAAGTAATTCTGCGCTATATATAGACAGACTTTTACCAAGATGAAATAACTTTTCTATTTTTAAGCTAGGAATTATGAAAGCTGTCCCGTGCTATTATCATCTAATACTGAGCCATCTGTGAATATTTTT
>CM031611.1:72630130-72635130 GCA_018398815.1 Conus ventricosus
TCATCTGCTATTGTTACTTCTGAACATTTGCTGTGTCATCTGCTATTGCTACTTCCGACATTTGCTGTGTCATCTGCTATTGTTACTTCTGAACATTTGCTGTGTCATCTGCTATTGCTATTTCCGAACATTTGCTGTGTCATCTGCCATGTTACTTCCGAACATTTGCTGTGTCATCTGCTATTGCTACTTCCGAACATTTGCTGTGTCATCTGCCATGTTACTTCTGAACATTTGCTATGTCATCTGCTATTGTTATTCTGACCGCCACGTGAACGCTCTGTGTTTGTTGTCAGGGGTATTAGCAGGCACCGTGACGACAACAAGACCGTGACAGAGTTTAGGAATAGTTAGAATTAGAAAATATGTAAGGGGACGCTTAGCATTCTTTTAAATCATTCTTTTTACCGCTCTCAACTGCAGCCTTTTTTCCCAAGTGTCCTCAAGAACATGTAGTTGAACCCACATGCCTCTTTTCTTCTAAATTTGTTCAAATCTCACGTTGCTTTTGATTCTTCTGTGACATGCGTTCTTTACTTATGAGTCGAATAGGCAAATTGACTCTTTTGTTAAAATTGAACCAAAAACAAGTGGGATGATTCTCTCATTACGTGCAAGTTTTGGTCTACGAATTTAGTCAGTCGGCCAGAAGATTTCATAGACGGTTTATATAAACCGAAATATTGCGTACGCAAGGGGCTGTGTCGTTCATTAGTCATCCGTGCATACAATAGTGTGGTACGAATAAAAACAAGGCGAAGAAAAGCGAGCACACAAAGACAGAGAAAATCGAAAAATGTTGTCCTCCCCCATCGTTCTGTATGTGCGCGCAGGGTCGTTAGATTAAAGAAGTGGAGCTGAACTTGGGGACGCACAGCTCTTTTCAGACAGAGAGGCTGCAGTGGAGGCGATCAGCTCCTGCGGACATAAAATCGTTTCCCTCGGGATTCAGACAAGTGGACTTCACCTTCCGCAGGCTAGCATTGAGTACTCTCCTTCGTGGAAGTTTCCAAGATTTTATTCGCAAGAGAGAGAGGGGGGGGGAGAGAGAGAGGGAGAGAGGGAGGGAGAGAGAGAGGGGAGAGAGGGAGGAGAGAGAGTGCAAGAGAGAGAGAGAGTGCGAGAGAGAGAGAGAGAGAGAGAGAGAGAGAGAGAGAGGAGAGAGAGGAGAGGAGAGAGGAGAGAGAGAGAGAGAGAAGAGAGAGAGAGTGCAAGAGAGAGAGGAGAGAGAGGAAAGAGGAGGAGAGAGAGGGAGGAGAGAGAGGAGAGAGAGAGTGAAGGAGAGAGAAGAGAGGAGAGAGAGAGAGAGAGAGAGAGAGAACTCTGAACTCTGAACTCTGAAAAATTTAATGAATAGGCCATAGACCCATGTCATTGGGAGTGGTTACAAACAGAATCAATTTGTATCAGTGTAGAAACACAATTTATACATTCTGAATACAAATGCACCTGTACAAAGCACATTTCCACTTCATTCACTCATTCGAGTGAACTACCGCGCAGTTTGAAAGCTTTTTCAAGATAGATAGCGAGTCGAAACTATTTGTGATTTATTCTCAGATGCCAAAAAGCATTGCAAGTTTGAACTGCGAAGGCTGGTTATAGTATTTATGAGGAATATACTGTTCTCTTAAATCCTGATACCGCGGACAATGTAAAACAAAGTGAAATTCGTTCTCTACCTGCGAAACACAGAATGGACATGACATATCGTTTTCCGTTATATTCTACGGAAGCGTAGCTTGTGCACGTTCAGCTGTGAGACACCCCAACCGTAACCTAATCAAACTGATTCTTGCTCGCAAATGATTAAGTACATTCAAATAGAGAGATAGAATCAATTCACTCTTGAACGTTCGATACAACAAGAAACGATCACTTTGTTCTATGTCATGAGACCATGCATCTTGTAATCATTAATAACACTGTTTTTTAGTGCTCTCAAAAATGCCCTCTCATCCTCAACCCCCTGATTCAGAGAGAGAGGAGAGAGAGAGAGAGAGAGAGAGAGAGAGAGAGAGAGAGAGAGAGAGGGGGGGAAGGAGAGAGTGAGAGCTTCTGTTCGATTTAGAGGGTCAGTACCCCGGAACTTACACAGGGGGAAAGGTATAAGAAAACGTTCCACATAATATCTATTATACGAACACGCAAAGATCTTTTTATTTTTAAAATCAAGTATTCGTTTATTTCATTTGCATACAAGAAGACATTTAGGAGTACGTCAAGGAGAAAAAGGCTTTAACAAACTCTCGGATTCGATGTACTTCTTATTTCGTTTTGCTTTTTCTCACACACACACACACACCCCACACACACACACACAACACACACACACACACACACACACACACACACACACACACACACACACACACACAACCCCACACACACACACACACGCACACACGCACGCACGCACGCACGCACGCACGCACGCACGCACGCACGCACGCACACACACACACACACACATACACACACTGTTTTACCAGATTTTCTTTCCAAGATGTCATTTTCAAAGTTCGTTTTGAACAGACACGTGTGTCTACGATATTTCAGTGAGATAAAATCTTGCCTCGCTGCACCAAGGTCTGAAGAAGAAAGAACAACGGTATGGAGTGAGGTGCCAGTGTCTTGTGACATCAATAGACAGCGGGTTTCATGATCACTGGATTCTGTATCACTGCACAAAAGACCACACATAGATGGAATGCAAAATGTTAATGCCCTTAAGATACACTTCAAACATCTGCCAAGGTGCACAGACCCATAATTTGGATTATTATGCACGAGGTGTAATATACTAAGACTACCTCTGCTTTTATTATACTGCTACCACTCCCACTTCACTATCACTATCACCATAAACTATTACTGCTACTGCTGTGCTGCTGCTACTATACTACTACTACTACTACTACTTACTACTACTACTACATACTACTACTACTATACTACATATCAACTCTACTTCTGCTTCTATTACTACTGCTACCACTCCTACTCCCATTTCTACTACCACCCCTGGGTTGTTTACTGCCGACCGAATGTGTTTAAATCGTATGTATCGAGGGATGCCTGGTCTTAAATAATCATATTTTTATTTCAATCTTATTAAACTGAATTATTTAGATAGAGTATGTTGCTTGCTTTTAATGATGATGATGCTCACTTTTAAAATTTTAGGTTCCATGTTTTAAAGAGAGTGGATGTGTACTGTAGCTGCGCACGCACATGTATTTGTACGTGTGTGTGTGTGTGTGTGTGTGTGTGTGTGTGTGTGTGTGTGCGTGCGTGTGTGTGTGTGTGTGTGTGTGTGTGTGTGTGTGTGTGTGTGTGTGTATGAGATGTGTGTGTGTGTGTGGGGGGGGGGGGGGGGGGGGGAAGGGGGGGGGGGGAGAGTGTTTGTGCTTGCATGAAGATATTTTACTGATGGGATTGATTTACTATGGATTCTTACACAGGCATTTTACGCCTTTTGTTGTGTGTGTGTGTGTGTGTGTGTGTGTGTGTGTTGTCTGTGTGTGTGTGTGTGTGTGTGTGTGTGTGTGTGTGTGTGTGTGTGTGTGTGTGTGTGTGTGTGTGTGTGTGTTGTGTCTGTGTTGTGTGTGTGTGTGTGTGTGTGTGTGTGTGTGTCTGTGTGTGTGTGTTGTCCTGGTATATGGCTGCTGTGCTGTCGAAAATGAATTTTCATCTCTTGGACAAATAAAATTGTTATCCTTATCCTTATCCTTATCCTTATCAACCACTGCTACTACTACTACTCCTGCTGCTGCCGCTGCTGCCTCTGCTGCTGCTACAACAACTACTACTACCATCACTACCTCTACTACTACTACTACTACTACCACTCCTGCTGCTGCCGCTGCTAAAATAAACAACTACTACTACTACCAATACTACCTCTACTACTACTACTACTCCTGCTGCTGCTGCTGCTGTTATTACTACTACTACTACTGTAATTACTATTGTTACCACATCCGCTCCCACCACCACCACCATCACCACCACCACAACTACCACCAGCACCACCACCACCACTACTACTACTACTACTACTATTACTACTACTACTGCTGCTGCTGCTGCTGCTGCTGCTGCTGCTGCTACTGCTACTGCTCCCACTAAAAGAACTACTACTCTTTCTGGTGGTGGTGGTGCTACTACTACTACTACTACGACTACTACTACTACTTCTACTCCTACTATTGCTATAAAACAACAACTACTACTATCACCACTACTTCTGTTACTCCTGCTGCTGCTGCTGCTACTACTACAATTATTACTACTACTGATGATGATGATAGTGCTGCTGCTGCTGCTGCTGCTGCTACTGCTGCTGATCATGATACTCACACTTCCTTCAGTGTAATTTAATGAGTCTTTTCGACATCAGAGGCAGCGCCGCGGACATTCTGCAGAACAACTCCAGGTGGTACAATCTGTTGACTTCAATGTTGACTTAAGCACAACAGTTCCATTATGAATGGATCGTTCCCAGCAGCGCGACAGCCTTTCTGTGAGGAAAAAAAAGTCATTTTGTTACTTCAAATTCAAAGGGATGGACGCAGAGCCTTTTCTAAGCTGTTCACTGGTGTTTACTGCCGACCGAATGTTGTTTCAAAAATAAACGTCGACTCAGTTAGCAATACTAGCGAGCAAATATGCAATGCACGGGCATGTGCGTGGGCGCGTGCATTCTTAAATGATCTTTCTCGTGCAGTCGCTAGATACGTATCTATCTATCTATCTATCTAGCTATCTAGCTATCTATCTAGCTATCCATCCATCCATCCATCCATCCATCCATCCATCCATCCATCCATCCATCTATCTATCTATCTATCTATCTATCTATCTATCTATCTATCTATCTATCTATCTATCTATCTATCTATCCATCCATCAATCTATCCATCCATCCATCCATCCATCCATCTATCTATCTATCTATCTATCTATCTATCTATCTATCTATCTATCTATCTATCTAT
>CM031611.1:72640130-72642630 GCA_018398815.1 Conus ventricosus
ATTACGCACGCACTATTGCGTGAGTTCGCCTCACGTGCATGTGTGTGTGTGTGTGTGTGTGTGTGTGTGTGTGTGTGTGTGCGTGCGTGCGTGCGTGCGTGCGTGCGTGCGTGCGTGCGTGCGTGCGTGCGTGCGCGCGCGCGTGACCACACATCTTTGTGAGTGTCTGTGTATGTTTATGTTTGTGTATGTGCGTGCGTATGTGTATGTGTGCGTGTGTGGAGGCGCGCGTGCGCACGTGTGTGTGTGTGTGTGTGTGTGTGTGTGTGGTGTGTGTGGTGTGGTTGTGCGCGTGCGTGCGTGCGTGCGTGCGTGCGTGCGTGCGTGCGTGTGTGTGTGTGGTGTGTGTGTGTGTGTGTGTGTGTGTGTGTGTGTGTGTGTGCGTGCGTGTGTGTGTGTGTGTGTGTGTGTGTGTGTGTGTGTGTGTGTGTGTGTGTGTGTGTGTGTGTGTGTGTGTGTGTGTGTGTGTGTGTGTGTGTGTGTGTGTGTGTGTAGTTTTCATACATTAGACTGAACTATGATACCCACACCATACCAAACATGAGTTAGCAGCAGATGGCAAAACACTACCCGAGGTGAGTGGGGATGGTGATGGATGACGAAAGAGGAGACCTACAGTAACAACAAACGACAACAACTAGGATGAGAACCACTGAGCTGCATAGTCTTTGTGACACAGCAACATGCAAGGGTCCGACTCCCCACAGGACTTAAAAAACAAACAAACCAACAAAACAAAAACAAACAAACAAACAAACAAACAAAAAACAAAGCAGCAAAAAACAAAAACAACAACAACCGTTCAACATACAAAATAAAGCGTTCCAGAAATTCAGACCTCTCCTGGGCCACCCAGGAAATCAACACCTCCACGATGCTGTCCCGGAAATCAGTACCCCCAGGATGCTGTCCCGGAAATCAACACCTCCAGGATGCTGTCCCGGAAACGAACGCCTCCAGGACAATTTCTGAAAAGCGAGCACTTTCTGAAGGGATAGAGGAATGTGCTGTCTGAAACGCCAGCAGTTTGTAACGGTTGGTGTGTGGGTGGAACTCTGGAAAGCCAACACTTTCAAGAAGTATTCTGGAAAAAAAAGAACACAATCGAAGGGCATTCCGGAAAGCCAGCATTTGGGGAAGGGGGTAGGGGAGGGGCACTGTAGAGAACGAAGACATCCTGGAAACGACCTGGAGACCAAACCTGGAGGGGTCACTACAGAAAGCCAGAACGTTCAGGGTGGGGGCAAGAACTCTTTTGCAAACTGGCACTTTCAGGGGGGGGGGGGGGGCACTCAGGAGATTGAACACCTCTGACGGCCATTTCAGAAAGCCAACACGCTTCTAGGACAAGGGGATGCGGTTAAGATGGGGGTGCAGGATAGAATGAGGTTTAGAGTAAGACATGCAGGGAGGCACAGGGAGTGGGCTTCTGAAAACACTCACCTCAAGGGGCTCAGAATTGATCCCATGTGGGAGAAAGCTACAGACCAGGCTGCAGGATTTCAGTGAACAGTCGCCTTGCTGATTGAAGACACTCAAGACTCAAAGTATTCTTTTAGAGTGTTGGGACTTGCGTTATATGAGACATAAGCATTTTTACAGCAAACTCCATGAAAACATTTTTCATCTGTTCTAAGATTTCACAGAAGAAACATTTTAACAACATTTCAGGTGTCTTCTTTGAGGGTGTATTTTAAAGGGTTATGTGTATGAGTGTTTCTTTTTAATGACTTGTGAGTTAGCTTCAACGCGTGACAGCCCGGAAATGGCCCTTTGCGGTCGGCTGGACTATAAGCAACATTGTCTTATCTTGCCTAACACCGACGAAAAAGAATAGGACAATCATGTGTAAGCACGCACAATCCCAGTTAGTCGACTGTCATGAATGATTGTAGCAGTATTGCCGCTGGCTTTCCTTTGGTTGCAGGAGAACTACACAAAGACATGCTTGTGACAGGGAGACAGAATGGGACGTGTCCCATTGCACTGCATGGGGTGTCCAGAAGAGACGTGTCTAATTACACACATGCGCTGACAAAGAGTACGTGTCATACGATGTCTAGAACAGGACGTGTCTATTTACACAACGTGCAGTGACAAAGAGAATGAGTCATACTGTGTCCAGAAGGGACGTGTCTAATTACACAACGTGCAGGACAAAGAGTAGTACTTCAGCTTTACGCCTGTTGACACATGTGACATTAGAGAGAGAGAGAGAGAGAGAGAGAGAGAGAGAGAGAGAGAGAGAGAGAGAGAGAGAGAGAGAGAGAGCGAGAGAGAGAGAGAGATGCATAAATGTCTGTGACTATGTAAGTGTATGCATAATGTGGTTATCTAAGTGCATATAAATGTCCCTAAAGCATCCCTACAACAAACCTACAAATAATCTTAAAGTACATGCTTAACTGGACTGCAAATTAAAGAGAAAAAAACATTGAAGACAAACTTTAAATCTGAAAAAGACATCACACAAAGACATGCCTGATAATGGTGGTAAATG
>CM031611.1:72647630-72662630 GCA_018398815.1 Conus ventricosus
CATACCCGGAGGCGGAGTTCCTCCCTCCCCCCAGAGACGCCTACACCCGGGAGACTGTTCAAGGGCTGATAATCGGTTGGCAAGTATCCCAGCATGAGACACAGAAAAAGCACCCCGGGGCTGCACCCTCAAAGGGGAGTCGCGACCTCAGATCCCAGCCGCAGATACTGATCAGCTTGGGAGGGCCCCATTTCCCTCATTTCCCCCAAACACTGGGGAAAAGGGGGGGGCTCCCTTGTCCCCCATCCCCAAAAACTGGCGGGGAAAGGGGGGGGCCCATTGTCCCTCATTTTTCCCTAAACACGGCGGAAAGGGGAGGGCTTCATTTCCCCCCTTCCCAAAACACTCGGAATGGGGAGGGCTCATTTTCCCCTTTTTTTCCCTCAGAACACTGGGGAAAGGGAGGGTTCTTGCCCCCATTTCCATCAAACATGGCGGGAAAGGGGGGGCTCCTTTTCCTCATTTCCACCCAAAAGGCGGAATGGGGAAAGGGGTTCATTTGTCCCCCATTTCCATGAAACTGGGGAAAGGGGAGGGTCCCTTTTCCATCAAACCGGCGGAATGGGGGGGGGGGTCCGTCCTCTATAGAACACTTGGGAATGGGAGGGCTTTCCATTTCCCCATTCCCCCAGAACACGGCGGAATGGGAGGCCCATTGTCCCTCTCCCACCAAAACCTGGCGGAAAGGGGGGGGGCTTCATTGTCCCCCATTCCACAAACACTGGGGAATGGGGAGGGGTCCATTGTTCCCTCAAACCTGGCGGATGGGGAGGGGCCCCTTGTCCCCCTTTCCATCGAAAAACGGGGAAAGGGGAGGGGTTATTGTCCCCAAAACTCCTCAGAACAGGGGAAGGGGGAGGGCTTATTTTTCCCTCTTTCCTTTAAGAAAAAGGGGGGAAGGGGGGTTTTTGAGTTCAAAAAGGGGGTGGGGGGGCCCGTCCCCTTTTTCGAAAAGGGGAAGGGGGGAAGCCCAAATTTTCCTCAGAAACCAAGGGGGAAGCTCCAATTCCCCCTTTACAAAAAACGGGGGTTTCGGTTATAGCCTGGGCGCCAAACTACAAAACTTTAAAAGGGGGGTTAGTTCAAAAGCGGCTCAAATTTTTTTTTTAGTTTAAAAACCCGGGAAACCCCCAAAAACAAGACAGAAAGCACACCCAAAAAACAAAAAAAGGGACAACCAAAAAACAAAAAACCGTAAATTTTCCCCCCAATCTTTTGGTTCAAAAAACACAATCAAACACGCCGGGGCCCCCAAAATAAAAAATTTTCCCTTTTCCCTTTTTCAACTGCCCAAACATTTGTCTTTTTCCCCCATAAATTTTTTGTTCCCCCATCATTGTCTTTTTTCCCACATCATTGTCTTGTCCCCCATCATTGTCTTGTTCCCCCCCATTTTTTTAAATTGGGTTTTTTTTTATCTTTTTTTCTTGGAAAAAAAATGAGACCACTCTCATTAATTGCCCTCTCAAATTCCTTTGATTGTTTGCACCCAGAGAGAGAGAGAGAGAGAGAGAGAGAGGAGAGAGAGAGAGAGAGAAGAGAAAAGGGGGAGAAGAGTGAGACAGAGAGAGAGAGAGAGGAGACGGAAAAAAGAGAGAGACAGCAGACAGACAGAAAGAGAAGAGAGAGAGAGGAGAGAGGGAGAGAGAGAGAGAGACAGAAGAAGAGAGCAGACAGAAGAGCGGGAGAGGGAGAGAGAGAGAGAGAGAAGAGGAAGAGGGGAGAAGAGGAGAGAGAGGAGAGAGAGGAGGAGCGAGAGAGAGAGAGAGGGGGAGAGAGAGAGAGAAAAGAGAGGAGGAGAGGAGAGAGGAGAGGAGAGAGAGCAGGGGCATCCCTACTTTGGGGAAGGTATCAGTAAAAGACGTTGGGTAATCATGTCTTGGCTCAGCGCGATGCCCCCTGAAAGCTCTTGCCAAAGGAGAGAGAGAGAGAGAAGAGAGAGAGAGAGAGAGAGAGAAGAGAGAGAGAAGAGAGAGAGAGGGGAGAGGAGAGAGAAAAGAGAGGAGAGAATCGCAGGTAATCCCTATTTTGGGGGAAAGGGTTTAGTCAAAAACCGGGGTTATATACACTGTAATAATCACGTCTGATCTGCCATGCCCAGGGATGCACGCCACCAATGGGCCCCAAAACCTGCAGCACCACGCTTTCTCTTTTAACCCCCATGACGTGCCCCCCCCCCCCAAAAAATCATTCGTCACGTTGTCCCCGACTGTGTCCCAAATCCATCCACCCCCGTTCCCTACGTCCCGATCCCCCTTCATTCCCTTTAATTTGAAAGGGGGAAAAAGTCTTCTTTCTCCAGCTCTCTTGCTCCCTCTCCTCTCTGCCTGTCTGAGCAGACGGTCAGAAAAGTCTGTGCCTGATCTCAGTCCTTGGCTGAGTATTTTTTTTTTTTTTTTTTTGGGGGGGGGGTTAATCTCTTATTTTTCCTCATCTCTTTGCCCTCCTTCTTTCCCCCTCCCCCTCCTCCCCCTCCCCCTCCTCTCCTATCTCTGTACTGCCTCCTCCTTTTTCCTCTCTCCTCTCTCACTCTCTCTTACATTTCTCTCGCTGTGTTCCCGTCCCCAGCTGTCTCACTCCTCTCTTCACTCTCTCATTCATTTCTCTCTCTGTGTTCCCTCCCCAGGACTCTCTCTCTCTCTCTCTCTCTCTCTTTATTCACCCCCTCTCTCCCTCCCTCCATCCCCGTTCTCTCTCCCTCTCTCTCTCTCCTCTCTCTCTCTCTCTCTCTACTCTCTCTCCTCTCTCCTCTTCTCCTCTCATCTCTCTCCTCTCTCTCCTCTCTCCCTTTCCCCCCCCACAACAATATCACAGCAACTGCATCCCCCCCCCCCCTTTCTCGTTAATGTGGCACTGAACTCACCCAGAAGAACCCGTTGTTGGAGGGATCGTCGTACCGACAGAGGGCGTGAGGGAAAGAACCTCTCCATCCATCCCCGCTCTTGAGAATCACCATGCCTCCTCACCTCCCCCAAATCCCCTGCCAACCCTTACTTTAAGGGAGGGGGGGGGGGGGGGGGATCAAGAACGCAGGGAATTTTTTGCGAGGAGTGATGGAGAAAACGCAAACCTCAACTGGTCCAATCGACATGTGTATCAGGACTGTGACTTACCGAAAATTCTGCCGCAGTATTGTCTTTTGACTAATACCATTGCCAACATAGAAATGCACCTACTTTTCTCCTCTCTTCCTCTCTCTCTCTCTCTCTCCTCTCTCTCTCCTCTCTCTTCTCTCTCCTTCCCTCTCTCCTCTCCTCTTCTCTCTCTCTCTCTCTCTCTCTCCTCTCTCTCTCTCTCTCTTCCAGGATCCTTTTTCTAATGCACAATCTTGTCCGACCAATCTACCACAGAACACTGATATGGTACACAGAAAATGTATTGTTGCTACAATAGGGTTTGAATAAACGGGAATGCAAGATACAGCAGCGTGAGACGTAGTTTTTAAAACATTTTTTTTCTGTGCATTTCTCTTTTCTTTTCCTGGTTAAATCCGCTTTTCGAACAAGCGTTTTCATAATTGTCCTGAGAAGGTATGCCGGTTATCTTAGACACTTTGAATGTGATAGCTCCATCTGAAAACAAATTAAATTTCACACACACACACACACACAACACACACACACCACCACACACCCCAACACCACACACACACACAACACAACACAACACACCCCACACCACCACACACACACACACACACACCGCACGCACGCAGGCACGCACGCACGCACGCACGCACGCACACCACACAGCACTCACACACACACTCACACACACACGTAACCTTAAAAAAGTCGACACCACAAAGAGCCCAAAATTACATAAGAAAATTGTACCAGTTTGACCTTGATAACATTGAAAAATACAGGTTCAAAATGGACTATCTTTATCCCCTGAAAAAACTAATATGATACTATTTAACTCTGGTAGTAATCCAGCAAAATTACCGATCTTAAAACTGCTTGGTGAACCTTTAGAGTATAAACAAAACGTCAAGTTCTTGGGATTAATTCTTACATCAAAGCTGACATGGAATATATATTTTGAGTATATTCTAACAAAGGCAAGACATAGCTTAAATCTTTTAAAGACCATTAGTAGATTACCTTGGGGAATGGACCCTGAAACCTTTATTCATCTTTCTACAGCACTTGTTAGTCCAAACTTTCTTATGGACAAGAAATTTATTTAGTGCTCCAAAATACTTATTACAAAAAGTACAAAGTATTGACAGTAAAGCCTATAAACTAGCTCTTGGCCTTTCAAGTCATGCGTCAAACAAAGAAACATACAGAGCAGCTGGAATCTTACCGCTTGATGATTATCGTGAACTTTCTGCTTCAAAATTTGTGTTGAGAGCAAGTACAAGTGACAATTTCATTGGGGAAGAACTGAAACTAAGAACTGAGTATGATTTTCCTAAAAGGGCAAACAATATATCGTCGCTAATGTCAATAGCAACGTATACTTCTAATTTAATTGAAAGTTCAGGAATAAGCATCAAAGACATGTCAATAAGACCATCATTTGCGCCTATACCACCATGGGAAACATTAAAAACCGTCATATGATATTAGCTATTCTAAATTGAGAAAAGAAGAAAATATAAATGTTATGAATTCAATTGCAAAAACGCGAATCTATGAAAAATATCAAAATCATCTTCAGGTTTACACAGACGGCTCCGTACTTGACAATGATAATGTTGGTGCGGCCTTTGTCATACCGGCACTGAAAATTGAAAAATGTATTTACCTCGGCAAAAAACTGTCAATTTTTACAGCCGAATTGACAGCATCATGCTTGCTTTAGAATTCTTGGTGAACCTTCCAATGACAGTATTTAGAACTGTGATATTGGTTGATTCTAAATCGGTTTTATGTTCACTGAACTCCTTCAGTACCGATACACGGCCTGACCTTATGTACGAAATTCATTATTTAAACATTGCTTATCGGCTAAAGGTACAGTCACTGAGTTTTGTTGGGTGCCTTCGCACTGTAACATAAATGGAAACGAAATGGCCGACAGAGCTGCTAAAAGAGCAGGTTAGAGACATGACACTTCCTTTGTCACTCCATGAAAATTACAGGCTGCTAGAAACAACAGCATGGAAAAAAATTAGCAGACGTTCTGATGAAAAGACTCTAACACAAAACACAGCTGCAGTTCCGTTGGAAATTGTATCAAGAAAGTTGTCAAATGCACCGTTATATTATTCTAGGCTTGTAATTCCCTTTTTTTCCGCCTAAAAATTAACGCTTTAGGGTGCGGCCACATGACAAGCTGCGCTGTAGCCGCACTGTGCGTCAGCGGTAAGCGAGCTGTTGAGCAGTGAGCGGTGGGTGGCCACACCAAAAGCGGCGACAGCTAGCGGCTAGCCAGCGAGCAGCCAGCTGCGCTGCTGGTTAAAGCTTGCGTGGCCACATGAATAGCTGCCGAAGCTAGTTGTATGCTAGCCTGCCGCTAGCTGTGCACGGTTTGTTGTAATATCTGTTTACAGCTGTACAGAAAGAATCAAAATGGCAGAGAGGAGGTATCTCCTACTTTCAGAGTTGTCTGAACCATCGCCATATATACAGCGGGGAATTCTTGTTGATGACCGAGATTATTGGGTCGATCCCATTAACACGCAATTGCGCAACGGTGTGTGTATGGAGAATATCACCATTTGGTTCCCGACCTCAAGCAAGATGCTGAAAGGTTTCTTTCCAACTTCAGAATGCTACCAACCACTTTTGCAACACTGCTGGACCTGGTTCAACCTCACCTTAGCAAACAAGACATTGGCATCAGGCGGCCAATATCAGCATATGATATGATATGAGCATAGGGGGCTTAGTAGGTGACTAGGTGGTGTCCTGCGTATGTTGGATCACAACAGGCGCCACTGAACACCACCGAAGTGACTCGGCAGCAGTGCAGTGTTCCTCCGGTGGGTTGCCTCTTTACGACTTGACATTTACTGCTCCCTGTGGATTGCCGGTGCCGGGTTTGCAGCGGGACTGACCGGCTGTGGCTGTGGACGTGGTGTCAGGATGAGCGGCGGGACTGACCGGGCTGTGGCTGTGGACGTGGTGTCGGATGAGCGGCGGGACTGACCGGGCTGTGGCTGTGGACGTGTCGGGATGAGCGGCGTGGACTGACCGGGCTGTGGCTGTGGACGTAGTGTCGGATGAGCGGCGTGGTGACCGGGCTGTGGCTGTGGACGTGGTGTCGGGATGAGCGGCGTGGGTGACCGGGCTGTGGCTGTGGACGTGGTGTCGGGATGAGCGGCGTGGGTGACCGGGCTGTGGCTGTGGACGTGGTGTCGGGATGAGCGGCGTGGCACTGCCGCTGGGGTGACGCAGAGGCTTGACGCAGCAATCGAGAACAAAGGAACAAACAAAGGAACAAACAAGGAACAAACAAAGGAACAACAAGAACAAACAAAGAACAAACAAAGGAACAAACAAAGGCAAACAAACAGCGGAGGGATAGTGTGCGAGGACAGAACTATATAATGCTCTCAACTGGTCCAGTCAGCATCACGATTCCTGCGGCCAACGCTGAGACACTTCATTACAGTCAGGCTGACAGAATCATGCATTGATGTATTGCCCGCAAGAGCAGAGAATGAATGAAAAACAATGATGCATATTTGTACAGCCACCCTGGTATTAATTAGTGGGCCTGGTTGGCTCTGTGTTAAAACACCAGTTTTGTAATCAGACGGTGAAAGTTTTGTAATCAGACGGTGAAAGTTTTGTAATCAGACGGTGAAAGTTCGAATTCCACTGGTGCTTCCCCCCCCCCCCCCCCCTTTTAAAAAAAGCCATTGTCACTGTCCTCCTTAATCAGTTGCTATGCTTATCTGTCAGTTTCTTATTGTTAAACTATATCAAATTACCTTGCTCTATAAATTGCTATTGTTATATTGCACCCACATCGGAAGGGGTCATGGCCTATACCGATTAAAATCTTTCGTACGTTCGTTCTCTGACCCCCCCCCCCCCCCCAAATGCCTTAAATTTGCGTCTCATTTCTTAAGATATGCACAGCTGCAAAAGCGAAATGAAAACACAAACAAAAACTGCCTCGGGTATGAATGTTTCCTAAACAGAGGGCATGAGGAACGACATCACCGGGCCGTTCAAATACGATTTATCTAAAAGGCTGACTCTCATGTGTGTGGAACCCTGGCCCGTTTCTCGGATCAACACATCATGGTGACCGTAGATATCCACGGCGCTAAAGGTCAGACTGGCTGATGTAGGAAGCTGACTTGGGTCTGATGGCTAACAGTCCATGACAGAAAGATAGAGTACAAGATGTCTGGAGCTCTGGCGTTGGAAGGCAAAGACCAGACTGCAGGGAAATCATATATCCCATGTCATTTGTCGGCGGCCAGGAAATTTGTCCTCGAGGAATGAATTAAACGAAGCATGCATACATGTCTGCATGCATGCATGTGTGAACACCTATACATATGCATGCAAATGCAAGGTTGGACGCTCCTGCTCACGCACGCGCGCCATGTCTGCCCCCCCCCCCGCCCCACCACCACTGCTGTACCCTGTCACACCTCCATGTCTCCCCCCTCCCTCTGACCACTGCTATACCTTTCAATCCTCCATGTCTGCCCCCCTCCCTCTGACCACTGCTATGCCTTTCAATCCTCCATGTCTGCCCCCCCCCCCCCCTCTGACCACTGCTGTCCTGTCACACCTAAATGTCTGCGCCCCTGACCACTGCTTTACCTGTCACACCTCATTATCTCCTCCCCCACCCCCTCTGACCACTGCTGTACCTTTCAATCTTGCATGTTGGTGTAGGTGTCATTATTCCTCACTATTTTCCCCAAGAGCAATGTCACTAAATCCCATCCACCCCTCTGACCACTGCATGTTGGTGTAGGTGTCATTATTCCTCACTATGTTCCCCAAGAGCAATGTCACTAAATCCCATCCCCCCTCTGACCACTGCATGTTGGTGTAGGTGTCATTATTCCACTGTTTCCCAAGAGCAAAGTCACTAAATCCCATCCCCCCTCTGACATGCATGTTGTGTAGGTTCATTATTCCTCACTGTTTTCCCCAAGAGCAATGTCACTAAATCCCATCCACCCTCTGACCACTGCATGTTGGTGTAGGTGTCATTATTCCTCATGTTTTCCCAAGAGCATGTCACTAAATCCATCCACCCCTCTGACCACTGCATGTTGGTGTAGTGTCATTATTCCTCACTGTTTTCCCCAAGAGCAATGTCACTAAATCCATCACCCCCTTCTGACCACTGCATGTTGGTGTAGGTTCTTATTCCTCACTGTTTTCCCCCAAGAGCATATGTCACTAAATCCCATCCACCCTCTGACCACTGCATGTTGGTGAGGTGTCATTATTCCTCACTGTTTTCCCCAAGAGCATGTCATAAACCCATCCACCCTCTGACCACTGCATGTTGGTGTAGGTTCATTATTCCTCACTGTTTTCCCAAGAGCATGTCACTAAATCCATCCACCCCTCTTCCCTCACACTTTACCTCCAAGACATCGACCTCCTCCTATAATTCTCTTCTCAACATCTTATGTTTTCCTTTATCTCTCTTGTTCCCCTCTTCTTTGTCTGTACACGGAGACCTTCAACAGGCATGCTGTACAATGTACAGGCAATACAGGCAGAAATTTAGCAGAGCAGCTTAAAGCAACGTCTTGCTGGGAGCCAGACAATTCATTCATTCATTCATTCATTCATTCATTCATTCATTCATTCATTCATTCATTCATTCATTCATTCATTCTCTTCTCTCTCTCTCTCTCTCTCTCTCTCTCTCTCTCTCTCTCTCTCTCTCTCTCTCTTCTCTCTCTCTCTCTCTCTCTCTCTCGAGCCTTGGTCTCATTTCATATAATACAAGTAAAATCTGTATGTTAATTTTCAATGCACCTGAATCACGTGTCTACCTCCTGAATAAACCCAGCAGTCCTGTGCGATGACAAATACGAAAAAAAAGTTACATTTGTCTGTGTTTCTTATGCTGAACAGAATTTTGCGCATTCAGAAGGAAATCACGAGGTTAACATAATGGGGGGGCCCCTTTAAGGACTGAAAATCAAAATACACCGTCTTGTTTTTGTGCGGGGGGAGGGGGTGTTGGTTACAAATGACACGTGTCCAGTGGAGGGAAAAAAGCTTAGAGTCCATGTCTTGCTCCCAGTAATAGTTATCCACTTAAAGAGATAGACTCGGTGTCTATTTTGCTTTGCTCCAAGTGATTGTATCCCAGTAAGGAAAGAAGCTGCCTGTCCTTTTTTCCAGAAGATGATGGTCCATTTTAAAAAAAGTGGAAAAAAACAAAGAAAAAAACCCCTGTCCTTTTGTTTCCTTTCTGGAATTAGGAAGCGGACTTTTTTTCTCTGAGGTTTCCCATCAGTCAGATGTTCGCGACATGTAACCGTGCTTAATGCCACATTATTGTAACCACATTCCATCATCAGTGACGACGTGTCTACACACCTCACGCGTGCATGCTTTTATTTCATTTGTATTTTGGTTTTATCATCCACCCCACTGCCATACTGTCACACGACCGTACTCACATGCATACATAGAGACGTCGTTATCATCCACACGCAGCGCAATCTGACTCCTTTCACTCAATGCAAAGACCAAACAATATTTCTCAAATTCTCCCCTCTGGTATGTAAAACAACCACACCAGAATGATTTACTCTTGATCTTGTGGGGTATTTTTTCACAGACAAACTTAATAGTGCAAAAACGGAAGACAATTTCTTCTATATAATTCCTTTCTTCTTCAAGGCCTTCTTCCTTGCGCTGAATTCTGAAGCGATCTGAAGCGATCAAAGCTAAGTGAATTTTCGTTGTTTTATTCGTTTATGTCTCACCTGAGGAAGACCTAAGAGGTCGAAACGCGTTGTGTTTTGTCTTGTGACTCGTTTGTCCACGTTCTCTGTTCGCTAACATTTATTTAAGATTTGTTTTTAAAAAAAGATAAAGCACATTACAACCTTTTTCCCGTTACACTGATTAATCACGCTTCACCCTTTGACAGATGTCAGGTTCTCTTCACTGTCTTTTCACTGGCTTACAAACACATCTCAAAAAGGATGTCTACCCTTTTAAAAACTTGAAGGTTTGTTTCCACAAACATCTTATTCAAAAATATATCTATTGCCTTTTGAGAGCGTAATATTTTTCAATCCATGAGATCGTAATTATAAGGTTCTTTCAAGTTCACGGAAGTAGTGTCAGTCTTGTCTGGCACCTCAGTTTAGCAAGCCTCGTAACCCAATCATAGGGGGGGGGGGGGGGGGGGGGGGGGGGGGGGGGGGGGGGGTAAAAGCGGTTCTCTCCATGGTATCTGCACGAACTCGCCAACACGAGTTCGGCAATACAAATAAGCTTGGGACGTTTGTCTTAAAAAAAGTTATGATAACTTTTTTTTTTCTTTAATTAAGCGCTTCTGGCTCTCTCTCTCTCTCTCTCTCTCTTCTCTCTCTCTCTCTCTCTCTCTCTCTCTCTCTCTCTCTCTCTCTCTCTCTCTCTCTCTCTCTCTCTCTCTCTCCAACATCCTTCGTCAACGCTCTCTCTTTTTTTTTTTACAAATCCTTCAGCGATGCTCAGGTAAAATCGATCAACGACAGAGCCCTTTTCACGACAGTTCAACCTAGAAGACTCAAGTATAGTTGAATGATTAACAGTGCTGTCAGTTCATTTACCATGCGCACCCCTCTCGACTGGGGCGCATAGTTGGTAGAGCGCCGGACTCGTAATCCAAGGCTTGCGGGTTCGAATAACCGATGGGTCGTTTCGGTACAGAGGGATGTTTCCCTCGGAGTTAACATTGGTTCTGACTCCATTTCCCATACAGTCCTTTGATTGAGACTATAAACCGAGGTTCCGTGTGTGAACGCACGTACATCTTGCACACACGTAAAATCCCATCACCAACTTTCCGAAGAGAAGGCCAGTTTGGCCGTTGGTATGGAAGACATGTTACACATAGCATGCACCTTCCCCGAAGATGGAGTGTGGCTGCTTTAATGGCGGGATAATAAACGGTCATGCACACAAAACTCCGCTTCCCTTGTTGGGCAGATGGAATTAATACTTGCCTGTCTATACAGGGAGTGTCCGCAGGAGTATCAGCCTGAGCACGCAGAAGAAGAAGAAGTCCACACCTTCTAGTCAAGCATGGTACTGGATGGAATGCGCATCCATTCTTATAACAAATTACTCACAATGGACACATTTAAAGTATTTTCCGAACAAACAAAAACATGTAGGGAGATAAATCTGCAAAGACACCCACTCCAATGATAACATTTCCACAAACTTTGCTACATCATGTTCATTTGTGTTTGTTCCTTTCTCCAGTGGTTGCTGTGCAGATGTGTCAGGTACAGGGTACATGGGCAAGCTGGGAACATCCTTTTTTGTCTCCTTGTTTGTTCTGTGTGCTGTCTCTTGTCATTTCTGCCATTGGGTGTCGTAAGCAGCATTCGTTCGGAGTTGTGAGCGTATGTTTAGTTCCTCTAGGGAGCAAGAGGTACCCTACTTGTTCTTTACTAACTGTTTACTGTTCCTTGCCATGTTAATAATTTTCTTTCATACCAATAAAACCGAGATTGCCTGTATTACTACGTTCAGTCGTGTGTTTGTTTTACTCAATAAAAGATTGAAAAGGCTGTGCCAGTTTTGAATAAATGCTGATTTGTGTCTGATACTTCCTCCATTTCTTGTTGCCGTGCGGATGTCTCAGGTGCAATGTATCAAGGCAAGCTTAGAACACCTTTTTTTTTTGGGGGGGGGGGGGGTCTCCTTGCTTGTTCTGTGTGCTCTGTGTTGTCATTTCTGACAGGCGATTGGGTGTCGTAAACAGAAGTCGTTTGATGTTATGGGCGTCTGTTTATTTCTTCCAGGGAGCAAGAGTTGCCCCACTTGTTCTTTAATTACTGTTTACTGTTCCCTGCCTCATTCAACATTTTCCTTTAATTACTGTTTACTGTTCCCTGCCTCATTCAACATTTTCCTTTAATTACTGTTTACTGTTCCCCGCCTTATTCAACATTTTCCTTTTGTTTCCTTTAATTACTGTTTACTGTTCCCCGCCTCATTCAACATTTTCCTTTAATTACTGTTTACTGTACCCTGCCTCATTCAACATTTTCCTTTTGTTTCCTTTTAATTACTGTTTACTGTTCCCGCCTCATTCAACATCTTCCTTCTTTGTAACATCAAGCCTCGAACATTGATACGACTTGTTGGGAACAGAGTTAGAACCAATGTTAATTCCATCGAGGGAAATATTTCCGTGTTAGTTGCCAAGCAAACCATGGTCACCATGCACCCCCCCCCCCCCCCCCCCCCCCCAGGACTTAACCTAAGTGGATCCATGTAGCTCATGTGAATGACCAGAAATTCACATTTCTGTTACTTTTGTAACTTAATCAATGACTTGCCGTCTTAAAAAAGCCTTTTGTGTAGTCCAGTATAGAATATCTTGGCTTCATGTGTGCGCTATCTACTGAAACCGTGATTTTCATAATACGGACTGTATGTCATTTGCGATACATTGAAAATGATAGAAAGCAGGGCTTTTGGGGGGGTTGGTTTCATACACACCAATGCCTTTGGGTCATTCAGGACCAATTAGGGCTTCCTAGTTCCGTTCTTTATAGGTACAAAATTAAATATATCTTCTATACCCCCTAAATCTGTGATTTCGACAAATTTCTGGTCATTTACATGAGCTACATTTGACTTAAATTGATGATTGTGGTCAGCATAAAAGGGGGGGGCACCCTTAAATCAAGGGCCATAACTCATAGTCCAAATGAGTTATTTTATTGGGAACAACCAGAAACGTGTTCAGTGTTCCCTAAGGTACATTATGAATCGACTTAGGTTAAGCCCGGGGGGGGGGGGGGGGGGGGGGGGGGTGCATGGTGACCATGGTTTGCTTGGCAACTATGTGACAATACGGCAGTCTGAGGTTCGATCATGCGTCTCCTAAAATTACCAGAATCACAAGCTCAGCGCTCTTCCAGCTGAGCTATTCCAGCACTAATATCCTTTGTCTGCTTGGCTTAGTTTCTTCAGTTGTTTCGCAGACAGAGGCAGCTGGTCATTCTTCACGTTGAAATATAAAAGGCCAGTGACACGGTTTACGAACTGGAAAACATAACCACGTGGTTCAGAAACTGTGAACACGTAGCTATCCTTCGTGACATTTTACTTTACAAATTCATTGACCAAATGAGAACAAAACAGTCACACTTTGGGCTGTCCCCTTTCAACACACATTATTTTATTTCAAAGTGTGGGGATTGAAGGCGGCAATTGAAATGAATAAAAAAAAAGTTAGTGGTTCCGCAAGAAAAACATTTCTTTGTCCTGTGCTGTCTTCGTCGATACTGTCTTAGGGAACCACTAACAATCTTTAAAACACAATATTTCATTAGTAATTCAGATCAGAGGGAATACCCCCGCTGAGTGCTGGAATCTTTTCTTCATATCAGTCGTTTCCTTTATCTTTCACACTAAATCTACATCCGGATAAAAAAAAAGAATCACCCGAACAAAAAAGGTATAATATATACTGTAAGATCATTTCAAATCTGAACACCTTTTTAAGCTGCACTGACTCACTGACGTAACGGAATCATAGCAAGACTCTTAAGTGTAAGAACAATTACTTTCAAATCTTAAAGTAAGTTGCTTTGAAAATGTTTATGAGATTTAAAAGTAAAGAATTCTGCAACCGGCAGAAATGTAAACACGTCTTGAAGAAAAGATGCACCAGATCATCTTTTCAGCGAAATGAATTACAGATGAAATAAAATCATGAAAAAAAAGAACAATTACCTATATATCTGTACAAACTAAATCAGAGACACAGCCCATGCGCCATTAAAGAAATGACATTTTCATTTAAAAAGAATCGAAAAACATCCAGTCAGTATCATAAAAAGTAGACGGCAGGGCAACGGTAACCCAGACGTATATATGACCAGCAAATGACAACACCATGGAAACCAGAGCGGCCAAAAAACCCAGACGCATGGGATGAAATTAAAACGGGAGAAGGAAAGAAGGAAAGAGAAAGAAAACAGAGAGGTCATCCATTACTGATTAACAGCCTTCCAGCACGACAGGAAAGCACGGCTTGCACGTGTATGGACTTCACATCTGTCTGATGGCTAGTGTTAGGTACTTTTTTCTAGATTGTTTCGTCCATAAATCAATTTCAGGATTATCATCATTTTTGTTTCCGATTTCTGTTATTGATAATTATCATTAGGACAATATCTTACTATCAGAATCCCTCACCTCCTTCCAAAGCTAGTCCTGAAACCAAATAACCAAGTATATAACACAATTTACACAACCAAGTTTGTTTGTCACTGCAGTTTGTCTTCCCGCTTGAAGACTTTGGCGTTGAAACGCGTTGCTTCTGTACTGATCCCTGTTCTCTCTATCAGTTTGGCGTTCTAGAGACACAGATCGTTTCTCTTACATTTTTGATGCTTTGCATTATTTGTACGAAACAGGATCACGTGAATTAAAAAGAGGGAAGAATGGAGAAAAAACGGAAAGTTTGAGACTCCATTGAAAGTTAGAAACAGACCACAATGGCCAACTCCCCTTTTAATAACACTTGACCCACAAAAGCAGACTTACAGTAAACGTGAGGTAAGTATTAAAAATCAAACCCTCTTTACAAACTTACCCAGTTTCCACAAAATATCTGTGAAATAGTAAACGAATACAACAGATAATTACGGTAATAAAACGGTGACACAGAATTTTAGAAAAAGCGAAAAAACACACACAACAAAACAGCACTAATGATGCCAGACAGCAAAAAGATAAACAAGAGCAAAGTCTGCTGGTTCAAATGTCTGTAGAAGACATATTTGACAAAAAATAACCTACTTGTACTTATGGTACTGTATATTGCATCAATGTTTCTTTATACCTTGCTCCGTACTTCTTTGTG
>CM031611.1:72665130-72667630 GCA_018398815.1 Conus ventricosus
TGGATCTGATCAGAAAATAAAGCGGGCACACGCCCGTGTCATCCAATAAAGATTTCCCTTTGAACCAACCTGCCACCGTCTTTTATCATCGATCGTTTGTAGCTTGCCAGCTACCCTGGACCAAGTATCAGGGTGGAGAACACTCACACTAAGTCTTGAACATAAACACCTAGTCCAGTACTACGCTGACTGGCTCAGTACAAAGAATAGTCTTCTTATGCTGTAGCTGAAGTGGAATGCAGGTACCTCCCTGTCTGTTCTGACTTAAATTGCTATCATGGTAAGCCATAGGAAAGCAGACTGGAGCAAGCGCAGCTCCACCAGACTGAGAAGTATGCCATTCTAGCCAAGAACTTGAGGGATTCTGGTTTGCAGGTCCCAGTCCTCGCCATAGAAGTTGGAGCAAAGGAACGTGTAGGTTCATCAGCCTATGACCTCATGAAACAGCTCCAGTAAGAAGAGGACCAGAACCCTGAAGGCAGAGGCAGAGGCAGGAGAAACAAAAGTGAACTTCGTAAGGCTTAAAATTTCCCAACTTAGAACAGGTGTCCCGTTAGCAGTGGGGCTAAGAGATCCGTCTAAAAAGGCGCGCCTTGAGACGCCCACCCATCCAAAAGTTGCCGGTTCGGATCCCGGCAAAGGCAGGTGAAAAAAGTTGGTAGTAGAAAGCATCTGGGAGTCATGACCTGGATGCGGCCCGGCCCCCTCAGAGTGTACGGAGTTCAGGGCCAAAACACTTGTCTGGGGGTTTCTTCTCTGAACACCTTCTGCTGTCCAGCTCTCCCTAGAGTTTCTTCCTACTCCTGAGGTAAAAAGGTCGTGAGTGTCAAGGATCAAATGACGTATTGGACTTCATTACACGCAGTGTTTGATGGAATGGACCGAATCTTATTGAAGTGTTTTTCCTGTTTGTTTGACAAGAGAGGCCTACGTATTGCAGATGCACATAACATAATTATCACGGAGACGCCAACTGCGCCATTGTGTGCTGATGATGTACAATCTGCGGAACGTGTCGTCTGCATGACAGTTAGTTACTGTCTGGTTCATTCCTCCTTGGGGTTTACAGTGAGGATGACTCTGTGTCTCTCTCTGTCTCTGTCTCAGTCTGTCAATCTGTCTGTCTATCTGTCTCTGTCTGTCTGTCCGTCGATCCGTCTGTCTGTTTGTCTCTGTCTCTCTGTCTTTGTCTCTGTCTGTCTGCCTGTCTGTCCCCCCCCCCTCACACACACACACACACACACACACACACACACACACACACACACACACATACACGCACGCACGCACGCACGCACGCACGCACGCACGCACGCACGCACGCACGCACGCACACACACACACACACACACACACACACACACACACACAGAGTGCGTGCAGCGTGCGTGCGTGTAAATCTGCTTCTATGATTGTGTGGGATTGTCTGGCCGAGTTTATTTTGTGATAAGGCCTAATGTGGGACCGATTTTCGTCTACATGATATCCATGATGTTCTTTTGTCTGTGGCCGATAGTGTGGTTCGCGTTCGTGTGTGTCTCTGTGTGTGTTTTCTTCTTCAGCCTGGTTGTCTATGTTGGTGTTATTAGCAGAGCTGTCAACCAGACGTGCAGAGGATGGTGAGAGCATGATGTGGGGGGTGTTGCCATGACCACACACTGCATGCCTATCAGCCACAGTGGTCCAGTGGTTAGCGTCGCGTATTGCAGGTAGGCAGGTCGGAACCATTTCATGGTGAGAAGTTTTAGTCCCCACCAGATTTGACCCAGAGCGGAGTTCTCTGTTGGTGTAACGGGCTGACTAAAACCATGTCGTTGAGTTCATCGACTGAATGGGTGTGTATATGAGAGTGTCCCTCAAGTTTCTTGGTCAACACTGCAGGTGTCTGTATCTCGTGGTACTGGCCACCTACATATGCTCAGACCAGACCAGTACTCCAAAGCCTCGGGTTCATTATTTTCGTCCTCATTGATCGATTTTCTTTTAAAATCATATTTTGTACCCTTCAATCCCTTGCCCACATAGTGACCAATTTTTATTTCCTCTCTACGTCACTGTGCTCAGTGATTTGTTCAGCAGTTGTCTGTATTGACGAACTTGTGGAGACTGTCGTTGTATGGACGTGTTAATGCCTTGCACAGGAACGTGGTAACCCATACAGGCTTCACAATCAAGCAAGTATCGTTTTATAGTTTGTCAGAAACGGTCTCAGCAGGTCATGTTCTGCGTATGTTAGACCAGAGCAGACGACACAGATCACCACCTTGGTCAATCTGCATCAGTGCCGTGTCTCGCCTGTCGGGTTGCTCCACGACGATTTAATATTGACTGCTCCATGTGCCAGTTCCAGTTCTGTAAGGGGACAAGCCAGGGAGCGTCTGTGAGTGTTAAGCTGAAAAGAGCGGCGTTCAAGAAATGATGTTGAAGTGTCATGGAAGGTGAAGCAAAGGAAACGAACAGACAGGCAAACGAACTAACAAACAGGCGAACGAACGAACGA
>CM031611.1:72680130-72687630 GCA_018398815.1 Conus ventricosus
ACGATAACCTGGTTCAGCACACGGACCATTCATCTCTATAATTTCTTGAGATTTCTTAAGCTGAAACATGCATGGTAAAAGGAGTGAGAAAATGACTTCCTTGTCATAGATATCCACAGAATGAAAAAAAAACCCAACCTCACCATACTTGTTGCTTTGTTGCAAGAGATGCTGGTCTGGTAAGAGAAAAAAGATCACTGTCCTTGTTTTGTTTCCGGTGATGTCAAAACAAAATAAAAGCTCGCTGTCCGTGCGGAATTGCTTCAAGTGATAGTGGTTCACTGAAGCATCAAAGCCCGCTGTCCTTGTTGTCTTGTTCCTAGGGATAGTCGTACACTGAAAGAAAAGAACGTTCGCCGTCCTTGTTGTATTGTTCCAAGTGATAGTGGTCCATTGAATGAAAACAAAAAAACTCACCGTGTCCGCTTTACTCTGCAGTTAAGGATGGATCCTTCTTCTCCTCCAAGATTCCAAACTGCCACTAGATGATTTGAGGACTGAAAGGCATTGCCTCTGTATTATCTTTCTGTTCTATCCACTTTCAGCTTCTGGCAACTCAAGATTTTGCTGTCTTACATTCTTTTAGTTTGCATTATTTGTACAAAACAGAATAAATTGAGAGAGAAAGAGAGAGAGAGAGAGAGAGAGAGAGAGAGAGAGAGAGAGAGAGAGAGAGAAGAGAGAGAGAGAGAGAGAGAGAGAAAAGAAAAATTGATGCGCGGCTGAAAATGGAACACAAATCACGAAGCTCTCTTCTCTGGTGACACTTTACCAACAAAAAGCAGGGTCTACAACAAAACACCCTTGATTTAGTTTTTAAAAAAAAATCACGTTAGATAACAGTAGTAATTAAGCGGTGACGTTGAGTTTGTCTGAAAGTTATGAAGGGAAAAAAAAGAACTCTACCCAGCAAAACTGTCGACAAACAGGAGAAAAACTGAAACAGGGGAAAAGATGTTGATGACGATGCTGCGATGAATTGAAGTCACTCAAAACTTGATGTAAAAGATGTTGATGACAACGCTGCGATGAATTGAAGTCACACAAAACTTGATGTAAAAGATGTTGATGACGATGCTGCGATGAATTGAAGTCACTCAAAACTTGATGTAAAAGATGTTGATGACAACGCTGCGATGAATTGAAGTCACACAAAACTTGATGTAAAAGATGTTGATGACAACGCTGCGATGAATTGAAGTCACACAAAACTTGATGTAAAAGATGTTGATGACAACGCTGCGATGAATTGAAGTCACACAAAACTTGATGTAAAAGATGTTGATGACGATGCTGCGATGAATCGAAGTCACACAAAACTTGATGTTAAAGATGTTGATGACAACGCTGCGATGAATTGAAGTCACACAAAACTTGATGTAAAAGATGTTGATGACGATGCTGCGATGAATTGAAGTCACTCAAAACTTGATGTAAAAGATGTTGATGACAACGCTGCGATGAATTGAAGTCACACAAAACTTGATGTAAAAGATGTTGATGACAACGCTGCGATGAATTGAAGTCACACAAAACTTGATGTAAAAGATGTTGATGACAACGCTGCGATGAATTGAAGTCACACAAAACTTGATGTAAAAGATGTTGATGACGATGCTGCGATGAATCGAAGTCACACAAACTTGATGTAAAAGATGTTGATGACAACGCTGCGATGAATTGATGTCACACAAAACTTGATGTAAAAGATGTTGATGACGATGCTGCGATGAATCGAAGTCACACAAAACTTGATGTAAAAGATGTTGATGACAACGCTGCGATGAATTGAAGTCACACAAAACTTGATGTTCACCAGCTTCAGTGGGAGGTGAGGGCGGGTGGGGGGTGGGGGGCGAGGGTTAATATAGCGCACGAGGGTCAAGGCTTTGCGCACACGTGTTGACCTGGCTCTATCATCCGGTTAGAGAGATGATCAAAATGTAGCCGTGATAAATATGTAAATGAATAAAGAAATGAATAAATAAACAAAATAAATGAATATATGGATAAAGACAGCTGAATTAATAAATGAATAGATATACACATGAAAATAAAATAAACAAATGATAGATAAATAAAAGATAAATAGTTAAATAAAGAGATAAAGAAAGAAAGAAATGCTAGGAAAACTTCCAATACAGAATGTAAACACATGAAGAGTGGAAACATCTTCGGGGAAATCAAACAGTAGGACAAGAAGTGTTGATAGCTCTCTCTCTTCTCTCTCTCTCTCTCTCTCTCTCTCTCTCTCTCTCTTTTTTCTCTCTCTCTCTCTCTCTCTCTCTCTCTCTCTCTCTCTCTCCTTCCCACCCTACTCTTCCCCTTTCTGGCAACGATATCTATGACAGGATATAAAGGAACTCGAAAGTAAAATGGAACCTTTCATTAGCAAACATACTTTTACCTACCAAACAAACTTTTCACCAAAACACGCCCTTCTATATCTTGAGGTTGTTATATTCTTGAAAGGGGGGGGGGGGGGGGGGGGGGGGCGAGGAGGGGGGGGGGGGGAGGAGGAAAACGTTCAGTTATCCACAACACGACACTTCTACTATGGAGACATAAAACCACTTTTCCGGAAAACATATCCGTTTGAAATCCTATTCCTGGGAAAAAAAAAACACGTGGGAAAACTCGCTCTGCATTGAACTTCCACCATGGGGTGTATACATAGAACACGAGAGAACTGTGCACATCCCATTCCCTCCACGCCTATTGTTTGTGTCTGTGTATTTCCTACTGAAGTATGGAAGACCTTTGTGGATATTCATTGGTTAACCGGCTAGTCCATTATAAAATCGGAAATGAAATGAGGTAGGGAACAGTAAACGATAAACAGTAAACAAGTGGGGTATGTTTTGCTCCCATAAGGAAACCTAACACAGAGTAACTTTTATTCAAGACTGGCACAGCCTTTTAAACTTGAATAAAGTCAGACAAATACATAGACGAACAATCTAATAGTGGGGGAAAAACAAGCGCAGGCCAACAACTGAACTGTCTGGCAAAGATTTGGACTTGAGGGGAGGGGAGAGGGGAGGGGAGTTTGAAGATGGAGAAACTGGGAAAATGAAATTAAAAAAAAATGTTACAGATATGAAAACTCTTCTCTAACTGCATGAGGGAACCATCGCAATCCCTTTTGAAGGCAGATATATTTGTATTGCCTGCTCCGAGGCCTTTCGCCCGCTGGATCGGGACTCATCAGGGAGACACGGCTGGTTGTGTCTGCGCTCCCGGCGTCA
Source organism: Conus ventricosus (assembly GCA_018398815.1). Taxonomy (NCBI): domain Eukaryota; kingdom Metazoa; phylum Mollusca; class Gastropoda; order Neogastropoda; family Conidae; genus Conus; species Conus ventricosus. Next base: position 72,683,379 of record CM031611.1, read on the forward strand.
AATAAAGACACACCACAGTCCATAATACTGTGGTGTTCTCACCACCATGGGTGCAAAAAAGAATCCAATAGCAGCCCCTTTTTTTTTTTTAATTTCATTTTCCCAGTTTCTCCAGCCTCCAGCGTTTGTTATTGATATGAACATCAGGATATCGTTTGTCGATAAGTACCGAGAAAAGGAGCAGACATCCGTATCCACAAGGTTCAGTCTATCAGATAATTTGTTTTCAAATGTCCTGGTGATAGACAGGCAGAGAGAGAGAGAGAGAGAGAGAGAGAGGAGAGAGAGAGAGAGAGAGAGAAGGCGTGTGTTTTTTGCTCCAATAAACATTGAAAACTGTAATTCTTATATTTAAATCAATCGCTGAAGGGTTCGTTTCATTGATTATGTACATATTGCTTTCCTTCTCTTAAAATCGCTGAAACAATAACATATCTATGTACGTGGCATGAACGCGATGAAATGTCACTGATCTTTTTAGACGGTTCTTTCCGTCAGCAAATTTGTCTGTAAGGCTGGATTTTTAAAAAAATCTAGTTGGGGAATAAAGTTATTAAATGCCATCATTCCGATGAAGTTATTTTCCTTTTTTTGCCAAATATCACCATCTGTTTCAGCTCAACCGAGCACTTAAGGCCACAATTATCACACTGACTGTCGTGTTCAATAGCGCTCTGAAAGGCCCAGTTAGAAAAAAAGTATCTCTTGAATCTGTATTATAGAAGTCGCGACTCTTCTGACACTTTGCCAGGTCATTACTATAACGACTGAGGAATTGTTAGCCTGCACTTGTTTTCCCCCACTACTTAATTGTTCAGCACTGTATTAGAAGTCGTGAGTCTTCTGACCCTGTATTAGAAGTCGTGAGTCTTCTGACGCTGTATTAGAAGTCGTGAGTCTTCTGACATTGTATTAGAAGTCGTGAGTCTTCTGACACTGTATTAGAAACGATGAGTCTTGTGACACTGTATTTAGAAGTCGTGAGTCTTCTGACACTGTATTATAAATAGTGAGTCTTCTGACACTGTATTAGAAATGGTGAGTCTTCTGACACTGTATTAGAAACGGTGAGTCTTGTGACACTGTATTAGAAATAGTGAGTCTTCTGACACTGTATTAGAAATGGTGAGTCTTCTGACACTGTATTAGAAACGGTGAGTCTTGTGACACTTTATTAGAAATAGTGAGTCTTCTGACACTGTGTTAGAGATGGTGAGTCTTCTGACACTGTGTGTAGGCTTGGATCTGCATGGCAGTTTGTTATGTTGTGGTTTATTCCTCTCTGTGGCTTCCTGTGTTGTAACAATGTGTGTGTGGTGTGTGTGTGTGTGTGTGTGTGTGTGTGTGTGTGTGTGTGTGTGCGCGCGTGCGTGCGTGCGTGCTCGCGCGCGTGCGTGTGTGAGTGTGTGCGTGCGCGCACGTGCTAGTCTGTGTGTGTGTGTGCGTGTGCATGTGTGTGTGTGTGTGTGTATCTCTATGTCTGTGCGCGCTTTTGTGTGTGTGTGTGTGTGTGTGTGTGTGTGTGTGTGTGTGTGTGTGTGTGTGTGTGTGTGTGTGTGTGTGTCTGTGTGTGTGTGTGTAGACATATATGAACTGCTTGGAACAAAAACCGTACATCTGGAAAATGCCTCGTTCGAATGAAATGAAACTGAAATTTACAAAAAATCTTAGTGTAATTGTATGCCACAAAATACAATTTCTCGATTGTGGTGCTATTTGATGTCATTTTTTCATAATAAGTTGCTGAGCTGTTGAGCATAAAGACAAAACAGTTTTTGTTGAATTGGTAAGACACAACGTTTTTGCCTGAAATTGATAGAGTTGAACATTTGATGAGACCAGATGCAATGTGATTAGCGTTCTCTCTCTCTGAACTTATATTTTGTCCTGTACTTTATTTGTCTGTGTCCTTGGTGGTAACAAGCCTCCTCTTTTTCTAAATTTTGCTTCTTTTTCCGCCCTCAGTCACTCCGTTTTGAAAACTATATATATATTAAATTATAAACAAAGCCTGCTCTTATGTCTTAGATTGAAGAAATAGGGGGAGATAAGCATTCATATCTGCAGTGGTAGATAATTCTGCCTAACTAACAGTATGTGCTTGAGTGGGTGAATGGGGAATAATAAATGCTTCTCAAAATGAGCCTTCAGCAAACTTATAGTCTCCAAGGAGGAGACAATTTCCGATGGGGAGAAAACTCACTAACATATAACTCCTGGTCAGATACCGGTATTTGGAAACCTGATTATTTCTCCTCAGTGACCGCGGAAAGTGGTAACTTGGCTCCTTGCTTTTTGCTTTGATGGTGAGATTAACGTCCTATTGGCCTGAGGCCCTTAAGGACAAGGTTCCTGCAGACAAAAGTCTGCATATTTGTGGCAACTGTTGTCGCCTGGCAGTAGTGGGTAATTTCAGTGAGGGTCGTCGCATTTGTCTCCCAGAGCTAGCGTTTCTCTTGAACATTGGCTCAATTCTGGTCATTATCTTCTTGAAAGTTGGTTCAAGTTTGGTGGAGTTGGTCTTGAACGTTGGTTCAGTTTCAGGATCTTGGTCGACCGACGGTAGGCGTCGGTGTGCGTTGCCTGCTGTCCCCCAAACATCAGGCTGTCTTCAGGACCACCGGGCGGCCTTCTTCATGCTCGGGTGGCGATGGTCCTGTGCCGCGTGAGGCCGCCTCAAGGAGGGAGCAGGACGAAAGTCGCTGGAGCGCTGCACGAGTCCCTAAAACTTGGCGGGCACTCGCTGACTGCGGCCGAGAGGGCAATTTTTCAGCCCAACCCCGTGAGGAGTGCCCCCATGTCTGCCTCCCCACAAAACAGCACGGTATTCCAGGCCACGGTAGTCGCAGTCAGGCAGCGCTCCTTCGTCAATCGCCCCACACCTCCAGGAGCCGTCCCCGGCGACACAGGCTAGACCCGTCGTCACCCACATGGCTGGAAGGTTGTCTGTGCCGCCCAATGACGCTGACTCTCACGTCAGCATCCTTCAAAGGAGAGCTGCCACCTCTCCCCTGGTGTTGACTGCTATGCCACACTCGCAGTGACTTGGCTCCTCTGCCTTTTCGGTTTTAAGAAGAATGCTATCCAGAAAAAGGCTGGTGTGCAATACCGTAGTATGTTTGTTGAGTTTTCAAAAAACCTACCAAAGGTGCCACCTAAGAAGCAAAAGAAAATCATGAAAGAGCAAAACAAGCTCTATTTTCTTGTGAAAAGTAGAAAATATAAAAAAATAACCTCTTAAGACACAAGTGCTGATGGCCAGTTCTTGGAATGAATCCACAAGGGACTAAATTACAATAAACTAATAAATTCCAAGGATAAGCTGCTCTGTAAGTTGCTGGAATGGTGCTCGGTTGCTTATCCTTGGAATATATATATATATATATATTTTTTTTTAAATTCTATTTTAAACTGGTATATATATTTTGAGAAGCATCTATTTTATTTTTTCCCCATTCACCCACTCAAGCACATACTGTTAGTTAGGCAGAATCATCTGCCACTGCAGATATGAATGCGAATCTCCCCCTATTTCTTCAATCTAAGACTAAGAGCAAGCTTTGTTTATAATTTAATATTTCTTGCAGTCATTGCAACACCAAGCTGCTCTGTAAGTTGCTGGAACGGTGCGGTACTTATCCTTGGAATTTATTAGTTTGTTGTATTTTAGCCCCTTGCGGATTCATTCCAAGAACTGGCCCTCAGCACTTGTGTCTCAGAGGATATCTTTTTATATTTTCTAATTTTCACAAGAAAATGTAGCTTGTTTTGCTTTTTTTTGATTTTCTTTTGCTTCTTAGATGGCACCTTTGGTTGGTTTTTTGTAAACTCAACAAACATACTACGGTATTGCATACCAACCTTTTCTGGGATTGCATTCTTCTTAAAACTGAAAAGGCAGAGGAGTCAAATTACCACTTTCCGCGGTCACTGAGGAGAAACCACCAAGTTTCGAAATATCGGTATATGACCAGGAGTTATATGTTAGTGAGTTTCCCTCCCTATTGGAGGATGTCTCCCCTTGGAGAATATAAGCTTGCTGAAGGCTCATTTTGAGAAGCATCTATTTTATTTTTCCCCATTCACCCACTCAAGCACATACTGTTAGTTAGGCAGAATCATCTGCCACTGCAGATATGAATGCGAATCTCCCCTATTTCTTCAATCTAAGACATAAGAGCAAGCTTTGTTTATAATTTAATATTTCTTGCAGTCATTGCAACACCAAGCTGCTCTGTAAGTTGCTGGAACG
>CM031611.1:72690851-72708351 GCA_018398815.1 Conus ventricosus
TGCGTGAAGCTGAGGTTCTGGTTCTGTATGGAAAGCAAGTGCAGCTTACAGAACATAATCATCAACGACATCTACGTAACTTCAAGGCCGTGAAGTTGTAAGACCTCATTTACCAACAATAAACTATTGCACGAGGCCCAACATCCTATGAACCTATGCTGCTGTCTGAAATCAGCTCCTCTGGGGGGAGGGGGGGGAGTGGGGAATGGGGGGGGGGACATCCGTCACGAACGGAATACTGGAAAATGCCCACGGCTGTTTTCTATGGAGAGCGTGACCAGGGCTAGCCTGACAGAGGAGCAGCTGGCAAACGTTTCCTAGAACCAGCAGACACGCCAGCAGAGTCGCTGGCACTGCGGGCAGAAGATGTCCAGACCTGACAGCGGAAAGAGGTCAGTGGAGGGCCATGCAAGGAAAGGAGCCAGAACGCCTCCCACACACTGCTGCATGAAGAGTGCTGAAGACAAAAGAAAGACGCTGAACAATGTCGGCTACACAGATGCTGCCATCCGACCAAAGCCACATCTGCTACACATGTCAAAGAGAGGACAGGGCAAGAGTAGGACTTTTCCCGTGGCATCCGACCAAAGCTACATCGGCTACTCATGTCAAGAGAGGGCAGGGCAAGAGTAGGACTTTTCCCGTGGCATGCCGACCAAAGCTACATCGGCTGCTCATGTCAGAGAGAGGGCAGGGCAAGAGTAGGACTTTCCCGTGGGCATGCCGACCAAGGCTACATCGGCTACACATGTCAAAGAGGGGACAGGGCAAGAGTAGGGCTTTTCCCGTGGGCATGCCGACCAAAGCAAACATCTGCTACACATGTCCAAAGAGAGGGCAGGGCAAGAGTAGGACTTTTCCGGTGGGCATGCCGACCAAAGCTACATCTGCTACTCATTCAAAGAAGGGGCAGGGCAAGAGTAGGACTTTTCCCCGTGGGCATGCCGACCAAAGCTACATCTGCTACACATGCCCAAAGAGAGGGCAGGGCAAGAGTAGAACTCACCCCATGGCCATGCCGGAACTCCTTCACAGCAGATAACTACCTCGCCTACTGCAAGTTCTGTCACTACTTTCCTCCTTTCTCTTTTACTCTGTCACTTTTGCATTTCTGTTGTTTTGTTTTTGGGTTTGGTTGTTTGAAAATTCTGTCGTTTCTTGGGGACAATTCTTGGGTCTTTTCTTGTCCTTGGAAACTCTTTATACCGACGTTTTGCTGATGGCAGTTTCTAAACGTGGCAGCATGATGTGGTAATCTGGCGACTGGGAGTGAATAAACGTACTGATTATCCAGGTGGAACACTTGTTCCTTTTTACAGTGTTACTCACCCGTCTCTCTTTCTGTGTCTCTGTGGGAAAATCTCTGTTTCTGTGTGTCTTTCTGTCTGTCTCTTTCCTCACACACCCACACACACACACACACACACACAACACAACACACACACAACACACACACACACACACACACACACACACACACACACACACTATGCCCTGCATGCACTACGCACGGGCGCGCACGAACACACATGTACACGCGCGCGCGCGCACGCACCCAAGCACACGCACATGTACGCATGCACGCACGCACGCACGCACGCACACACACACATGAATGCATGCACGTGCGCACGCGCGCGCACGCACACACACAACACACACACACACACACACACACCCCACCCCACACACACACACACACACACACACACACACGCACGAACGCACGCACCACGCCGCACACAATGTAATGCATGCTCGTACGCACGCGCGCACAGACACACACACACGCATGCATGCATGCACGCACACACTCACTTGCGCGCGCGCACACACACCACACACCCCACACACACACACACACACAAAACACCCACCCACGCACACACGCACGCACGCACGCACGCACGCACGCACGCACGCACGCGCGCGCGCGCGTAACACACACACACACACATCACACACACACACACACACACACACACACACACACACACACCCCACAACTGCATACCAACGCACCCGAAACGGGTTTAAGGAATAAATCCAGGTTTAGACGAAAATGTAACTCACTTGATTGGTCAAAAATGCGCCACACATGTGCACGCGTGCGGGGGGAAACCACGAACAGTGATATGCGCGCAAATGCAATACAAGGCAGTTCAGGGGAAGTAAGCAAAGAAGCAGTAATCGTCTTGGTAAACGGTTTTGTCCCTTGGGTTGAGTTTGTGTCTGGTTGGGGCCTTCTTTTCCTCCGCCATTTCCCCCCCCCCTCCCCCCCCCCCCCCCCCCCCCGCCGCCAACAAACCTCACCCCTACCTGAAACCCCCCACCCCTAACCTTCCACTACCATTCGCTTTTCTTCTCCCCTCGCTCCACCCCCCTTCCCACCTCCCTTCCTCCATTGTCTCTCACGTACCTCCAGATAACGCAAAAACGTGTGGTCATCACAGCATTCAGCGGCATTACTGTGGTCATCGCTGCATTCAGTTGGCATTTCGTGGGGTAAATATTGCATTCAGCTGGCATTACGTGTGGTCAACGCTGCATTCAGTTGGCATTTCGTGGGGTTCATTAATTGCATTCAGCGGCATTACGTGTGGTCATCACTGCATTCAGTTGGCATTACGTGTGGCATTTTTGGGCTTTCAGTTGGCTTTACGTGTGTTCATTATTGCATTCAGCTGGCATTACGTGTGGTCATTGGTGCATTCAGTTGGCAATTAAACGTGTTGTCATTGGTGCATTCATTTGGGCATTACGTGTGGTCATTGGTGCATTCAGTTGGCATTACGTGTGGTCATCACAGCATTCAGTTGGTATTACGTGTGGTCATTGGTGCATTCAGTTGGTATTACGTTGGTCATTGGTGCATTCAGTTGGCATTACGTGGGGTCATTGGTGCATTCAGTTGGTATTACGTGTGGTCATTGGTGCATTCAGTTGGTTTTAAACGTGTGGTCATTGGTGCATTCAGTTTGGCATTACGTGTGGTCATTGGTGCATTCATTGGGTATTACGTTGGTCATTGGGAAATCAGTTGGTATTACGTGTGGACATTGGTGCATTCAGTTGGCATTACGTGTGGTCTTGGTGCATTCAGTTGGTATTACTGTGGTCATTGGTGCATTCAGTTGGTATTACGTTGGTCATTGGTGCATTCAGTTGGTATTACTGGGGGTCATCACAGCATTCAGTTGGCATTACGTGTGGCATTGGTGCTTCATTGGCATTTCGTGTGGTCATTATTGCATTCAGCGGGGCATTACGTGTGGCCCATTGGTGCATTCGTTGGCATTACTGTGGTCATTATTGCATTCAGTTGGCATTACGTGTGGTCATTATTGCATTCAGCTGGCATTACGTGTGGTCATTGGTGCATTCATTGGCATTACGTGGGGTCATTGGTGCTTTCAGTTGGCATTACGTGTGGTCATTGGTGCATTCATTTGGCATACGTGTGGTCATCGCAGCATTCAGTTGGTATTACGTGTGGTCATTGTGCATTCAGTTGGTTTTAAACGTGTGGTCATCACAGCATTCATTTTGGCTTTACGTGTGGTCTTGGTGCATTCAGTTGGTATTACGTGTGGTCTTTGGTGCATCAGTTGGTTTTAAACGTGTGGACATTTGGTGCATACAGTTGGCATTACGTGTGGTCATTGGTGCATTCAGTGGAAATTAACGTGTGGTCATTGGTGCATTTAGTTGGTATTACGTGTGGTCATGGTGCATTCAGTTGGTTTTACGTGTGGTCATCACAGCATTCATTTGGGCATTACGTGTGGTCATTGGTGCATTCATTGGCTTTACGTGTGGTCATTGGTGCATTCAGTTGGAAATATACTTTGGGGTCATCACATGCACAGCTTTCAGTTGGCATTACGCGTGGTCTTTGGGTGCATTCATTTGGTATTACGTGTGGTCATCACAGCATTCATTGGCATTACGCGTGGTCATTGGTGCATTTTCAGTTGGTTTTTACGTGGGTCATCACAGCATTCATTTTGGCATTACGTGGGGTCTTTGTGCATTCAGTTGCATTACGTGCGGTCATCACTGCATTGATTGCCCAACTCTGACTGCAACACTGTTCTTATTTTTATCGCATTTTCATCGAGCTTTTTATTCCACAGAGCTACATCTTGATCATAGGGACTACAAGACGAATTTCGTTTCTTTCGCATCGTGCCACCCTTAATATCGCTACGTTTGACAACACTCCCGGGTTCGCCCCCCCCCCCCCCCCCCCCCTCCCCCCTCGCTGTCTCCTCTTCCCGCCCAGCCTTTTAGTCACTTGACTGTTGGTTTTACCAATGCAGGACCACAGATGGCGTATAGCCATCCAACAGCCTTGTACTCCATGAGTACAATGAACGTCTCCTCTCTGTAAAAGTAATCATCATTAAGAAAGAAAAAAAGGGGGGGGGGGGGGGGGGGGAGAAAAAGATAAAATTCCAACCGCAGAGAATTTGGAAGTTACAATAATCTGGCCGTTCACTGAAAAAAAAAAAACCCAGAGGTAAACGAGTCGGCATATACATCACAACTCTGTCCCATGTGACATGGAAGTTATCGCTTGGTCTACTCTTTCTTTTCATGTAGACCTCGCTTTTTTATAACTATGTTTCGTTTCGGTGGGAATTTTTGTGTCCATCTTTTTCTAAGGAGAGAAAAGATTTTTTTGTTTTTGTTGTTGTTGTTTTAACAACCTTTGTCTGATGGGATTATGGGGTCACTCGGATTTTAAAAACGCGACTTCGATCGAATGAACACACCCACAGACGCCCACAGAGAGAGAGAAGAGGAGAGAGATAGAGAGAAAAGAGAGAGAGAGAGAGAGAGAGAGAGAGAGAGAGAGAGAGAGAGAGAAATTTACGATTCACGATTCACGATATTTTATTGTCATTTCCATTACGGTCTGATGACAAGGGGGTAACAATACATCCAAAAGTAATGTTCTGGCACATGAAATCAATATAAAAAAAATTTCAAAACATATCTCAACAAAACTTCAATCAGTTATAATAATCATTTAACCACATAAATACATATCCCAAGCACCTTTCCACCAGCCCACCCAATTTCACACACACACACACGCACGAAACGCACGCACGCACGCACGCACACACACACGTACAAACACACCACACACACACACACACACACACACACACCACACACACACACACACACACACACACTCCAAATGCAGAAAATACCCACGCACCTACACACCTGCCCAAACCCATGCATACACACATAACACACAGGGATAAACACGCACGCGCACGCAATCAAAAAATATATGAAATTCGACCATCCACTTTATCATACGGTATCTAAAACATTTCCTTCTATCTTCATCATATTAATGGTTTAAATGCATCATATTGAGTTAATTTTTTTCTTTTCGCAATTTCTGAGCCTCTGCTATAAATTTTGCAACTGATTTGATAACCATGTCATCATTTGAAAGTAGAATGATATAACTTTATGAGTTTGAGCTAAATCCGTATGAAAAAAATCACATTTGTTCCGTAATGTTACATATCCTGTACAGTGGAACAAGAAATGTTTTTCATCCTCAACTCATAACTACACAAAAGGCATGAAGATTCTGAGGAAGCCCCAGGCAGATACCATCTTTTCTTTGTATTAAATCCGAGGGTTCTGAATCGAAATCGAGCAAAATTAATCCTATGCCATTTGTCTGATATAATATTATAGATACTTTTCAGCTTGAAAGACATTTTTAAATGAATAAAACCAACTGTATTTTCATTGTTCTCAATAGCCGAATGCCAGTTTTGTTTGTACGAACATATCATCTGTCTTTAAACTCTGAAATAAAGTGTCTATCATTTCCAACACCCTGTAACATCCATACAATACAAAACCATTTACAGATAAACTTTTTTTACTTGATAGGCCCAATTCTCTTTGCCATTCTCGAGTTGAATTTAAACCATCATGTCGTATGTTTGTTTGCACAATCGAGACTGAGGCAATTTAGAATTTTTAGCCAGTTTTTTTATGCACTTGACGAAAGATCTTATGTACAGAGGATATCGGCCCGGTTTCTCCGTATAGCATAGTTTAAAGCATGTAAAGGTAAAATAAAGGGAAACGTTTAATAGCATATGTATGCACCTTTCCATTTCTGATTAGAGTACAAACCCCATTTTTCAGCAGCATAAGTAAGAATAGGTTCTATTTGGGCACAAATAATTTCCAAATAGATTACAGTCAATAGTATTTAGTTTTTTTCAATAAACTTCAAAATTTAAATAACACCCCTTTCTACCCTTTCTGTTTCCCCTCTTTCCCCAAAGCAAATTCAAACTTAATCTTGTTGAAAATATCATTCCTAGGTATCTATAAGAATTGACAACTTTTAAATTTCTTCATTTCCATAAAACCATTTTTCATGCATTGAAAGGTTCCACCATTTCTAAATACAATTATATTAGTTTTATCTAAATTGACAGTTAATCCTAAACGATCTGTTTCTTCTTTTTAATGACTTTAATTTGGTTCTGGAGACCTATCATGTTGAGACATTAGAATGACATCGTCAGCAAACAGAAGCAAAAATATCTCAACAGCTCCTGAGATTAATTTGGATACCATGCTTTCCTTTTTTTGAAAATTTCAATTGCTAACTCTTTAATGAAAAAAAAAAACAATTGTGGGCTCAAAAGGCAGCCTTGTTTACACCCTTTGGACATCAAAATAATTAGAAAATTCACTCTTTGCACGCACACATGCTAGCACAGAATTATACATACCACGAATAGCCAAATAAAGTTTTCCATCACTCCACTTTTACGAAACACGTTCCAAAGAATTTTACGATTAACAGAGTCGAAAGCCTTCCTGAAGTCAACAAAGGCTATAAAAGATTTTAGAATTGCTCAATAGATTTTTTCTGTACAAGTGAATATAGTGTAATATATGGTCAATAGTACTATAATTTGCTCTGAATCCTGCCTGTTCTCTAATATTTTTCCTTCATTTTTCAGCCCATTTTGATAATCTTTTGTTCAAAATATGAGTATACACTTGCTTATAGTGCTAGTGAGTGCTATAACCACGATACTTATCTGGATTACTGGAGTCACCTTTTTTATAAATTGGAATAATAATAGATTAGCCCATTCTAAAGGAAAATTGCTGTGTTCAAAAAGCTCATTAAATAAGCGAACAAGAATAATCAAAATTTTGATCGAATTTGCTTCTTTCAACCATTTCTCCAACAATTCTTCAGGTCCAGCACTTTTTCCCTGTCCTTAAATGTCTGATACCATCCATTACTTCTTCTCTAGAAATGGGTTATTGAACAATGGCACAGATTCATCCTCATCATCCAGTGAAACGTCTTCTTCCAGAGGAACAGTATTATCTGAATCATTGAAGACATGCAAAAAGTGATCATACCATTGTAAGATGGAGATTTTTATTGAAATTTAAACCTTTTCTTATTAACGGATCTTAAATTACTGACCAAAATGTTTTAGAATCGTTTTGGATTCTCTTAATTTCTTTAGTCTATTTTCCTCAAATTCTAATTGCTTAGTTTCTCTCAGTTTGAAATTTTTCTTTTCGTGACACTGCATATTCACTCTTTTTTCTTTTTTATCACTGGCTGTTTTTACATCTCTGAAATCTTTAAGCAGCCTTTTTATCTTCCCGCTTTCTTTCTCTCACATTCAACATCAAACCAGTCATTACTTTTTAAAAACGACCTTGACCTACCGTGCGGGCCATACAAGCAGCAGCTCCATATAAAGCATTAACAAAAAGGTTTAAACTATCATTTATATCAATATCCATTTGCAGGAGGATGACTGTAAACAACTTTGGAACTCCTCACTTTCAAGTTCACTTTATATTTTTGAACATTTTTATTCGACCAAACAATTTTTCTCACCTGAACTGTTTAACCCGGTTACTTTTCCCGATTCCGGGGAACGTTATTCCATACAACTTCGATTGGCAAGTGCCATGAATGAACACAGTCACCAACAGCAAATCAAATTTCGGTAATAAATCAACATGAATCAAAAAATAAACAACCACACTACATCCATTAGGGGGTACAAAAGGTAACTAAACCCCCTTTATCTCCGTCACAAACCCATTTAAAATATTCATATCAAACAAAAAACAAAAATCCATAACGTTTTCCCCCAAAACTATTTTTCAACCATATCTTTGAATGACGTAAAAAAATGTCATCCATTTCGTACAAATCAAAATCACACATAGTCATATCTTCATGCTCAGATTGCATCTGACCTGTTCGAGCATTCATATCACCAGTTACAATAAAGTAATACATCATCTTTATCAAACTTTTCCAAAAGCCTCTTCTAATAAAAGTACGCCATCTTCGATAACCTTATCATTATATAGAGGGCCTCCTTCTGGGAAAAATAAACAACCAACAAAAATGATACTTTATTCACACCGAAAACAGTTTTATCTATTCTTATAACAATTGTATTGTCCCCAATTTATCTGAATCTCTTTTACAAAATTTTTTTTAAACACTTTCTTACTAAAAGGAAACACACCTCCTGAGTTTCTTCCATGAATGAAAACTTTCTAGCTGAAACAAGAAATTTCATATAATCATTGAAGATGCATTTATAGTCAAAGACGAATCTAAAAAGGTTTTCTGTGAGGCAAACAAAATCAAATTTTTTAACATAATGTACAAAAGAAACATCACGCAGTTTTGGAAACAAATTTTCAACATTATAACTTAGAGGGGAGAGAGAGAGAGAGAGAGAGAGGGGGGGGACTTGATGGCAAGGGGAAACAATCCTAAAGAAGAACAAAATTCTGGTAGGAGTCAGAAACCTTGAATTGTGACATCGATCTGGGCGGCGTTCTCTTTTATTCTTTCCTCTTTTTTTTTCTTTTCTTTTTCTAAACAGATGGTATGGATTAAATGACGACAGGACGGGAGTGAGTTGTAGACTGGATCTGAAGACACGTACGTTATGCTAATTTTGGTCACTTTTTGAACTATCTTATTATTCTCTTGTTTTAAGCTTTTGTGTCCTCCTTTTCACAGTTCAAAACTGGTAAACATCTTCAAAATCTTAATAACTCTTTTCTTCCTGACATGTATTTTCTGTGTCTGTGTAATTTCCTCTCCAATCAATAAGAACCGATTCCGATCATTTGGAACAGACGAACTTTTAAATTCAAATAGACAATAAAAGAATAAACGTTTGCGTACGCATCACGAAAATCAAAATGAAACAAGAAAGCTACAAAGCATACGCTCTAAAAAAAAAAAAAAATTAAAAACCCACCTGTTTTTCTTTTTCAATAGGACACTGGGAAGAAGCAAGGAATGGAAAGGCCGTCAGATTCCGTGATCAAAAATTCAAATTTTAGAAGCTAGTGTAAAAAAAAAACAAAAAAAACAACAACTGTCCTTAGAAAAAAACAATTTTGTCGTTGTTGTTGTTCGGTTTTGTTTTGTTTTTTTTAATGTATAAAGGACTTAACTGAGGGAGAAAGGAGACAAAGGAAACAATGAAATTGGCTGTGCGAGAAAGGAGACAAAGGAAACAATGAAATTGGCTGTGCGAGGTGAGCAACGACAGAATCAATGTTAGCTTCCTGTGTGGAGTGTTTTTATTCACAGTTGAACTTACTGATAGTGTGCAGATCAGCGATCATCCATGTGATTTATCCAAAATATCTGAAGGTGATTCCAAATGTCTAGGAGGTTGGTTAAATCACATTGACGGAGATTCAGGTCGATTCAAAAGAAATTAATTCCAATAAATCTGGAAATTCTGTTGCCTTTCTCAACCTGTTGACTGGATTGATAGTCCGAATGGCTTATGAAAAATGAAGCCTTTCTTGTTCTTATAAACTGTCATACATGGCTCGATTCTTTTAAACCCCCCCCCCCCCCCCCCCCCCCCTTCTCCTACGACAAAAGATTGGGGATAGACTCAAGGTAGTAAGTTAGTCGTATCAAAAGTGTTAGTGCACCTGCAAGCAAAACTTCCTCAAGCGGCATACACACACCTTACCTGCAAGCAAAACTTCCTCAAACGGCATACACACACCGTACCTGCAAGCAAAACTTCCCAAACGGCATACACACACCGTACCTGCAAGCAAAACTTCCTCAAACGGCATACACAAAACAGAGTCGCTTAACACAGAATTGGCGAGTACCCGTTTATTTTTTAATGATTTTTTTTTCACATCACAGAACAGACACAAATACAAAGCGACCACTAAAAACATGACACTATAGCAGCGAACAGAATTGTTTACATCATATTCATGTCAAAATACGATAGGGAAAAACCGAAACACGACTGAATAAAAACATTCGATCCAGCCGTTACTATTTTGGTACTGAAGCTGACAAGTGATAAAATCACATGAAAAATGAAAATCACATTAAAAAGAAAATAAACACATAACAGGTATTCGGTAACACAAGATATTTACAAAAAGAGATATTATTTTCACAGAAAAAAAAGATAGGCAGATAATGAACGAACTGATCATGACTTGAATAATTATATAAAAACGGCTGTCTGGTGATATTTCATAGATAACACATTCTAATTGCTCACGTGTACATGGACGTGTGTGTGTGTGTGTGTGTGTGTGTGTGTGTGTGTGTGTGTGTGTGTGTGTGTGTGTGTGTGTGTGTGTGTTTGTGTGTGTGTGTGTGTGTGTGTGTGTGTGTGTGTGTGTGTGTGTGTGTGTGAGTCTGCGCCTGTATCTGTGAGTAATTGTGTACGTGCGTTGGCGCGCGCGCGCACCCGTGTGTGTGTGTGTGTGTGTGTGTGTGTATGTGTGTGCGTGCGTGCGTGCGTGCGTGTGCGTGCGTGCGTAGCGTGATGTGTGTGTATGTGTGTGTGTGTGTGTGTGTGTGTGTGTGTGTGTGTGTGTGTGTGTGTGTGTGTGTGTGTGTGTGTTGTGAATGCGTGTCTGTGGGAGAGACATGCATGTACAGGTTTTCACATGTACATAAACCGGTGAGGTACCGTTTCGCCCTTTTTCATTTTGCCCTGCCAGGGCGAACTGGGACTTCCACAACACGATCCTGGCAGTGTCATTTCGTCCTGTCTACCAATGTCATCTCGCCCTTTTCCAATGTTCAGGGTTACTTCCCATTTGGTCTACTCCCATTTCGCCTACTCAGAAATGTGTGAGCACGACTTGGCCTAACGGCCTTCGTTCATTCGTCCTTCGTCCTCTCTCGGGCTTCGCCCAACTCTAATCTAAAGACCATCGATTCTGCTTTGGAGTAGACTGGGACACTGGTTACGCCAGGGGGGAGCCTTGCAGTAGGAACGTTAGGGCGAAATAGGAAAGGGCGAAAAGGGAACAGGACCAAAATGGGAAAGGGCGAAATGAAAAAGGGCGAAACGGGATGACACCCATAAACCAACCTTGGCACGCACAAAATGATCCTTCCCCAAATCACTTTGACTATGCAGCGTGGCCACTGGGATATATGCATTGATATTTCACAACAGATGACCAAAAAAAAACAGAGAGCAAGCCTACATGTCAAACAAGAATACGACAACACACACACACACACACACACACACACACACACACACACACACACACACACACACACACACACACACACCACACACACATACGCGCGCGCACGAACTGTACATACGAACTATCACAAAGAAGCTACGTCTACACCAGAAATACACATAGTTCGTTTTTTTTATTTTGCTGGCAGCCTTCATCTGTTTTCCATAGTCAGCCAGGCTATATACAGTATAAACTGACATGAAGAAACTGATGGCATGTAGAGAGTTGTCAGCTGGACGTATGGTTTAAGAAATCTTTACAACCCAAGAGAGACAACTTGCCTATTTGACTCACATGCGATGACTACCACACACCACAACAGGATGAAGCGCTAAGGATGGGGTGGGACAAATAAAGAAGGAGAGTGGCGTGCAGGCACAATTGAATCTATTGTTACCTCTGTGCGAGAAGTTACATCACGCTGCAAATAAAACACTTGAGGTTTGTTTGTTTTTTCACAGGATTAACATAAAAGAAGAAGGGAGGAACACGATTACAAAAAGGAAAAGAAATAAGAAGTGTCCCAGTCATACGTTCACATAGCTACTCAAACTTGAGTGGTTCTTGATAAGAAGATAGAAGTGTGTTGTGTGTGTGTGGTGTGTGTGTGTGTGTGTGTGTGTGTGTGTGTGTGTGGTGTGTGGTGTGTGTGTGTGTGGTGTGTGTGTGTGTGTGTGTGTGCGCGCCTGCGTGAGCACGTTCGTGCATGCGTGCGTGTGTGCGAACATGCTTGATTGCGTGGTGTGTGTGTGTGTGTGTGTGTGTGTGTGTGTGTGTGTGTGTGTGTGTGTGTGTGTGTGTGTGTGTGTGTGTGCGTGTATTGTGTGTGTGTGTGTGTGTTTTGTGTGTGTGTGTGTGTGTGTGTGTGTGTGTGTGTGTGTGTGTGTGTGTGTGTGTGTGTGTGTGCGCGTGCGCGCGCGCGCGGTTGTTTGTGTGTGTGTGTGTGTGTGTGTGTGTGTGTGTGTGTGTGTGTGTGTGTGTGTGTGTGTGTGTGTGTTCTGTGTGTGTGTTTGTGTGTGTTGTTAGCGCCCGCTGGCATGCGTGTGTATGTGTGTGTGTGTGTGTGCGTGCGTGCGTGCGTGCGTGCGTGCGTGCGTGCGTGCGTGCGTGTGCGCCTGCGTGCGCTGCGTGCGTGCGTGTTCGCGTGCGTGCGTGCGTGCGTGAGCGCATAACTAAAAGCATGATCATGTATGGGATCTGGATTGTACGTTTCATCCTAAGAGTCGGAGAGTAGGCTGCAGAATTTGGTTCCAGAGAGAAAACCTTCAATAACCTAAGTGTCTCGAGCGAGAACCGAACCCAGTATTAGTGAAGACAATGAAATTTTACCCTCAAAGCCAAACGAACCACAGAAGGTGTCAAATGCACTGACTGCATGAAGATACGCCTGTTCATTTGTGGAATATCATATTTCGCAATGTGACTTTCTCCCCCAAACCACGACCAATCTCAGCTATCGACTGATACAAAAAAAAAAAGAAAAAAGATGTATAAAGTAATGATAAGAACTAGGGAGACACAGGTAAAGACATGGAGTGAGAAGTGTTGCATTTTGTACAGAGGGTTATAGAATACGAATAGTACATGAGAAATAAATAGAGAAGTAAATGTACGAATAAATACATTTACAATACACTTCATCTCCTCAACCCACAGCCATTAATTTTATGCATAATTATAAACCATTGAAGTACAATGTATGAAACATTCATCGTGTGTGTGTGTGTGTGTGTGTGTGTGTGTGTGTGTGTGTGTTGTGTGTGTGTGTGTGTGTGTGTGTGTGTGTCTGTCTGTCTGTCTGTCTGTCTGTCTGTCTATGTCTGTGTGTGCGCGCGTGCCTGGGCATGCGCACTCTTATGTTTGCTGTTAATGTGTAATGAAAACAACAGATAATAACTAGACACCAGGTGAACACAAACACACACTCACACAGAACTGGTTTGATGTGAACAACACGAGCGACAGAGGCAGAAGGAAATAACCCCCTAATGTTGACATCGCAGGACACATCCATTTAGACAATCAGCAAAATATGTACATCATTCATAGCTGTGATCAATGTGCGAGAACCACGACAGGTCACCGACGTCTGTTCGCAAAATAGAACAGCATCGCGTCACCAAAAACGTTTTCCATTGGTCCATCAACTTCAAGTCTTCAATGCCTTCCGTCAGCTTGAAAGCTTGCATGCTTTCCGTCAACTTGAAAAGTTCAATGTTTTCCGTCAACTTGAAAGCTTCAAAGTTTTCCATCATCTTGAAGTCTTCAATGCTGTCCATCAACTTGAAAGCTTCAATGCTTTCCATCAACTTGAAGCTTTCCATTAAATCGAAGGCTTTCCGTCAACTTGAATGCTTCAATGCTTTCCATCGACTTGAAAACTTAAATGTTTTCCATCAACTTGAAGGCTTCCATGCTTTCCATTAAACTGAAGGCTTAAATGCTCTCCATCAACTTGAAGTCTTCAATGCTTTCTATCAACTTGAAAGCTTCAATGTTTTCCATCAACTTGAAAGCTTTCCATTAAATTGAAGGCTTCAATACTTGCCTCAATCTGAAGCTTCCATTTTTTGCCATGAAAACGAGCTGTTCACCTCTCGGTGGCACCCAATTTAAAGCAAACAGTTCTTTCCATCTCATTACAATAGTCTGTTATCGCCAAAAAATCAAAGCCATCAGATTTTGGCATCAAACTGACGTCATCACTTCCTGTGATCCACTTGGAGTCATGACTTATTGCCGTCAAAATCAAGTCATTATTCCACGTCTTCAAAATAAAGCCATCTCTTCCTGTCATTAAACCAAAGTCATCACATCTTGCCAATCAAACATTAACATTTCTTCCGATTCAGATGTTAATAAGTCAAACTGACGTTTTCACTTCTGGTCAGATTAAAAGCATCACCTCTTGCCATCACGTTTATGTCGTCACTGTTTTTTTTTCTTTGTTTGTTTGATTGTTTGTTTGTTTTTAACTCTCAAACTGACGTCATCGCTTATTGCCATTACGCTGATGTCGTCACTGTTTTCTTCTTTCTTTGTTTGATTGCTTGTTTGTTTGTTTAATTCTCAAACTGACGTCATCACCTCTTGCCATCACGCTGACGTCGTCATTGTTTTTTTCTTTGTTTGATTGTTTGTTTGTTTAACTCTCAAACTGACGTCATCACTTCCTACCATCACGCTGATATTGTCACTGTTTGTTTTTAACTCTCAAACTGACGTCATCACTTATTGCCATCACGCTGATGTCGTCACTTTTTTTTAACTCTCAAACTGACGTCATCACTTATTGCCATCCCGCTGATGTCATCACTGTTTGTTTGTTTTTCTCCTTTGAAACTGGCGTCATTACTTATCGCCATCAAACTAAGGTGTTGAATGTTGTCATTTGAATCATAGTCAATACTTCTTTGAAGCAAACTGACGCGATTTCAAAACCTGGCCAAGAAACTGAACTTTTCATTTCCTTTTATCACACCGATTTCTTCCGTGTTCTCCAGAACTCTGTTGCACCGTGGGGGGGGGGGGGGGGGGGGGGGGGGAAGAGAAAAAGAAAAAGAAAAAGACACTGGGAGAAGGGTCAGTTTCTCACCAATCGGTGAAATGACCACGTCATTCCTGGCCGGACGTCTTCGACATCCCCAATTTCCTCCTTCCTCCAATCAGTAAAGTAGTGACAGTAGCCGGTCTTCGCAGCCGCAGCAGACATGACGTCAATCAAACATGGCGCCTCAAGGGCTCGGCAGCGCCACCTGGTGACAGTGTGTCAGTCAGGCGGGCGGGCGGGAGGGAGGGCAGCGCGGGTCAGACGCCGAAGAGGACGCCGGTAAAGTCTGAGCCGTTCATGACCTTGACCATCATCCTAGAGGAGTTGTCCACGTAGAGTGAGGCGTACTGCTTGGTCTGCAACCACACACACAACGTCAGGTTATGCAGGTAGGGATTATCTCCCTTCCTCACACACACACACACACACACACACACACACACACACACACACCTGCCACAATGTGATGGAATCCAACAGGTGACATCAGTTCCTTTACATATCAAAACATGAATAAGATTACATATTTCATTTACATGAAATTTGTTCGAAACGGTGTTTGGAATTTTCTTTTTTCTTTGTTTTTTCTTTTCTTTTTTTTTTTTTTTGCTTGCAGAACAGACATTAAATCCACACAAGTAACTGCTTTAATATTGACTGTGGCAGGTCAATTAGATGTGACAACGCGAATAATAACAGCTATCATTTCGGCGACAAATATTGATCTGCCTTTTCCGATGGAATATATCTTTTCAGCCTTTTGTGATGGTAAACCAAAAGCAGAACCTGACTGATTATTTGACAATACTGAACCATCCGTGTAAACTTTAAGATGTTGAGGATATTTCTCTTGTATATGCATCTTTACAGAATAAGATAAGATATTTGGTTGGTCAGTTTTGCTCACATCACTGTGATCAAGATCAAAATGTGCCCTGTATTTAGTATTTGGGTAATGAGCGAGCTGATAGATGCGCAAAGAGAGGAGCAAGAAATGAAAAGTGTGCCACGGTATTGAATATACCCTTTTTGTTTTACCTGAAGCCATTCACTTATTAAAGCAAACCGTCTGGTGCTGATTCAGAAACCGCTACAAAAATACGTTGCTTGGTGTGGCTGATAGAAACACTCATTTGATTAATTATGAACATGCAAACAGCATTCCTCATTAATTTTACAAGTGAAAAATGATTATGTACCAGTGCAGAAATTTCATTTAAAATATTTCATAAATTAAAACTTGATGCCTTAAATTAAAAACAAAATCTACAAACAAAGCAAAATGTACTTGTGGAGAACGAAGCAAGCATCTGCTGTTTGACTGTTTACCTCTTCAAGCTCGTTTACCACCATTATCAGGCATGTCTTTGTGTGGTGTCTTTTTTCAGATTTAAAGTTTGCCTTCAGTGTTATTTTTTCTTTAATTTGTAGTCCCGGCATTTGCTTAAGATTATTTGCAGGTATGTTGTAGAGATGTTTAGAGGGACACCTATATGTACTTAAATAACCACATTATGCATACACTTAATAGTCACAGACATTTATGTATTTCTCTCTCTCTCTCTCTCTCTCTCTCTCTCTCCTCTCTCTCTCTCTCTCTCTCTCTCTCTCTCTCCCCTTGATATCACCGATGTGAACAGGCTTAAAACTGAAGCACTACCACTACTACACAGATGTGAAAAGACGTAAACTGAAGTTCTACTACTACTACTACTACTACTACTACTACTACTACTACTACTACTACTACTACTACTACCCCCCTCCCCCCGTCCTTTACACACACCTCCCCCTACACACCCCACACCACACACAGACGTAGGGCGAGGCGTACTGCTTGGCCTGCAACCGCGCGCGCGCGCGCACACACACACACACACACACACACACACACACACACACACACGCGCGCGCGCGCGCGCGCTCGTGCGCATTCTTTGCTCCATCTGGCCACTGACTGTCTTCATGGGAAATAACTCTGCATGCCACATGAGAAAAAAAGGGTTCAGGGTGAAGAGTTATGTACCTTCAACTCCAACAACCCGCCGACGCTGACGGTGAAGACACGGCTGTTGGAATTGAGTCCACTGATGTAGTTCAGAGACCTGCCACCAGAGGGAGACACATGACGGCAAAGTAAAAACGTCAGCAGCGTCAGCAAGAAGGAAAAAAAAATACACACTGGGGGGAAACGCCATTTTATAGAAAGTAATCACAGGACAAGTCGTAAAAAATTAATAAAAACACGAAGAAAAATCCTATTGATTATGATAGCGATAATGATAAGGTTGACGATGGACACACAAACAAACGCAATCAATTCACGGCACCCAC
>CM031611.1:72715851-72725851 GCA_018398815.1 Conus ventricosus
CCACCCCACCCCACTCCGCCCTCCTCCTCCCATCCTCCGAGTTCCCGCTCCACAGTAAACGAGAGTTATGTTTTCCTACCACCCTCCTCCCGCTCCTCTCCCGCGCTCTTTTCCCGCTCGACAGCAGAGTGACCAGTTGATGTTATTAAAATGCAATCGAATATGCCCCCCCCCCCCCCCCCCCCCCCCCCCCCCCCCCCCCCCCCCTCCCGCTTCCTCCAAAGACTCAATGATCAGTCCCTGACCAATTTCATCCTATTTGTTCTGTAATTACTGTTTATTGTTTCCTGTCTCCTCCAGATTTCCTTTCAGACCAATCCAAACGGACCTGTATTTTGACTGTTCGTCCGTGTGTTTGTTCGACTCTGTTAAAGATCGAAAAGACTGTGCCAGTCCTGAATAAACGTTAGTTTGTGTTATTGGTTCATCGACACTGTTCAAGATCGAAGATAAAATTAGTTGTGTATTGTTCTGACCCGTTCAGTCAAAGACAGTCCTGAATAAACGTTAGTTTGTGTTATTGGTTCATCGACTCTGTTCAAGATCGAAAAGACTGAGCCAGTCCTGAATAAACGTTAGTTTGTGTTATTGGTTCATCGACTCTGTTCAAGATCGAAAAGACTGAGCCAGTCCTGAATAAACGTTAGTTTGTGTTATTGGTTCATCGACACTGTTCAAGATCGAAAAGACTGAGCCAGTCCTGAATAAACGTTAGTTTGTGTTATTGGTTCATCGACACGTTCAAGATCGAAAAGACTGAGCCAGTCCTGAATAAACGTTAGTTTGTGTTATTGGTTCATCGACACTGTTCAGATCGAAAAGACTGAGCCAGTCCTGAATAAACGTTAGTTTGTGTTATTGGTCACGACTCTGTTCAAGATCGAAAAGACTGAGCCAGTCCTGAATTAAACGTTAGTTTGTGTTATTGGTTCATCGACTCTGTTCAAGATCGAAAAAATGAGCCAGTCCTGAATAAACGTTAGTTTGTGTTATTGGTTCATCGACACTGTTCAAGATCGAAAAGACTGAGCCAGTCCTGATAAACGTTAGTTTGTGTTATTGGTTCATCGACACTGTTCAAGATCGAAAGACTGAGCCAGTCCTGAATAAACGTTAGTTTGTGTTATTGGTTCATCGACACTGTTCAAGATCGAAAAGACTGAGCCAGTCCTGAATAAACGTTAGTTTGTAGTTATTGGTTCATCGACACTGTTCAAGATCGAAAGACTGAGCCAGTCCTGAATAAACGTTAGTTTGTGTTATTGGTTCATCGACACTGTTCAAGATCGAAAAGACTGAGCCAGTCCTGAATAAACGTTAGTTTGTGTTATTGGTTCATCGACACTGTTCAAGATCGAAAGACTGAGCCAGTCCTGAATAAACGTTAGTTTGTGTTATTGGTTCATCGACACTGTTCAAGATCGAAAAGACTGAGCCAGTCCTGAATAAACGTTAGTTTGTGTTATTGGTTCATCGACACTGTTCAAGATCGAAAAGACTGAGCCAGTCCTGAATAAACGTTAGTTTGTGTTATTGGTTCATCGACACTGTTCAAGATCGAAAAGACTGAGCAGTCCTGAATAAACGTTAGTTTGTGTTATTGGTTCATCGACACTGTTCAAGATCGAAAAGACTGAGCAGTCCTGAATAAACGTTAGTTTGTGTTATTGGTTCATCGACACTGTTCAAGATCGAAAAGACTGAGCCAGTCCTGAATAAACGTTAGTTTGTGTTATTGGTTCATCGACACTGTTCAAGATCGAAAGACTGAGCCAGTCCTGAATAAACGTTAGTTTGTGTTATTGGTTCATCGACACTGTTCAAGATCGAAAGACTGAGCCAGTCCTGAATAAACGTTAGTTTGTGTTATTGGTTCATCGACCACTGTTCAAGATCGAAAAGACTGAGCCAGTCCTGAATAAACGTTAGTTTGTGTTATTGGTTCATCGACACTGTTCAAGATCGAAAAGACTGAGCAGTCCTGAATAAACGTTTAGTTTGTGTTATTGGTTCATCGACACTGTTCAAGATCGAAAAGATGAGCCAGTCCTGAATAAACGTTAGTTTGTGTTATTGGTTCATCGACACTGTTCAAGATCGAAAAGACTGAGCCAG
The DNA here is from genome assembly GCA_018398815.1 of Conus ventricosus. NCBI lineage: Eukaryota > Metazoa > Mollusca > Gastropoda > Neogastropoda > Conidae > Conus > Conus ventricosus. The sequence goes on from CM031611.1 coordinate 72,717,967, forward strand.
TCCTGAATAAACGTTAGTTTGTGGTATTGGTTCATTTCTCCACTTGTTGTTGCTCTGTAGATGTGTCAGGTACAGGATATATGGGCAAGCTTAGACCATCCTTTTTTTCTTTTTCTTTTTCTTTTTTTTTTTTTTTTTTTTTGGGGGGGGGGGGTGTCTCTTTGTTTGATCGGTGTGCTGTGTGTTGTCATTTCTGCTAGGCGATTGGCTGTCGTGAGCAGCATTCGTTTGAAGTTGGGGGGGGGGGGGGGGGGGTTATTCATTTCATCAAGGGAGCAAGGGTTATCCCAAATGTTGTTGTTGTTGTTTTTTTAATTCATTCAAATTTGCTCAGACAATAAACCTCGCAGAGAAAATTATCATTCTCGCAAGAAATTTTCCATCTCCAGCAGGAAAATTATATTTCACGGGGAAAAATTTGATGCAGCCAAGAATTTCACAATAACATATACTATTTTTTAAAAGTTTTATACCCCGATGTAAAGTATGAATAAATTGCTATTCTAAAGAAGTTAACTGTTTATTCTCTTTAAGAAACTTACTAAAGACACTCACTGCTTTCGCAAAGGAGAGGTTTTTCTCACGGAATAATTCATAATCTCACCGGAAAAAGGGGGGAAATCAGGGAAATCAATTATATTCTCACACAGAGAATTACGGGGAAAAAGTGCGTTTTGACTTGAACAAGTTAATCTTTTTCTCGTTTTTTTTTTTTTTTTTTTTTGTGCCATCAGTTCTCGGATCAATGGAGCACCTAGGTGGTGTTTTTTTTTTCCCCCATAGGCCAAAATCCACCTCTTCATTTTTTGGTGCTTCACACTGTCCTCTTCATCTGCCAAAAAAAACAAAAAACGGGGAAAAAAACCCGAATTTCCACTACTACGTTTTTTTTTTTTTTGTTTTTTTTTGTCTCTTTTTTTTTCTTCTTCTTCTTTTCTTTCACAACCAATCTCCAAACACCATGCATAGTCTGTATGTTCTCTTACAAATGGACATATTTTTGCTGATTTTTAGTGTTTTGGAAATTGATACAAAGTGTCTGGGTTTGTTAATGTACAAATGTGTGGTGTACTGGCACACTCACTCTGATAATGTGTTACATTATACGGAAACGGAACCAACATAAACGAAACAGAGGACTTAATTATTTTTAGTTTTTCATTTTGTTTTACACACACACACACACACTCGCACACACACTCAAAATGCACAAACACGTGTATGTATTTGTAACTATGTGTATGTCTCTCTCTCTCTCTCTCTCTCTCTCTCTCTCTCTCTCTCTCTCTCTCTCTCTCTCTCTCTCTCTCCCCCATCTCCCCCCCTTCCTCCCCCCCTCTCTGTGCGGCGCGCGCGCGCGCGTGTGCTTGTGTGTGCGTGCGTGTGTGTGCGCGTGTGTGTGCGCGAGCGCCGTGTGCACGTGTGTGTGCGTGCGTGCGTGCGTGTGTAAGAGTGAATGCATGTATGAGATCTCTTTTTTATTTTCCTCAGACGCATCTGATTTTCGAATATGACTGAAATTGGCAGCTTAGATTCCGTTTTTTTATAATGCTTATACACATCTTTGCAATAATCACAACATGGTTTATTTTCAGTAGTATATGTCTGTCAATAATTTCTTGTCTAAGAATTCCAAATAGCACAGTTTCTTCAGAAAACACAATTTTGTGTTGTATACAGCTAATATGTATTGACTGACAAATTTCCAAACGAATTAACCTTATGACAGTGGAAAAAAGAAATGTTCAATGTAATCAATTTCATCGTTGCAATATGAACAGTTTCGATTACCCCGGGACTTTCATTTTGCATAGCATTATGTTAGTCGGGTATATATTTTGTAACATTTTCCATTGTAAAACTCTCAGTCTGGTTTCTTTTGTGCACAAGCGGGGTATCTTCCATACATTTTCATTTAACTCGTCCATATTTATTAGACCAAAAACGGGCTGCACATGGTTCTGTATAACTTAGGAAACACAAAGTTGCACGGAAATCCTTGCAAGATATATGCTTTTTGTTACAAAAAAGAGGTGGTTTGAAAAAATCTATATCATATCTATCTTGTTCACTAACCCTAGTATTAAAAGTATGTTTGGCCGCTGACACTACATTATACTCTAAGATCCTTGCGGGGGGAGGCTCCTGTCTTGTTAACACGTCCTGGTATGAAAGCATCCCATTTGGACCATACATGTCACTAACATTTAGTATTTTGCCCTTTATCCAGTCAGGGAAGAAAAGGACATTTCTCGATATTTTATGTATTGGTTATTCCACAGTAAAAGGGGGAAAGGGTGAGACATCTTTATGTTTATTAAGATCTAGCCATGTTTTCAGAGAAATTTTTCCAAAAGTGTGAATGTATCTTGTCTAAACTTTGAAAAGTGCGCTTTTAGTATTTGCATAAAAACACATGACATTCTCACCAAAGGGTAGAAATATTTTTCTCGGAATTATGTCCATCTTTCATTGTTTGTGGCCTTACAAATTTTTACAACCCAAGACAGGAGAAAAGCAGATTGCATCTGTCTTAAATTTATCATTTTCAATCCTCCTTTTTCATATTCACTGCACATTATGCTTCTTTTAACTTTTTCAAATGCCTTTCGATTACAATGTTTTATACGCCAGAGAAATCTAAAAAGCATGCGATTTATATCTGATAAGATCTTGTCCGGAATCACAAATGTTTGCATAACATAGACCCTTTGTGAAATAAGAAATGTTTTAATAATATGTATTTTACCCATTACACTAAGATCTCTTTTTTCCCAGGAATGAATAATTCTCTGAATAGTTTCTATTCTTTGCAACCAATTATCTCAACTAAAGATGCCGATTATCATTCTCATAATAATACCCAGAATTTTTAGTTTATTTTTCACGTAAAAACCATAAAAGCTGTCTGCACTATGTTTTCTACTACTAGCCACATAGCTGCTGATTTATTTCTATTATAACCAAACCCGAAAACAAAGAAAAATCATTGAGTATATCTAATGCCTGCATCATGTCATGCTGATCTGTCAAAAATAAAGTAACATCATCTGCATTAAAGCGCATTTTGCTTACATTAAGAAGCGTATCTCTTGAACCCCTAAATCAATTCCTCTAATGTTTCTACAGTCTTTTATCTTTATTGCTAGCAATTCTATAGCCAACACAAATATAAGGGAGGAAAAAGGACATCCTTGTCGGATTCCTGTTTCAACCGCAAAATACTCTGATGTCCAGCCACTATACAAAACACAACTACAAGTATCAGCGATTAATACTTGAAACCATCTAATGAATTCTTCCCCAAACCCATACTTTTTGAGAGCTGTTAACATGAAGTCTTTTGATTTTACTATCAAAAGCTTGTGTTAATCAATACTTAAAAGCAAACCAGGAATATTTTCTACATTTAGATGATCAATAATATCATCAATTAGTCTCAATAGCGTCGCTACTCGACGTCCCTTTATATACCCAACCTGATCTTCACTTACTAAATTTCTAATTACTTGACATAAACGATTTGCCAAACATTTAGACAAAGCTTATAATCGCTATTCGTTAACGAAATTGGTCTCCAGTTTTTTAAAACATTTCTAGGTAGATCTTTGCCTTTGTGAATTAACGTAATGACTGCTTTTCTCGGAGAAGGAGAAAGTGTCCCTTTTTCATATGCAGAGTTAAGTGATGATGTAACAAACTTTTTATTGACACCCAAAAAACTTTCAAAAATTCTGTTGTAAGCCCATCACTTCCTGGTGAAGAACCATTTTTGAGGGCTTTAAGAGCTGTCAGCAATTCATTCTCTGTTAAGTTGCCTTCACAACTATCCTTCTGAGAGTCAGAAAGCTGTGGCACTGAAGTATCAGATATAAAGTTATCTACCATTTGTTCCATGTTTCCTGCTCTTACCTTTTTCTTGTTACAACTTCGAATAATAGTCTCGCTGCATTTTCATTATTTCTGACTGTTGTGTAACTGATCTACCATTTTCATCACGAAGTTCTTCTATTATCTTTGAATTTGCTCTTGATTTTTCCAAGTTTAGAAAATATTTTGTATTCTTTTCTCCCTCTTCAATCCATTTCATTCTAGATCTTACCTGTGCTGCACGTGCTTTATAAGTTTCCAATAATTCTAATTCTTGCATTAAGTGCTGTCGCTGATTTTGATAACGAATATCATTAGGGTTTTTTGCAATCTTAATATCTATGTCATTTAACTTACCTTGTATTTCTACTAACTTATTTCTTCTGTTGATGCTCTTACCTTTAGCATAGATTATTGTAAAACTCTTAATCTTCATTTTTAGGATTTCCCATTCCCTTTGAAAATCGATGTTTTCATCCATACGAGAACATAATCATCTATCAAACTATTCATCTGTGTGACTAGTTTAAGTCATTCAACAATGAGTTATTAAACTTCCACAGCACAGGTTTCCCCCCTCAAAGCTTGAGAATTTCAATTTGATGGAGCAACCTCTGTGATCTGTGAAAGGGATAGAATGAATATTACAGTCTATTGTTTTGTCAAACAAATTATCATTTGATATGAAATAATCCATCTACGTGCAAAAAAGGAGAAGTTTTGACTTGAACAAGTTAATCTTTTTCTCAAAGAAGAGTATTATTGGGTTTTGGAGATGACAACACCCATGGGGGGACTCTAGATGAGCACAACTCACAGACGGCCGCTTCAGATGGGGTCCGCATCAAACAGAAGACCCTTCCCTTGGCCCAATCAGCTGTGCTCCCCAGTGCAGCGGCGTAACAGCCGGTGTTAGGTGCGTGAGAAGGCTCCCTACAGCGAAAATTATCCACGGTAGTTTTCGTCCTTGCCAGTGGGCCTTGGGAACTTGAAGCTCGTGTTTGTTGCTTGTTTGTTTGTTTGTTTGTTTTAATAATGCACATATAACACGCGTTGTTGGTTTGTTTGTTTGTTTGTTTTAATAATGCACATATAAACACGCGTTGTTGGTTGTTTGTTTGTTTTATAATGCATATATAACACGCGTTGTTGGTTTGTTTGTTTGTTTTAATAATGCACATATAACACGCGTTGTTTGTTTGTTTTAATAATGCACATATAAACACACGTTGTTGGTTGTTTGTTTTAATAATGCACATATAACACGCGTTGTTTGTTTGTTTTAATAATGCACATATTTAAAACACGTTGTTGGTTGTTTGTTTTAATAATGCACATATAACACGCGTTGTTGGTTTGTTTGTTTGTTTTAATAATGACATATAACACGCGTTGTTGGTTGGGCAGTAAACAATGTGACATGATCTTATGCCAAAAAGATGGAGGAAATGAGTTGATGTGCAATATCGGCTGTCGAATGTTGAAAAAGAAGCACGACGCTTACGTTGTCTCTTATCTTATTATATTATTCTGTATAGAAAAAGTGCCCTATGAGTTTGATTATATTGTACAATGTGGTACTGTCTTGCGAAACTCTTTGTTTTGATATTTAAACTGTTTGGGGAAAAAAAACACGTTGGTGGGCAAGATTTTTCTAACGGCCGAATATATGAAGATTTTGCCTACCTCTGTTCCCCTCACCGCTTTGTCATCTCTGTTTCTAGAGACAGAACATCAGGCACATGTTCAATAGGAAGAGCGTACTGATAAAAAAGAAAGGCACGTCTTTCAGAACTGCTCAACGAACAATCTTGTGAAGTGTTTGAAAACTGTCGGCAACATTGGTACGTCTTGTGGAAGGCGATATTTTGTTTTCATGCGTTGTAAGAAGAAAGTCAGGAAGGAGATGGACAGCGGAAGGTCTTGATACAACAACAACCATCGCATCATGGGGAACGTTACAAACTATCTGTCATACGTAATGTCACAGACAACTGAAAGGCCTGTGTCAAAAACTTCACTCAGAACAGGGCAAAATGTGTGACTGCACGTGCATCTCACAGAACATGTTGTTTTGTTCCTGTTGAATCTTGCGACAGATGAAACGGACACGGTGCAGGACCAATGCACCCAACCGAAGCCTGTCGTGCACTTGCAGAATACAACCCGCGGTTCAGGAATACACATACCTTAACAGGCCTCAGATTCAGGACTAGCAGACTCTAAAACAGACAGGCAGAGAGGTTGTGGTTGCACACCGAAAATTAATGCGCCAAGGCCTCGCTTAATGAGTCGAGTATTTATAGACTGGCGCAGTTAGATTGGTTTGAGGATTTTTGTTGTGTCTGAAAGTTGATTCTCCTCATTTTCTTTCATATGGCCATCACAAGCCAGGTGGTTCCGAGCAGACAGATTAAAATCAAAGGAATGGGACTACTTGGGCGCTTGGAGCTGGCGCAAAGATAGAGTCACGGGTGGATGCACAGTCATGAAATGTGACGTCAACTAAGGGGAAGGTCGTCTACTTGAAGATTGTGATTCATCGGTCAAGATCCCCCTAGAATAAAAGAAATGATTAGTGGGGAGTTGTTCTTTTGATCAATTATCAGTTTAACATGGACTGCTGTTTCAAATTTATGGTAGGCCTCAAAACGCTTACATTGATAATATGGTGTTTAGTGCAAAATCCTAATTGTGGCGTGTGGCCTGTTGGACTGATAGAATTTGTTGTAGAAACATTCAAGTGAAAATGTGTGCATAGATGACAACTTTAACATTTCAATGAACAGTCACGCGTAGATTATAGAATAAACATTTCAGTGAACGTGTACGTATAGATCAAACTTAAACATTTAAAGAAACACGTACACGCAGTTTACAAGATAAATATTCCAATAAGCGTGTAAGCGTATATTCAAAGATAAACATTTCAATAAGGATGTATGCGTAGATAACAGAGTGAAAATTCAGTAAACACGGATACGTCGATTACAAGATTAACAAATTCACTGATCCTAAACTAAACATCAATGAAATTATGATGATCATGGTCATTGAAAATGCTAAACGCGCGATTCAGAGCTGAAGAAAGGAGACCCTAGGTACCTCATCCTCTTCGTCCGTCACACTACTGATTCACAGCTGTATAAGGAGACCCTAGGTACCTCATCCTCATCGTCGTCACACTACTGATTCACAGCTGTATAAAGGAGACCCTAGGTACCTCATCCTCATCGTCCGTCACACTACTGATTCACAGCTGAATAAAGGAGACCCTAGGTACCTCATCCTCATCGTCCATGACACGACTGATTCACAGCTGTATGAAGGAGACCCTAGGTACCTCATCCTCATCGTCCACCACATCACTGATTATGATCTGCGGCCAAGACTCATCGTGCAGCTGTAAGGGAGGTCTTACATCTCTCCGCCTCTTCTCCGTGGATCTAAGAATTTTCTCTGTGTGTGTGTTGTGTGTGTGTGTGTGTGTGTGTGTGTGTGTGTGCGTGCTGTGCGTGCGTTCGTGCGTGCGTGCGTGCGTGCGTGCGTGCGTGTGTGTGTGTGTGTGTGTGTGTGTGTGTGTGTGTGTGTGTGTGGTGTGTGTGTGTGGTGTGTGCACGCGCGCGCGCGTACGTGCGAGTGTGTGTGTGTTGTCAGTTCAGGAATATGTAATGTACGTATGTTAATGTGTTGGCTTGCATGCTGACGCTCTACTGCATAAAGAGGATCACGCTGGGTTGAAACAGCTAGAACACAGGATGTCGATACCTACAAAAAAGGCCTGGTCTGTGATTGATTCTACCCCAGTGTAGTCTGTCCAGCCGCACGCTTTGCTCATCCAGTCGGCAACCCATGATAAGTATTGGCCGGAGTTTAGCCCTGTGTGTGCCTGCACCCTATGTAAAACACAGCGCAGGCTTCCAAGGGTGGCGCAGAATTGTCCCAGTGGCTGGTTCGGCAGCTGAGGACAGTACTTCTCTGGGTGGCACCCGCACCTTCGGGTGTAATTTTGCCT
>CM031611.1:72730851-72735851 GCA_018398815.1 Conus ventricosus
CGGGTGGTCCATGCTGTAACAGAAAAAGAGAGGACACTACTTTTAAACATAGAAAAGAGCAGAGAAGAGAAACAAAAAACTGACAGAAAATTGATAAAAGAGAAAAGGAAGAGGGAGAAGAAAGACAATACTAGGAAATTCATCGAAAAAAAAGGAAGACAGGGTTAAGAGAGACAATAGGAAGGAATGAAGGATAAAAGAAAAGGAATAAAAAAAAATAAAATACAAGATACAAACCAGAGAGGAAGCAAGGAATGTACACCACAACACCCCCACCTCTAATTCGGAAAAAAATGAAAAGAACAACAACAACAACAACAACAAAATCACAAGCAAACCAACAAGCAAACAAAAACAAAAAAGTAAATAAATATATGAAACGAAAATAAAACGGAAATAATGAGCGCAGAGATCAGTGCGGCGACTTTCATCACTCTCGCTGCTACATCTGCTTCCGCTGCCAGTGGTGGTGCTACCATCCACTCATTTGTAAATCTGGAAATACAAAGAGAAGAACAGATAACATTCTCACTTCACAATCCGAACTTGATAGGAAGCACTACTCCTAACACACAAAACAACAGAACCTAGCTGGCTCCCAAACCCTCCCCGGCGGAACCTCTTGACAAAGCACAACTCCTAACCACAAAACAACAGAACCTAGTTGGCTCCCAAACCCTCCCTGGCGGAACCTCTTGACAAAGCACTACTCCTAACACACAAAACAACAGAACCCTGTTGGCCCCCAAACCCTCCCTGGCGGAACCTCTTGACGTGACCTTCACCTGCCCTTTCCGGAAGTAGGATGATGATAAAGTATGGCGGGTCACTTCCCGTAGCTTCGCCGCCATCCGGAGATACCAGACCGTGTGCTGACAATCTGCTAGAGGGTGACATGTTTACGCGGGACTCCCCTCCGTTTCCGCCAAGCTTTAGGCGGCGCCAGCTATCGCCGAAGATGACACCTTGTTTCTTTCATATAAACGCCTCCATGCCTTAACAGTGGGCCTTTTGCTTCCGTCTTTTATTCCAGAACAGTCGTGTGTGCTGGGTGGTTTTTTTTTTGTTTTTTTTTTCCTTTTTTTTTTTTTCTTTTTCTTCTTTGTTTTGAGCATTCCACCCATATCCCACAGTATCTGGTTCTTCCGATCCTTACTCTACTGACTGACGCATGGCCTATCGGAATGTACTTCAATGCGCTGGGAACATCACCAACAAGGCCGCTAACTAACAACAGTTTGAAATGAGTGGTTGATCATGGTTAATCGCGAGAAAGCTTATGAATTTCAGCAACTGCGTAACCTTAGTTCTGTGTCTGTCTGTCTCTCTGTCTGTCTGCTGTCTGTCTGTATCTCTCTCTCTCTTCCTCTCTCTCTCTCTCTCTCTCTCTCTCTCTCTTCCCCTCTCTCTCTCTCTCTCTCTCTCTCTCTCTCTCTCTCTCTCTTCCTCTCCTCTCTCTCTCTCTCTGTCTGTCTGTCTCTTTCTCTCTCTGTCTGTCTGTCTGTCTGTCTCTCTCTCTCTCTCTCTCTCTCTCTCTCTCTCTCTCTCTCTCTCTCTCTCTATATATATATATATATAATATATATATATATATATATATATATATATATATATATATAAGTGCTCAACCCCTTGGGGAGCAACATTAATTAAAACAAGTAAAGAGGAATCTTAAAACTATCTACAAATTATCTGATGACAGCGCAACGCGCTCGAAACAAATTTGTAGATAGTTTTAAGATTCCTCTTTACTTGTTTTAATTAATATATATATATATATATATATATATATATATATATATATATATATATATATATATAACAAATCAGCCAGTTTTGTCAAAAACAAAGCCCTTAAAGAAAAATCACCCTGCAACTTTTCGTCAGACAACATGGAAGACTACAATCTTCCTTTCACGTTAAACGAACTGAAATCTGCCTTACTTTCTTGCAGCGATTCCTCTCCAGGTATAGATGAAATCCATTATCAACTGTTGAAACATCTTCCGCAAATAGGTCTGAACATCCTGCTACAGGTATACAACCATGTGTGGACTACTGGTTTCTTTCCACCTTCTTGGCGAAAAGCCCTCATTATTCCAATTCCCAAACCTGGAAAAGATCTTTCTAACCCATCAAACTACCGTCCCATAGCTTTGACCAGCTGTGTCTGTAAATTGATGGAGAAAATGGTCAATGCTAGACTCATGTGGAAACTCGAAACCGATGGCCTTTTGGCGAAAGAACAGTGTGGTTTCCGCAAACATCGGACTACAGTTGACCATTTGATTCGTCTGGAATCTACACTTCGGAACGCCTTTTTGAACAGACAGCATGCAGTGGCAATTTTCTTTGACTTGTAGAAGGCCTACCATACCATCTGGAAGTCGGGGATACTTCATGGTCTCCATGATCTGGGTTTTCGAGGTCATCTTCCGCTTTTCATTCAAAATGTTTTGGCAGAACGACAGTTTCAGGTCCGGGTTGGCACCACTCTCTCTGATGTCCACGAGCAGGAGTTGCGTGTTCCACAGGGGAGCATACTGTCTCCGGCCCTCTTTAGCATCAAAATCAACAACATTGTGAAATCAGTTCAGCAGGTTCAGACTGCACATTGTTTGTGGATGATTTCACTGTCTACGCAACTGGAAGCCTGTACCCGAGTGTCCAGCGCAGGCTCCAGCTTTGTGTGGATAAAATCCATTGGTGGGCGGATGAAAACGGTTTCACCTTTTCTCCTACAAAGACACAGTGTATTCACTTCCATAATTTCCGTCAGTTTTTTCCAGATCCTGAACTTCAAGTTGGGAAATCTCCCATTCCAGCTGTTAAAGAGGCCAAATTTCTAGGAGTTGTTTTTGACCAGAAACTTAACTTTCTCAGCCATATTAAAAACCTCAAAACTGCTTGCCAGAAAGCACTGAATATTCTGCGGGTCGTAGCGCACACTGACTGGGGCGCTGACAAGAAAACTTTGCTGCACCTCTACAGAGCCTTGGTCCGTTCCAAACTGGACTACGGTTGTGCTGTGTACGGCTCTGCAAGATCGTCTTACCTCAAACTCTTGGACCCTATCCACCATCAAGGGCTTCGTCTCTGTCTTGGAGCGTTCCGCACCACCCCTGTGTACAGCCTGTATGCAGAGGCGGATGAACCTTCACTGTCCAACCGCAGGCTGAAACTGTCTTTGAATTATTATATCCGACTGTTCTCAGAACTGCAGAATCCTGCCTATGACTGTGTCTTTAACCCTCCGTTCCAAAGTAAGTTTGAAAACAACCCGAAATGTATTCCACCGTTTGGTCTTCGTATGCGGCCTCACGTGCGGAATGCAGGTCTAGACCTAGGAGTTGTGTCGGATTTTTCCAAGTTTCCGGATCAACCTTCGTGGACCTTTTTCACACCAAAGATTCGTTTTGATCTTGCAGCTTTTCGCAAAGAGTATACCAGCTCTCTGGCGTACAAGGCATTGTATGCTGAGCTCTGTTCGAAATTCCCATCCTATCAAAAAGTTTTCACTGACGGTTCCAAGTCTGAAGATGGAGTGGCCTGTGCAGCCTACTGCCCTGGGGCTCCTTCTCAGATACTGTTGGAACATATACATTCAGATCCTTCTGTCTATTCCGCTGAACTTACCGCTCTGGTTCTGGCGCTGAAGATAATCTCACAATCTTCGAAGAACGACTTTCTGGTTCTGTCGGATTCGCTGTCAGCTTTGGAGGCCATAGCTGGCCGCAACCTTCAGCATCCAGAACTTTTACATTTCTTTGAACTTTTTAGCAAGTTGAAAGCGGACGGTTACAACATTACTCTTGCTTGGGTTCCTGGTCATGTTGGCGTCGGCGGGAACGAAATGGTTGATCGTTTAGCCAAGAACGCCACAAGCGAGAAACTGTCCAACATTTATATCCCCTGCTCAGATGTGAAACCCAAAATTAACGATTATGTGAGAGACCTCTGGCAGGAGGATTGGAACACCCAGACGAGTAACAAACTCTTTCAGATCCGTCCAAACCTTAAGGACTTCCTCCCATCTACGTCGGGTGGTCGTAAAGAGGAAACGGTGATGTGCCGGCTGCACACCGGCCATTCGTATTTTACCCATTCTTACCTTTTAAAGAGTGAAGAAGCTCCGTGGTGCATTCCATGTCATGCGCCACTCACAATGAAACATGTTCTTTTAGAGTGTTGGGATTTGCACGATGTGAGACACAAACATTTTACAGCGGAGTCCATGAAGATCCTGTTCAGGGATGTCCCGCCTGACGTGATCCTCGAGTTTTTGAGAGAGATTAACATTTTTCATCTGATTTAAGATTTTACGGAAGAAAGATTTTTAACGAAGTTTCTGGTGCGTTTCTAGACGATGTCATTTGAAGAGATGTGTGAAAGGTGTTTGTTTTTTTGTTGTTTTTTTTTTATAAATGACTGGTGAGTTGATTTTAACGTGGTGACAGCCCAGATGTGGCCCTTTGCTGTCGGCTGGGCTATAAGCAACATTATCTTATATATATATATATATATATATATATATATATATATATATATATATATATATATATATATATAATATATATATATATTTATATATATATATATATATATATATGTGTGTGTGTGTGTGTGTGTGTGTGTGTGTGCGTACGTGCGTGCGTAGGTGCGTGCGTGCGTGCGTGCGTGCGTGCGTGCGTGCGTGCGTGCGTGCGTGTGTGTGTGTGTGTGTGTGTGTGTGTGTGTGTGTGTGTGAAAGAGACAAAATCTAAACCGCCTTTTTGTACTCCCAGTTCTTAAAGAACAGGGAGTACTTTAGAATGGGAACGAAGAAATGCTGTGTGTGTGTGTGTGTGTGTGTGTGTGTGTGTGTGTGTGTGTGTGTGTGTGTGTGTGTGTGTGTGTGTCCGTGGTCAAAATGTGTTCCACTCGCTCCAGGCAAAACTACTGGGCCGATCTTTCTGAAAATTTGTAGGTATGTTCACTATGGGTCAAGGATGATGCCCGAT
>CM031611.1:72740851-72745851 GCA_018398815.1 Conus ventricosus
TCATAATTAAGTTCGCAAGTAAAGACACACCTGGCACATGCTTTCTCACCGCGCGCACGCTTGCGTGCACGCACGCACACACACTTTGAAATTGCGAAGTATGTATATGACTGCTTTACATGATGACTTTTTATGTAAAAAGAACAAATCATTATGTCTTTGGACGATGAGTTGTTTAACCATCGCCATCTTGTGTCCATAAATCCTTTAATGGTGTTTAGTGACAATAAAAAAGTTTCAAGTTTCAAGTTTCACACACACACTACCACACACACACACACACACACACACACACACACACACACACACACACACACACACACCTTTTGCCGGTAGACTCTCTCTCTCTCTCTCCTCCTCTCTCTCTCTCTCTCTCTCTCTCTCTCTCTCTCTCTCTTACCCTAACTCTTCTAAACCACGCAGAAAAACTGTCTTCGGGAAGGGAGGGAGAGGAAAACAAAGACAACAAACAAACAAAGCCAACAAAACAGAGAAGCAAAGCTGGGCAAGGCAAGCCCCATCAAATGTGTCCCAAATGTTCTGGGTCAACATTTTCCCTGAAAACAAGGTGGAGGCACAGCAAAGAATGTGTTGCCACTGTTGCTCATTGTCACATCACAAAGAGTTGCAGGCAGTGAAGAGTTCACTCCCTTTGTAGGTCTACATCTTTAGCACACTGCAAAGAGTACCACTTCTCATTGTCAGACTGCATAGAGTTGCAGTTCATGAAGAGTTCACTCCCTTTGTAGGCCTAGTTCATGTCAAAATATGCCTTTCTGTTCTCTCTCTCTCTCTCTCTCTCTCTCTCTCTCTCTCTCTCTCTCTCTTTATAAACTGCCCTTGCTTTTCATTTCTCTCTCTCATACAATGACAATTTCAAAAGTATAATGCTTCTGCAACAAGTATTCACAGCAGTGCATTTATTTGGTCTAGTCAATTTCATCCGGGCATTGTAAATTGTAGTCTGTCAATGTCATATACTCTATGCTGCATGTGTGTAATTGATACAATATTGAATCTCTCTCTCTCTCTCTCTCTCTCTCTTCTCTCTCTCTCTCTCTCTCTCTCTCTCTCTCTCTCTCTCTCGTATGTATAATGAACCTCATTGTAAACTACCTCTGTTTTGCATTGACTACAATCAATGATACATAATTACAAAACTATGGACGCTCACTCTTATTCTAATCTAGTCAACCCTACATTGTGTGCTTTCATGCTTCTATGTGGATTTGATACACTCTGATTCTTTTATGTCATTTCACTTTGTTTGCTCTTCCTCTGTGTACCCGCCATCTCATGTTTGTTGCATGTTTTGTATTTCTCTAAGACTCAAAAGAGTTAACGAGAATAAAACATTGTTCATTGTTCATTGCACACGCTGCATACCAGAACTGTTCATTGTTCATTGCACACGCTGCATACCAGAACTGTTCATTGTTCATTGCACACGCTGCATACCAGAACTGTTCATTGTTCATTGCACACGCTGCATACCAGAACTGTTCATTGTTCATTGCACACGCTGCATACCAGAACTGTTCATTGTTCATTGCACACGCTGCATACCAGAACTGTTCATTGTTCATTGCACACGCTGCATACCAGAACTGTTCATTGTTCATTGCACATGCTGCATACCAGAAGTGATGCGCCAAGGCCTTGTCTAAAGAGTCGGGTATTTACAGACAGGTCCAACTAAATTGTTTGGAGAATTGTTATTGTGTCTGAAAGTTGATTCTCCTCATTTTCTTTCATATGGCCATCAAGGTACAAGCGAGGTGGTTCCAAGCAGACAGATTAAAATGAAAACCATGGGACTATTTGGGGGGAACCAGCTGGCGCAAACATAGGGTCACAGGTGAGTGAGAAGGCCTGACATGTGACGTCAGTGAATGGGAAGGTCATACATTGGAAGATTGCATGTGACGTCATCGATGGAAATACCTCAAAAGAAGTGAGATAACTGGGAGGAGGGGGGGGGGGGGGCTTGTTCTTTTGATCAACTATCAGTTCAATATCAAATTCTGGCTCCAACTTATGCCAGGCCTCACAATGTTTACATGGATTATATAGTAAGTTAGAGCAAAATCTTAACTGGGGCGTGTGGCCACACTAGAAAGGGTGCCACAGCTCTTTCAGACCACAAAGAGTTGCAGGCAGTGAAGAGTTCACTCCCTTTTGTAGGTCTAGATTGTCAGCATACTGTCACAGAGCACCACTGCTCAGTGTCAGACTGCAGCGAGTTGCAGGCAGTGAAGAGTTCACTCCCTTTATAGGTCTACATCGTCGGCACACTGTCATAGAGTACCACGGCTCATTGTCAGACTGCAGAGAGTTGCAGTTAGTACTGAAGAGTTGGTTTCCACTGTACGCCTGAATAGTTTGCAAGGAGTAGCTGAGAAGAGGTCGTTTGAGAGAAGACATACAAAGCTTGCAGATTAATAAGAGTAACAAAGCAGGCACTGTTACAGAGAACAGATGAATATTTCTAGACTACGAAGCGTTCAAGAGACTGGACTGTGTTGGGGAGAACACATGCGCATTTGCAGACAACGAACAGTTACAGAGAAGGGATTGTTTTACCATTCATAATCTGCTAAATACGAACATCTACAGAGCAGGGATTTTGACAGAGGAGGAAAACATATTTTGCCGACTTTGACAATTTGAGAGAACAGGTCGTAACAGGGAAGAGGTGCACAGTCTGCAGAGTACAAAGACTAGCAGGCAGAGAAGAATTCGTTTCTATGCAGAGTGTACAGTTTGCAGATTATAGAGAATTGCAGACCCCAAAAAAAGTTAAAAGAGATTCGTTTGAGAGAAAGATGCACACAGTGCAGACCATGAAAATCTACAGACAGAAAGGAAAATAATTTCTAGAGAAGAGATACATAGCTTCAAAATGATTGCAGACGGAAAAGGATCGCTTTTGAGAAGCGATGCACACTTTGCAGATTCTGAAAAGCAACAGACAGAGAAGAAATCGTTTAAGAGAAGAGACAATAGTTTCGCACGTGATGCAGACTTGCGGACAGAAAAGTGGTCTCTTCAGAGAAAAAATACACACTTTGTAGACTACGAAGTGGTACAGACAGAGATCTGATCGTAGTAGAGAACAAATACATAGTTTCCAGACAACAAAGATTTGTAGACGGTGTACACTTTATCTCAAAGATTTCAGTTGCAGTTTAAGTTTCATCAAGGTGGTGTCACTGCGTGCGGACTAGTCCATATACGCTACACCACATCCACTAAGTTTTGAGACCACACTGCGCATGATTTAAAGCTGATGGATCAATGAATTAACAACTGAGATGAGAGAATTCAACAACAGGGTCTGACCTACGCACTAGCCCAACGCGTTGCTCAGACATTGAGTACCTCCTAACATTTGTTGTGCCATTATTTTCAGAGAGATTATGTTTAATTTGCATACCGTGGAGACGTACTGTCATAGCAGTTTCCTTCTCTCTGTGCATAGTTCGCAGTCAATGACGAGTTTCCGAGAAAAGACACTGTAGAGTTACACACACACACACACACACACACACACACACACACACACACGCACGCACGCACGCACGCACGCACGCACGCACGCACGCACGCACGCACGCACGCACGCACGCACGCACGCACGCACGCACGCACGCACGCACGCGCGCACACACACACACACACACACACACACACACACACACACACACACACACACACACACACACACACATGCACACATATACACACACACGCACGCACACACGCACAACACAGACACACATACACACACACACACACACACACACACACACACACACACACACACACACACACACACACACACACGCACACGCGCACGCACGCGCACGCGCGCACACACACACACACACACACACACACACACACACACACACACAGAAATAACTACACAGGCACTGGTACACAAACACAGACATCCATACAGATGTACATACACACACGCAGACATAAACAGACACACAGACAAACAGACCGACAGACACATTCACTCACGCGCTAGTGTGACAGACAGACAGACGGACAGACGGACAGACGGACAGACATACAGACAACTAGACAAACAGACCGAGAGAGAGGGAGAGAGACAGAGACAGAGAGACAGACACAGACAAACAGACAGACAGACAGACAGACAAACAAATAGACATACCGAGAGAGAGAGAGAGAGAGAGAGAGAGAGAGAGAGAGGAGAGAGAGAGAGAGAGAGAGAGACAGACAGACAGACAGACACAGACAGACAGAGAGACAGACACAGACACAGACAGACAGACAGACAGAAGGGGGAGGGGAGAGAACGAGAAGTTGAAGGGGTAGGGGTGGGGAGCAAGGTGTTGGAAAAGAACCCTTTAATTAACCTCGTGGAAGGCGGTGAGTGGAAGGTGGGAAGACTGCCAGACAGACAGATGGACGACGGCATGGGCGATGGACTCACTTTGAAGGCCGAGGGCAGTGAAAGACTGCCAGGCAGACAGATGGACGACGGCATGGGCGATGGATTCACTTTGAAGCAGACAGATGGACGACGGCATGGGCGATGGACTCACTTTGAAGCAGACAGATGGACGACGGCATGGGCGATGGACTCACTTTGAAGCAGACAGATGGACGACGGCATGGGCGATGGACTCACTTTGAAGGCCGAGGGCAGTGGAAAGACTGCCAGACAGACAGATGGACGACGGCATGGGCGATGGACTCACTTTGAAGGCCGAGGGCAGCCTAATGCCTGGGCTGAGTGGGCAACTTCAGGCCTCAGAGGGGAAGCTTGGAGCCCAGTCTAACGCCTGGGCTGAGTGGGCAACTTCAGGCCTCAGAGGGGAAGCTTGGGGCCCAGCCTAACGCCTGGGCTGAGTGGGCAACTTCAGGCCTCAGAGGGGAAGCTTGGGGCCCAGTCTAACGCCTGGGCTGAGTGGGCAACTTCAGGCCTCAGAGGGGAAGCTTGGGGCCCAGTCTAACGCCTG
>CM031611.1:72754038-72756538 GCA_018398815.1 Conus ventricosus
AATGATCTTGTGTATGGTGAGACTGACAGATACCCCATATCTTTGCACTCCACTGTTAAATGTGTCAAGTACTGGTTAAAACTAACTCAGATCGCTGAACATAGATTGCCTCATAAAGCGTATAAAATGCTGTTAGAACTAGATAATAGAGGCAAGATGAACTGGGTGTCGCATTTAGAATGAAATTATACGAATATGGTTTTGGGTATGTGTGGCTTAACCAAGGTGTCGGAGATATGAACAACTTTGTCCGTACGTTTAAAGAAAGACTTATCGATTGTAGATGGCAAGACTGGAATTTCCATGTTCAAAATAGTAACAGGTTTAGTTTTTATAGAACATTTAATGATCTGCATTCTCTCCCAATGTACATGTCAATGCGTATGGACAGGCACCTGAAGTTTATAATGACTAAGTTTAGAACTGGAGTGTCTGATATTTTTGTTCATCATTATCGTTATAAACAAATCAATAACTCTGATCTGCTATGTCCATTATGTCGACAGTCAAGAGAAGATGAAGTGCATTTTGCATTAACCTGTCCAGAATTACAAGATTTAAGAGAAAAATTCATTCCACGGAAATTTTACACAAGACCTTGCCTGTTCAGGCTTGTCTTGTTAATGACATCTAAGAATAAAAGCATTGTAAAACAGTTTGCTGTTTATCTGTATAAAGCTTTCAAAAGGCGAAGCGTTTTTGTAATGTAATTATCATATTGAATCTGGTGATGCTGCTTTATTGTGTCTCACGTAGATCCCCCTTCTGAGGGGCCAAGGCCTATAAGAATAAAACATCTGAATCTGAATCTGAATCTCTCTCTCTTCTTCGTTACCTTCGATTCTGTGTTACAGGCCGGGTGTTGCGGCTGGTAATTGAACTCACGTATTTTGTTCGATGTGACTAGTTTGACGTATTTCGTACTTCTATGAGGCTACGTGCGAGTTTGTAATGGTTCGTGTTTGCTTGACATTGTTTGGATGGTGCTTCAGGATATGCCACGACAAGGTGACGTATCTGCTCCCTCTCCCCGTTTTCTGTTTACGCCGCACTGTCCGTTTTTTTCTGTTTGTTTGTTTTTAAATTGTTGTTCAGTGTTTTGGGGGGGGGGGGGGGGGGGGGGGGGGGCGGGAGGGGGAAGATGTTTGGATGGTGTTGTTCAGAGCAGGATACGTGAGGACAGGATGACATGTCTGGCACCTCTCAAAGCGTCTGTCTGTTCTGCTCTTCACGGGTTTGTAAAGCTGTCCGTGTTGGTGGGGGATGTTTGGATAGTACTGTTGTTCTGTGCAGGGGTATGACGACAACGTGGCGTGTTTACTACCACTCCTTGCGTCTGTTTATGCGGCAGTGTGCGGATTTTTTGTGTGTAAAACTTCCTGTTTGTGGCGGGTGCAGTGGGGTGGGGTTGGGGAGGTTTGGATGCTGACGTTCAGCGTAGGGTGAATGACGACAAGTTGATGGTTGAGAATATCATGGGGTTATTATCGTTGTTGCTGCTGTTGTTGTTGTTGTTGTTGTTGTTGTTGTTCTTCTTCTTCTTCTTCTTCTTCTTCTTCTTCTTCTTCTTCTTCTTCTTCTTCTTCGTTTGGGTTCTGTTTTCAGCTTACTCATAGAAATACTTGTCCTAAACTCTCTTGTATATATTATGTTCTAAGCTCCAATACTCTACTCTTAACAAAAATATTCAACACTTCCATTGCTGGTTGAGGGCAACATCTATGCAAGTTTTGCTTGTAAGTCGTGTGTATTTATATGGTAATCTGGTGTATTACTGTTGGTTACTCATTGATCTTACTATCTGCCATGCTTCAGAAGGGGAAAAAAATCCTTTTTCTCACTGGCTAATTGGATGATAAAGTGTTGAATCTGTCTGTCTGTCAGTCTGTCTATCTGTCTGTCCATCTGTCTTTTTCTCGATCTATCTATCTATCTCCCTCTCTCTCTCTCTCTCTCTCTCTCTCTCTCTCTCTCTCTCTCTCTCTCTCTCTCTCTCTCTCTCTCTCTCTCTCTCTCTCTCCACACACACACACACACACACACACACACACACACACACACACACACACACACACACACACACACACATAGATATATGCCCGATGTTTTAGGTTACCATTATACTGTTACTAACGGCTGTAACGGCCCATAACGGTTTTCCTTCTTTATGGAATATCTCAGAAAGTACATGGCCGACCTTTCTGAAAAATTGTAGGCATGTTCATTATGGGTCACGGATGATGCCCAATGTGTTATTTTACCGTTGTATCCGTTACTAACGGCTAGTATGGTCCATAACGGTTTTTCTTCTTTATAGAATATCTCAGAAAGTACTTGGCATATCTTTCTGAAAATGTGTAGGTGCTTTCATGATGGGTCACGGATGATGCCCAATACGTTACCTGAACCGTTATAGCCGTTACTAACGGATATAATGGCCCATAACGGGTTTTCTTCTTTATTGAATATCTCAGAAAGTACTTTGCCGATCTTTCTGAAA
>CM031611.1:72764038-72771538 GCA_018398815.1 Conus ventricosus
CCTCTCTCTGTGATTATAATCATCCATCATCAAAACAGACCACTCTGGTGATTTCCAGTCAAGTTTACTTTCTCTCCCGTGACTCTGGAGAATTTTGTCTTTTCGCAATTACTGGTTCGTACTTTAAAACCTTACTCTCATTGAGAGCAGTCAGACATCATGATTTCAACATAGAGTTTCATTCAAGCATACAGTGATTCGCGTGTCTACCACATTGACAGATTCATGAATCACGCTAGGTTTGATCTGAAATCTATATTCCAGTGTCTGCCGTCTTGACAGTCCCCGTGGGATACCGAGGTGTTTCGGTACAAACAAATTCCTGCCTTCTGTGTTATTCATCGACTGTCTTTTGTCTTTGGGGGCTCAAACCTTTTATGTCTTTGTTCTGGAAATTCGTATGCCTTCCTTTATCAGACAGCAATTTATGACATCCAAGTTTTGCGATCAGGAAAATAAACTCGTACACACTGTCCAGAATGGACACTAAGTATCCTTTCTGCACTGTCCATTCTAATCATGAGAATAATAATAATAAAATAATAATAATAATATATGGATGTGTATTGAACAAGCACAAAATAACATATCTCCATCATCAATCAAGTAATTTTAGTAAAAAATTAAAGCCCTTAAGCCCTTAATATAAAATGTCTTTAAAAAAGACAAGGAAAAAAGATGTTTTAAAAAAGCTCTAGATGCTGGTTGAGGAACAAGCACGAGTAATTCTGTTTAAGATACTAATGGAAATCGCCTGATTTGTGCTCGACTCCTCATCGGGTGCACTGCAGTCCACGGGTCTTCCACGGGGAGGTCAGGGACCCAACAAGCGATGGCTGTGTCACTGTCAGAAACAGTTCATCAGAACTGCTCCTGCGCCATGGTTGCCTGCTGGACAGACACGTTCATGGACTTGCTATTCCTCCACCAAACGAGGACGAGGAGGAGAAGAAGAAAAGGGGGGGGGGGGGCGAGAAGGCGACGACGACGACGACGACGACGACGATGAAGAAGAAGAAGAAGAAGAAGAAGAAGAAGAAGAAGAAGAAGAAGAAGAGAAGAAGAAGAAGGAGGAGGAGGAGGAGGAGGAGGAGAGGAGGAGGAGGAGGAGGAGAGGAGAAGAAGAAGAGAAGAAGAAGAAGAAGAAGAAGAAGAAGAAGAAGAAGAAGAAGAAGATGAAGAACAACAACAACAACAACAAGAACAAGAACAAGAAGAACAAGAAGAAGAAGAAGAAGAAGGAAGAGGACGACGAGGATGCGAAGGAGAAAGGTAAGCAGGGGGAGGAGCAGAAGGCAAAGAAGAAGATGATGATGGAGGAGGAGGAGGAGGAGGAGGAGGAGGAGGAGGAGGAGGAGGAGGAGGAGGAGGAGGAGGAGGAGGAGGAAGATGAGGAGGAGGAGGAGAAGAAGAAGAAGAAGAGAAGAAGAAGAAGAAGAAGAAGAAGAAGAAGAACAACAACAACAACAACAACACACAACAACAACAATATCAACAAGAACATCAACAACAAGAACAAAACAACAAGAACACCATCAACAACAAGAGAGAGAGAGAGAAGAGAGGGGGGGGGGTGGAGAAAGACTCAGTCAGACACAAACAGACAGACAGACTGACAAACAGACAGACATGCTGACAGACAGATAGAGACAGACTCAAAGAAAGAAGTATGGAGTCAAGAAGATGATAAGCACTGAGACAGACGGGACATAAACAAGCCATCAGAAAGTACGAAAACACTGATCCCTGACTCAGTATAAGTCAAGGACTTTCTACCAGTCATCAGTCGCTTTTCCGCCACTCAGCCACCCGTTCGAATGCCAACAGCAAGAAAGCATACACTTAGCGTTCACAGTCATTAGGTACTGGGTGGCGGCGTGGAGAGGGGGCTGGGTATGGGAGCGGGGGGACCGCATCTGAATAGATTCCAGAGTCTTGAGGGTATTGCCTATTGCTTTTGAATCAGGATGACAGCAGGTTGCCGACCCCCGACTGGGCCTCTCTTCATCCCACTTGTCCTCTCACATCACCTCACCTTCCACATTTCTTAGCTGCCTTCTGCCTTGCAACGTCTCTCCTTTCCTCCCCCCCCCCTCCCCTCTCTCTCTCTCCCTCTACCTCTCTCTCTCTCTCTCTCTCTCTCTCTCTCTCTCTCTCTCTCTCTCTCTCTCTCTCTCTCTCTCTCAAATATGATGAGGGTAACGAAATAGAAAACATCCGTTTTGTATGATAGTATCAACAGCATTAATATCATGAGTTTTAAAATAATAATATATATACTTATATATACTTACATTACGTTCATAAGGAAGAATGTACCAAGTAGTGTTAATGTATAATTAAGATAGAATTCTGCAGGTACATACTGTCAGGGAAGAATGTTTCGTTGCAGTTGTGGTAAATTGTGTTCTAATCATATCAAATTGATGTATACTGACTTCCATAAAAAACGCGAAAGCAAAACAAGCTGAAGGTTAGGGGCAAATTTTATTGGTCACAATTGTACAGAGTGGAAGCGAGAATTCAATGTGATTTGATTCATTACACAGGTAATGTGTGAAAATGTCATCAGCAATATGTCTTTGTGTGGAAAATCCAAGGTCACGTGACAAACCAGCTTGAAGTCCTAATACCGTGTGTAGCCACCTTTTGCATGGACAACTGCTTGACACCTGCGGCTCATTGAGTGGACCAGGTGGTTGATGCGTCCCCTTGGTACACCAGCCCACACATGGACGATGGCTTGGTGAAGTTGAACCGCTGTTGCTGGTCGTGGACGCAGGAGGTCCAACCGTCTGCCAAGTTCATCCCAAAAATGTTCTATTGGGTTTAAATCGGGACTGAGGGCTGGCCAGGGCAGCACATTGACGTTGTTATGCTGAAGAAATTGCTGGGTGGCCCTGGCTGTGTGTGGTCTTGCATTGTCCTGTTGGAATGTCCAGTTTGGGTGTTGCGCAGAAAAAGGAACGACATGGGGTCTGAGCACCTGGTGGATGTAGCACTGTGCATTGACACCCTGTCCGCGACCAGGACCAATGTTCTGAAAGATGACTGGTCCTATGGCGTGGTTAATGTCAATTGTACCCCATATCATAACGTTCGGGCCTCTCCAGGGGTTCCGCTCTACCACACAGGAGTCAGCATAGCGTTCACCAGGTCGATGCCATATTCTGACACGACCGTCAGCCATGTCAATACAACAACGGCTCTCATCTGAGAACAGTATGCATCCCCACTGCTGCCAACGCCAGTTGATTCGGGCTTGTGCCTACTGCAGCCTGTCCTGCCGGTGTCTTGGTGTCAGTACCGGACCTCTGTGAGGACGCCTACATGCCAGCCCGTTCTCCTGAAGACGCCGCCGCACAGTGTTGAGGCTGATTCGTTGCTGGAGATTCCCAGGCACCTGTCGAGCAGTGTTAGCGGCTGTTTGCCGCCTGTCCCGCAGATGGGTTCGAACAAAATGGCGATCCTCTCTTGGTGTGGTGACCCGAGGACGGTCTGGCCGGGGACGATCATCAGTGGTACCAGTGACTCGCATGCGGTGCTGCAGACGATAGATGGTTGAGATGTGGACGTTAAAGATGTTGGCGACCTGCCTGGCATCCACACCAGCCTCCAGATGGCCTAGGGCACGATTGCGTTCCTCTGCTCGTAGTCTTGGCATCTCTGTAGCGCTCAGACGGCAAGTCGTTTTCTGAACCTTGTAGCGCGGCTTTATAAAGGCTGCATGCCTGCGTACTTGTCGCTGGTTAACTTTGCTCTGCATGGTGTGCACGTGCCTCACATGCACCAACCAGTTTGCCATTTTTGTTGACCCTCCAATGCCGGGAATGATGTGTTGCTCACACAATATTTTCACTGCACGTGAGTCTTGGACCCAAACAACTTGCCACAATGGTTCAATATTGTATATTCACCCCTTTTCACCCAAAAAATAGCCTTTCAATTTTTCGCGTTTTTTATGGAAGTCAGTATATATTTCTTGTTGCGTACTCATGTTAATAGGCTGATGGCCTCACATTAAAGTCACGAGTCACGAGTCACGAGTCTCTCTCTCTCTCTCTCTCTCTCTCTCTCTCTCTCTCTCTCTCTCTCTCTCTCTCTCTCTCTCTCTCTCTCTCTCTCTCTCTCTCCATCTCTCTCTCCATCTCTCTCTCTCTGAATGTGTGTATGGGTGTCTGAGGGTAAGGTGGTGCTTTCTTTTAACATGTTTAGTTTCAAATGGAATGACTGAAGGCGGAAAATGAAGCAAAATTTAGAAAGAGAGAGGGTTAGTTACAGCCAAGGATATAGTCAAACAAAGTACAAGACAAGACACAATGCATTTCGACCTCTTGGGTCTTCTTCAGGCAAAAACAAATAACATTGAGGACAGTGAAAACGAAGAACGAGAAACCACTTATCTTCTCATATTCGGCGCACGACCAACATGGCCGCCGGACGAAAACGAGGTCACCCAGGAGGGGATCATGAGAGAGGAAATAGTGAGGGGGGCTGGAAGGTGGGGGGAAGGGAGGGGGTGTGAAACAATGGGGTTTGTAGCTTGTTTTGTAGTATAGTATGATACATTAGTGACGGTAGTGATTATGGTGGATTGATAATAGTGCTTAATGGGGGAAAAAATGAAAAAATAATAAGGACAAAATAAATAATGAAAAAGGAAAAAATAAAGAATAAAAAAATCAACCAATAAATGAATAAATAAATAAACGACTATTAATGGGTGGTGATGGTGATGATGGTAGTTATGTGTGGATAGCTGTATGTGGGGGTGTGAGTAATACTAGAAATGGAATGGAATGGAAATGATCAATGGGTGATAAGGTATAGTGGGGGGGAGGGGGCAATGGGGGAGAGGGACAGAGAGAGAGGGAGAGCTCATACCTCTCCACCCACACATAGGTATGTGTGGGGTGGGGATGGGAAATTCATGCAAATAGTGTTGTTGAAAAAGTAAACAATACTTTGGGGTGGTGTTCATTGTAGCAGGTGAAATAATGTGTTGGCATTGATATGATCGCGTTGGTTGAGAAGAGATAGAAATGATCAACGAGAAACGGAGTATCATGTGTTGAACACACACACACACACACACATACACACGCGGTCACGCACGCACGCACGCACGCACGCACGCACGCACGCACGCACGCACGGACACACACACACACACACACACACACACACACACACACACACACACACACACACACACACACACGAGAAAAAGGGGGGGGGGGGCATTTAAACGGTATTGTGGGTGAATTATGATTCTTCTTCTTCTTCGTTCGCTCAGACAGGAACCCCAGATGCACTGATGAAGGCTGCCGTCCGGCGGAGGCCCTCCAGAGATCCGTAGAGTTTCTCCCTCATCGGTTGGTCAGCAGGCCAGGTCTCTGCTCTCAGGTCATGGTGAGTTGGACAGTCTTGTAGGAAGTGTTCCACTGTCATTGGGGCTGTACCGCAGGGGCACACTGCAGACTCGCCAATGCGGAACCTTGTGAACATGTGATGGTGTAGCCTGGAGTGGCCCGTCCTCAGCCTCACAATGTTCACTTGGTCTGGTCTGGGTAGGAGGTAGTAGGGATCTGTCTGGTTATAATCTGGATGTAGCTGAAGCCATCTTTTCCTCTGCTTCTCCTTGATGATCGTCTTGGCCTCTTCATAGGAGATTTCCTGTTCCTCTTGTGGCTGCTGTCCTCCTTCCTTCGCCAGTCGGTCTGCCTCCTCATTGCCTGCTATGTTGCAGTGTGAGGGTATCCACTGAATGACGGTTAGTTCAGTGGCCTGCTGCAGTCTGGCAAGTGCAGAGACAAGGGGGTTGATGCCCTTGTTCTTTGGGTTCTGTACAGCCTGCAGTACTGACAGTGCATCAGAGAAGATGACGATTTTGGGATGTATGACCTCTCTATTCGCACACAGTGTCTCCGCTGCTGTCTGCAATGTGTCTGCCTCAGCTTTGTAGTTTGTGGAGAATTTGCCAGTGGGGATGGCTTGTCGGACGTGAGTTCCATCCTTCAAGGTTAGGAATATTCCTCCACCTCCATTTCTGGTAGCCTCCTCTGCTGAGCCGTCTGTGTATGCGTACGTCCACAGCTCCTTGGGATATGCAAAGGGGATGGGAAATTCATGCAAATAGTGTTGTTGAAAAGTAAACAATACTTTGGGGTGGTGTTCATTGTAGCAGGTGAAATAATGTGTTGGCATTGATATGATCGCGTTGGTTGAGAAGAGATAGAAATGATCAACGAGAAACGGAGTATCATGTGTTGAACACACACACACACACACACACACATACACACACGTGCACGCACGCACGCACGCACGCACGCACGCACGCACGGACACACACACACACACACACACACACACACACACACACACACACACACACACACACACACACACACACACACACACACACACAAGAGAAAAAGGGGGGGGGGGGGGCATTTAAACGGTATTGTGGGTGAATTATGATCATAATGAGACTAACAATGGGAAGTTTTACAGACGTACACACACACACACACACACACACACACACACACACACACACACACACACACACACACACACACACACACACACACACACACACACACACACACACACACACACACACACACACACACACACACATCCTCATACACACACACATATATACACATTAAAGAAAACCCTGATGGGTGATGATCATGTGATTGCAACAGTGCTATAGATTTTATTTACCTTATTATTTTTTCTTTTTTCCCCCACTAAGCACTATTATTAATCCACTATAATCACTACCGTCACTAATATACCATACTATTCTACAAAATAAGCTACAAACCCCATTGTTTCACATCCCTTCCCTTTCCCCTCGCCCCCCCCCCCCCCCTCACTATTTTCTCTCCCATGATCCCCCCCCCCCCCCCCCCCCCCCGGCCCTCCTGAGTGGCCACGTTTCCGTCCGGCGGCTGTGTGCTATTCAAATGTCATCCTAGCGCTCAGTGCTAAATATGCTGCCACGAACAGTTTCCGTCCACAAAAAGTTTGATCTTCTCGTACCTAATCATAAAGTATCAGCCACGTCGAAATTGGAGAAAAAAACGATCAAATTACCGAGCAGGTCACATCTAAAAGATCAACTGTCAACGCTGCATACAAGAGAAGAAAGTTTCTCGTTACTCTCGCTTGTGGATAGATGTTGAAAAAAGGCCAAGCGACATGTAGCTGAAAGTCTGGATTTCGTTTTATCTGGCAACACAATGGATGACGTTGAAGACTTTCTGGATATGACAGATTCTGCCCATCACTGGCCTGAAGCTAGCGGAACTGTGATCTTAAACAGTGTTTTTATATGCACGGAAAGTAGCCGAAGTGATTTTGGTGGAAGGACCGTGACATTGTTTAAGCGTTCCTTTTGCTACAAAATCGCAGAAGTACTCATGAAGTATTATTGGAACGTTACTAATTTACTTGAAAACAATAACGTTTTCCTTACATTTCTGA
>CM031611.1:72784038-72816538 GCA_018398815.1 Conus ventricosus
AGGGGCCCAATTCAGCCCGCCCCTGTTCAAAGGGAATTTGAATGGAAGGCTGGGGCCCTTTTATCGAGTGGTTTGCCCCCTTGTTGTCTATAGAGGTAGAAAATTACTTGAAGTTCGGGTTGGCGGGGAAGAGAGGTCCGGGGCTTTTTAGTTCAAGGGGTTTCTTGGGGGAATCGAAATGTTTTTGGGAATAGGGGTTATGCATTAACACTGGGTGCCCTATTTCTTTGTTGGCGTACCCGTGTGGTTTTTGGTGGGTGTAGGTGATTAGTGTTTCCCTTTGGTGGAATAAAAAAAAAACTTGGGGTTTTTTGGGTAAAAATTCGTTTTGATGTGTGTGGGCAGTGATTCCTTTGGGTTTGGGCCCCCAGTTTGGGTTTTCCTTTTTTGAAACGAATATAAGGTTTTTGGGGAAAACCCAGGAAGTTTTTGTGATTTCACTTAGGGGGAAAATTGAACTCCCCCGGGCTTGCTGGGGGCTCAAAAAATACAGCGTAAAGCAGAGGTTAGTGTCCCCTCTTTGGCTCCTGGGGGTGGGGACAAAAGACGTGGTGGGGGCTGTAGCCTCGGAGCCGACGACGGGGAAGGGGAAATTTTCCCTTTGTGGGGAGGTTTGACGAAGACGTGTCGCCTGTCCCTTTAGACGGGGAAAGCTGCCCAGACAAAGGTTTGGGGTGTTTGCACCCAAAGGAAAAAGTACTGTGGGAGGGGCCCCCGCCCGGGGACCCCTTTTTCCGGGTGGAAGGGGGAATTTACGGTGGAGTTCGGGGAGACTCGGTTTTGAGGGGGTGGGACTAAAGTACTTTTCCCCGTGCCCCCCAAAACTGGGTTTTGGAAAATTTAGGGAGGACACAAGGGTTTTGGGGTTGTTTGGCCTTCCCCTCGGGGGTCTTTACAGTGGATGAGAAAAAACTGACGTTTTCAACCAAAAAAAGGGCTGGCAAGTTAGGGACGCTTTTTTGCTTTTAAATTTTAAAAAGTGTGCAAAGGGAATAGTGGAATATTGTCTTTCCTGGCTAAGTAAAAAAAAGAAAACGGGGGGAAAGGGGAAAATGCGTTTTAAAGAGATTGTCTGTTATGTTTACATTTTTGTTTGATCAGATATTTGGGTTTTGGTGTAGGGAGGGGTGGGGGCTCGGAAGTCAAGTTTTAAAAAAAGTTGATTATTTTCTGTGAATGTTTTTGGTTTCCCGTCCATTTGTGCGGGCCCGAGGTGAGTGACAGAGTGTGTGTGCTTTGTGGGAAGCGCATTTGGTTGGGGAAAAGGAAAATTTCTTCTGTCTAAAACCCCCCTTTGAAACCCCTAAATATAAAAAATTCATATTTTAATAACGAGGGGGGGGGCCCCGGGGGGACCCGTCAAAAATTGGGGGGGCCCGCCCGGGATAAAACTTTAAATGACCAATAAGTGATTTTGTTTGGGGGGTTTTTTGTTAAATTGGGGAGGGTTTTTAAAACCCTGTCAAAATTGGGGGAAAACCTAGATTTTTTGTTTTTTTTTTGGGGGAAAGACGTTGGGTCTGTGTTGATTGTTTTGATCTTTTTTTTTCAGGGACTGGGCCTTGTTTTTAAACTTGTTTGGATTTGGTTGCTTTTTGGGGGTTGATTGTGTTTTAGCACAACTATTTGATGGGTTTTATTTCAAGTGATTTTGTGGATATCTGTTGTTACTGTGGGGGATTAACGCTGACGGGGGTTAGATAGCTTCAAAATGTCAAATGAAAAGGGGGCTGGGGACAAGGGGGTCCGCGGGAAAAAAAGAGGGAAACCTCTTAGAAAAAGGGGAAAAGCTTTAGGATTTAAGGGGGGCCCCGGAAACTAAAAGGTTATGTAGATGGAAAGGGGCCCCGTGTTTTCGAGGCCCGAAAATCGGGGGAAAAGGCAAAAAAAGAGAGAAAAAAAAGAAAGGGGAAAAAAGAGGAGAGAAAAAGAGAAGGGGAAAAAAAAGGGGGAAAAGGAAAGAGAAGGGGAAAAAAGGGGGGGGAGAGAAAGAAAAGGGGGGAAAAAGAGGAGAGAGAAAAGGAACGGGAAAAAGAGGAGAGGGGGAAAAGGAAAGGGGAAAAAAGAGGAGAGAGAAAGAGAACGGGAAAAAGGAGGAGGGGAGAAGGGGAAAAGAGAGGAGAGAAAAGGGAAGGGAAAAAAAAGGGGGAGAGAGAAAGGGAACGGGAAAAAGAGGAGAGGAAGGGGGCCCGGGGAAAAAAGAGGAGGGGAAAAAGGGGAAAGGGGAAAAAGAGGGGAGAAAAGAAAGGGGAAGGGGGGGAAAAAAGAGGGAGAGAAAAGGAGAACGGGAAAAAAGGGAAGAGAGAAGGGGGGGAAAAAGGGGGGAAAGGAAAAGAACGGGGGGAAAAAAGGAAAAGGAAGGAGGAAGGGAAAGAGAGGAGAGGGGAAAGAAAGGGGAAAAGAGAGGGAGGAAAGAGAAGAAGAAAAGGGCAGTTTAGTTAAAAAAATTTAAAAATTTTGGAGAAAAAAACGGGACGTGGACGAAAAACCCTCAAGTAAAACTTTGACCCCAATGTCAGCCCCTTTTTCAATATCCCAAGGTTCGATGATAACCCCGCCCATTTAAAAGGATTTCATTTGAATTTGAAAGGATTCCCAAAAAATTCAGGGCTTACCCGAAAAAACGGGGGGCCCAAAATTTATTTTCCGCTGTGCACCCAAAGCTGGGGGTTGTTTTTTTTGCTTCCCCACCGGAAAAACAGACAGATTATGAGTCGGTGCGCGATGCTTTTTTTTCAGAGGTTACCAGGTAAACCCGCGTTTTGTTTATAGGAAATTTTTAAAAAAAG
The DNA here is from genome assembly GCA_018398815.1 of Conus ventricosus. Taxonomy (NCBI): domain Eukaryota; kingdom Metazoa; phylum Mollusca; class Gastropoda; order Neogastropoda; family Conidae; genus Conus; species Conus ventricosus. Next base: position 72,786,828 of record CM031611.1, read on the forward strand.
AAACCGTTCGTAAACAGGGGGAGACGCACGTACATTTCCCCTTTATGGGCTTAGGGCTCTTTTTGGGACAAAATGGATAAGGTTGGGGGAAACATCGAACAAACTTTTGAATCTTTGAGGGAGGGAGATCTTTAAAGGGGAGCAAATTCTCTCCACTTGTGGGAAAGGGGATTCACAGAAAATTCTTGGCGGAAAGAGAATTGGGAAAAGTTTAGAGGAGTTAGGGAAGTTGCGACAGGTATGAATTGCCCATGATCGGGCGTAAGGGTTTTTAAAGGGACGAAACCCAGTCGACCCGTAATGCCCAGCCAACACAGTCGGGGAGTGATTCGCCGACCCCCACAAAACAGGAGGCGGGGACCCCAGTTAGAAACGCATTCTAAGCCCCAAAGGCAACAGTGGGCCCAAAGAGAATGTTTAGAGTGAAACCCACATGTTTTTAAATGTGGACGAGAGGGTCATTTTCGCCAAGGAAAGTAGCGGATGCGGGGAAAACATTTCCCTTTTGGTTTCCCTTGATACCCCAAAAAAACGCAAAGGGGAAAAGGGACCCCCCCCAACTACTAGGGCGTAGTAAACGGGGGAAACCCGGGGGGGACCTGCTTATTGAACAGGACTGCTCTAGCGGCAAAGGTTTTGAAACCCGGTTTTGTAGAGAGAAAGACTTTCGGGGAAACCACCTGCGTGCGATATGCAGATGGTTTTAAAATTTAAACGGCAACCCTTTTGGCCCCTGTCAAAGGGGGAGTCGTTTGTCAGGAAATATTCACTGCGCGTGCAAAACAATCTTCCCTATCCAGCTTTGTTAGGGGGTTGGTATAAACACCCTGAAGCCTAGCCAGGCTGCCGTCAAAATGGGGGGAAAAAGCAAAGGGGAGTGAAAGGGGAGGAAAGTAAACAGAACGCGGTGGAGTGCAAAAAGGGCCCCTACAGTGGAGTAGGGGGTAGGCCATTTTTTGGGGGCCCTGGTGGTTTTTGGCAGTGGAAACCCGGAAAAAGGTCGTGTAGCGGGACCTAGGGGCCCTGGAGGTGGCCCTTGGGTGGTTTTAAAGGTTGTTGGGGTTTTCCATGGGGAGTCAAAAAATGTAGGAGCCACGGGGGGGCGGCCCCAGGGTCGGGGCCCAAAATTGGGCCACAGGTAACTGGAACCAGCATGGGTTGGGTCCGGGGGGGTGGCCCGTAAAAAAGCATGGGGAAAGGGCAAGGAGGGCCGCTATCCCTTTGGGAAAAGCAAGGGAAAAGTCAGCTCACGGAGCAGACGAGCCAGTGTTGGAAAAAGGGAACCCAAAAAAAAAGGCTCATCAAAGTAGTGGGCATAGGCCCCCGGTGGGGTTGGAACCCGGGAATTTCCCCAGAGGAAGGGGAAAAACCCGGTTTTTGGATAAGATGAGTGAGGGGTCTCTCAAAAAATTTTGAAAAGGGGGGATGATCGTCGTCGCAAAATTTCAAAGGGTGCGGGCGGCTAGAAGAGGATGCGCGATTTTCCCCGCGGGTCTTTAAGGACTAAACTGTGTGAAGGGCTGTGCCCGATTTTCTTGTAAAGCCTGGGGAAAGCCCCAAAAATCTGTCCCGGTTTTATTGGCGAGCCCCAAACGGCGGTCAAAAATTTTAGAGGGCAGGAGTAGGGCGAGGGTTTTGGGGTAATGCCTCCCGGGTTTTTGCTTTGTAGTGTGAAAAAACGAAACGGACAATGGGAGGAGCAATGCCTAAGGGCTGTGTGTTGTGGTGGGGGGTGGGAGCCCGTCATCTGGTTTCGGTCAGGGTACCGGGTAAAAATGTAGAGGTGGTTGTGTTATTTTGTTTGGGGTGCCCATCGGGGGGTGGGGTTTAGGCTTTATTCATTTTTTTTTTTAATATTTTTTATTAATGGTTATCAGTTGATTTGTTTTTTTTAAATTTTCCCCCTTATGGGGGGGTTTAGTACGTGCTTCCCCGTGTTGTGATTTTTGAAATTTTTTGGGTTTATATCTGTTTTCTCATGTTTTTTTGTCACAGCTCGGTAAAGTGTGAAAAAGTCTTTATGTTTTTGAAATCAGGATTAAAAATTGATTTGAAAATTGGTGTGAAAACCGTGTGGGGGTTTGTGGCCACACGTCTGAATTTGTTTTGATGTTATGTAGGTTGGGGGACCCCGGGCCGAATTTGAAGTTGTTTTTGTGGATTGGGGGTACACGGCCCGAATTTGATTTTGTGTTAAGTAGGCTGGGCCCCACACCTGAAATTTAAAAATTGGGGTTGATCAAAGGTTGTGCTGTTTTAGAAATGGATGGGAAAAGATTTTAACATGTTTGGACTGTGTTTGAACGTTATAGAGAGGGGTTCTTGATTATATGTGAGCCAGTTTATGGGTGAGTGATTTAAAGGACTATCTGCCTTGGGTTTATTGTTTTTAATTGGGTTCATTATTTCCCTGTTTTTGATGTTGGGTGGAAATGATGTTTTAAAGATAAATGGAGTTCCCGTTATTCGGAAACCTTTCAAATGAGTTTTTTTATCCAAAATTTGGGGGAAAAATTTTGTTTTGGAGAAAAAAGTTGATTGGAAAAACATTCTTAGGTTTCGGGGGGGTGTTAATGAGTCGGCCCAAAAAGTTTTTCGAGGGATTTAGGGAAAAATTAAAAGGGGGTTTGTGTTGTTTAAGGCCCCGTTCCTTGGGCTTCAAAATGTGCGGAAATTTAGGCCCTCACCAGGGGCGGATACCCCGGGTGTATGCTGGGGAGGGTGAGTGCTGGGAAAATGTTTCGCATGTCCGGGGGTTTGTAACAAGAACATGCTGACCCCGCCGGTCCTGGGTAAAAGGGGGAGTGTCCCCCTTTGAGCACTGGCTATTCACTGGGGCTTCCCCTGGGCCCGAAGGGAAGGCCCATCGTTTTCAGGTGGGCCGGGCCGGGTTTGGTGCCCTCAGCCGCAGGCAGGGGTACCCGCGACCTTTTAGTCGTCCCTGTTCTGAGGGAAAGAAGGAAGGCTGGGGGCCTATCGAGTGGTTTGCGCCTTTTTGTCTATAGAGGTTGTAAAAAAATTGAAACAACAGTCATGGCTGGAAAAGGAGGTCCAGGGGTGTTAGTTCAAGGGGGAGCTTGGGGGAATGGGAAAATGAGTTTTAATAGGGGTTTTGCATTAACCACTGGGGTTTCCCAAAGTCTTTGTTGGCGCTGCCGTGTGGTGTGTGGGGGTGTAGGTTGGGGTAGTGTTCCATTGGTGGAAAAAAAATAACTTTGGGGGTTTTTTTGGTACAAATCGTGTGATGGGTGTGTGCCAGGATTCCTTGGGTTTAGCCAGTTAAAAATCGGGGTTTTCTCTTTTTTGAGAACCGGGGAAAATTAAGGGTGTTTGGAAAACAGGAAGTGTGTGATCCCCTTATGGGGAAAAATGAACTCGCCCCTTTTTGCTGAGGGCTCAGAAAAACAGCGGGAAACAGGGGGGTTTGCGGGCGGCCCCCGGGTTTTCTCCCGGGTGGGGGGCGAAAGGGCAGTGGAGGTTTCTGTAGCCTCGGAGCCCATGACGGGAAGAAATTTTCTTTCCCCCGTGGGGCGGTCGACAGCCGGGGGTCAGCCTGTGCCCAGACAGGGGGGGCCCGACAACGGTGGGGGGTTTGCAGCCAAAAAGAAGACCCGTGGGGGGGGAGGGACAGGAGGGCCCCTTTTCCTTTGGGGAGGGCGAAAGTACGGTGGAGTTGGGAGACTCGGTGGAGGGGGGGCGACTCAAGTCCCTTGAAATGTCCCCCAAATGGGATTTGGCCATCGGGGGAGGGACACAAAGGTGTTTTTTTGGGAGCTTCAGCTCGTGGTCGTACAGTGGATGAGAGAAACTGACGATCATCAAGGAATGGGGTGGCAAGTTATGGCGCTTTTTTGCTCTTTTAAATTTTTTTAAATGGGCAAACGGAATAGTGGAATATTTTCTTTTCCCGGCTAAGTAAGAATAACTGAAAAGGGGGAAAGGGGATGCGATTTATGAGATTGTCTGTATGATGTTTACATTGTTGTATGATACAGATAGTGTGTTGTGTAGTGACGGGTGGGGGCTCGGAGTCAAGTTAAATAAAGTTGATTATTTTCTGTGAAATGTTTTTTGGTTTCCCGTCACCTTTGTGCGGGCCCGATGTGAGTGACAGAGTGTGTGTGCCTATGTGAGAGCGCACTTTGGTTGTGAAAGCGTAAATACTTCTGTCTATAACCCCCTGCATCCCTGAATATGAAAATCATATTTTAATAACGAGGGGGAGCGTCGGAGACCCGTCACAATATTATACACTACAATATAATATAATCTCATATCATATAGTACAATAATTATATAACATGATGTGATATAATATAATATAATATAAAATACAATACAATACAATGCAATGCAATGCAATATAATATAATATAATATAATATAATATAATATAATATAATATAATATAATATAATATAATATAATATAATATAATATAATATAATATAATATAACATAATATAATATAACATAATATAATATAACATATGAAAGAGTTTGTTTTTTTTAAACCTGTGTATTTTGGCATTAATCCAAAACCATCATATTCAGTACTTTATCTTTGGTTGAGCTGGATCGAGGGGGTGTAGGGGCGGGGTGGGTGGGGAGCTGCTCGTTCACCCAGCACGCTCTCCTCCCTCCCTCGTCCACCCAGAAACGTGAAATTGATCCTTCTAAGAACCGTGCAGTTATCATCCACAGACACTTGACTCGTATTTCATGTCAATTTCCTGTCATGTGCTAAAGTGCATCAAGCGGTGACACACAGTTGATCACATAAACGTGCATTAGAGACCCTGTCTGTGTGACTGTTTGTCCGTCCGTCCGTCCGTCCGTCCGTCCTTCCTTCCTTCCTTCCTTCCTTCCTTCCTTCCTTCCTTCCTTCCTTCCTCCCTCCCCCACATCCCACCCAACGTCTAACAATGCCTTTTTGTCTGACAGTCACTTTTTTTTTCTTTTTGTCTGTCTGTCTGCTCGTCTGTCTATCTGCTTCCTTTTTTTCTTTATGTTCCTGTCTGTCTGTCTGTCTGTCTCTCTCTCTCTCTCTCTCTCTCTCTCTTTCTCTTTCTCTCTCTCTCTCTCTCTCTCTCTCTCTCTCTCTCTCTCTCTCTTCTCTTCTCTTCCTCCTTTAGTCCTGTTTTTTCCCTCTCTCTTTTGCATGATTTTGCACCGTTGTGCTGTTTTCTTTTACAGTGTGCTGTTTAAAGTTGTTGCAGGCTTTTAAGTAAAAACACAGAGAGAAAAGAGAGAGAGAGAGAAGAGAGAGAGAGAGGGGAAGCGAGAGAGAGAGAGAGAGAAGAGAGAGGCTTTCTTCAAATCATAAAGGGCAACTTGAAAATACATTTCATAATGACTGGAAATCTGACAGTGTATGTGTGTGCTCGTGTCTATTCGTGTGCCCGTCTGTGTGTACATATATGTCTGTAAGCGTACACAAGTAGATCCACCATCAGCGTGAAGAGAAAAAAAAAAGCTAAAGTGAATCTGCATGCAACAAGATGAGCAGACTCTCAAAGACCATACACTAAGGAACTGCGCACGTGCTACATTGCGAGAGTTTAGACTTACATTTATGAAAGTGTGAAAATAAGAGAACAACAAGAACAAACAACAACAAAAAACAACAACAAAACCAGCCACTAAACAAAGCCATCACGCGACTAATTACCCGCGAAGTGGCAAGATCCTCCTAGGGAAGTGTCTTTCCCCTAACTTGTTGCCAACAAATAACTGACAAAGGGACACAGACGATGTCATATCGCAATCAGTGTGGTGTGTGTCCCTCCGCAAACAGAGGATTTAGGGGGGGGAAAGCGAGGGAAGGGAGGGATAAGGGCGCTATGAAAGGGGGAGAGCATGATGTGGTGAAGAAGACTGAAGTAGAGCGAGGGGAGATAATTACAGAACAAAAGCAGCACTTGAAAGGCTGGGTGTTGATCCACTGTCGGCCCGCTGCTATCACCATCCTCCCTTTCATTAGTGCACTGCAGCACTTCAGGCCCCGGCCTGTGAAATCATTACGACAGCCTGCATCCTGACATGGCTGACTGCTCTACAGATGTTTTTCAGCACAAAAAAGGCAATGAGAAAAAAAAACAATATTAAATTGCCATGTATCTTAATAAAACCAATACCTCCTTTCATCTACTGCTCATTTGTGTTTCTGTCCCGAAAAGACAGAAGCTAAGATAATCTGGGATGGACAGAATAATCATCTGGAGTAATGATGAAACCTTTACCATGGGAACACTGGGGAAAAGTGAGCTGCAGAAGAATTCCCGAGTGCCCAAGCGGCCATCATGGCACACTTGGGGTATACTGTGAGAATGGGGCCTATGGAATCATCAACAGCATGAAAAGCCCAAACCACCAGCAAACTAGGTCAGGTAGATGAAGGGCAATCTTAGCCACACACCCCACCCTCTTCCCCTCTCTCTCACTCTTTTTCTCTCCCCCTCTCTCTCTCTCCTCCTCCTCTTCTCTCCCCTCTCCTCTCTCTCTCTCTCCTCGCTGTCTCTCATTTTTGCTTGTTTTTTAGTTTTTTAAAGACCCTCTTCTAAATGCATTATTGCTTTCATTTCCGTTCTCGGGCAGTTTTCCAGTATCATGCATTTAAATCCACGTCCAAAAGTGTTTGATACGCTACTTGCATTCATCATTATTATGGAGAGTCTTGCAGATGCATTTCATGCAAAACGGATGAAGAAAAGGATAGCACCAGCCGCCGTGGCGAAGTGGTTAGCGTCGCAGACTTTCCCGGCTGGGAGGTCGTGGGTTCGAATCCCATCAGAATCGTGTGGGGTTTTCTGCCCCGACCGGCTCCTACCCAGAGTTGAGGTTTTGCCGCGGGCCTCAGTTGGGGAAGACTGGGACCACACAGTCGAGTTTCATCCACTTAATGGATGCGTTTCTGAGAGTGTTTCTCAAATTTCCGACCAACATTGCAGGTGCATGTATCTCTCGGGGGCCTGGTTTGACGCCCGGGATATATTATGAAAAGGGAAGCGTAGAGTACAGCCCTGTCATGTAGTCTCAGACCGAAATGGAAATCCGTAGCATCATCTTAATCATCCTCATCCTCATCTATCAGCATTAAAAGATGTCTCAAATTCTGTGGCCCTTCATGCCCTGCTCTCATGGTGACCTCAATTTCAATGTCCTCTTCACGTCTGTGGCCTTGGTTTGGTTCGTCGGGGTCACCGGTATCGAGTCCATGGGGGCTGTCGTTGGACGGACGTGGTGGCGCCCTCCGGAGGGAGAGCTCACTCACGCCGGCTCCGCGACTAAGCAATTATTGTCGTCAGTAGGGGGCTTAGTAGGTGGTTGTCCTGCGTATGTTCAGAACAGGCGCCACTGAACACCACCGAAGTGACTCGGCAGCAGTGCAGTGTCTCCTCCGGTGGTTGCCTCTTGACGACATTGACATTGACTGCTCCCTGTGGATTGCCGGTGCCGGGGCTGTGGGGGGGCCGACCGGGCTGTGGCTGTGGACGGGGTGTCGGAATGAAGCGGCGTGGGTGCCACTGCCTCTGAGGTGGCGCAGAGGTTGGGACGGCAAAAAAAAAAAGAAAAAAAAAAGAAGAGGATATCACTTGGTGGACGTGTGCCTTGGAGAAAGGAGACAGTAGTGGCGATGGAAAGACGGCCAAGCATGGTGGAGTGGGGAGGATGAAGACAGAGAGGGAGCAGAGGACGAAAATGTGGTTGGAGTAGGGGTTGTGTCTGAGAGGGAGGTGAGGGGTGGGTACAGCAGAAAGCCAAGGTGAAAAGTCTAACACTGATACACAAAGGGACTGAGGGCATGAGAAATCACCTTAAAGGCGTATGTGGGAAAGGGGGAGGGGTGATGACAGTGGGGAACATCTCCATCAGCCCTGGACAACAAAGGACTATTACAGTCTGGGAGAGTGTAATATTGATCAGTGCCCGTTTCAAAGGTTGTCATGAAGATCATGTCCCACGAAGTGCAATATTTCATCCTCACAGCAAACACTAACAGGGCTATATATGTTTGTTAGTGGGATACTAATTATTTCAGTAAGGGAAGTAATGATAGTATAAGCTTCTCTCTCTCTTCTCTCTCTCTCTCTCTCTCTCTCTCTCTCTCATCCTCTCTCTTCTCTCCTCTCTCTCTCTCTTTCTTTCTTCTCTCTCTCTCTCTCTGAATGATAAACATCCTTAGCCATCTCATGTCAGAAATTGGCTTCATTTTTAAGGGAAAAAATACAGCTGAAACGTCTTAACTGGCTGTTCACAAAACACACGCAAACTTGAAAACACATCGCCCAAAGCAATGAAGCGCTCTACCGACTTTTTCAGTCACTGGATTATATTGTAACTGATCTCTCTCTCTCTCTCTCTCCTCTCTCTCTCTTCTCTCTCTCTCCCCTTTCTCTCCCCTCTCTCTCTCTCTCTCAGCACCAAATCTTTACTTGAAATTTCAGTACAACCAAACAGTTATACTGTGGTTTTGACTTTGTAATTTCGAATCTTACAGAACGGTAATGATCCATCCTTTTGAACGAGAGAATCAAGTCAGTGAATACCTGGTATTGCTGAGGACCAAATCAATCCACAGCTTACGAAATATGAACATCTAAACAGGCTAGCTAACAGACAGACCCACAGCATCCACGTGTGCACGCATGCAAGCGCTCGTGTTCGCTCGCAAACACACACACACACACACACACACACACACACACACACACACACACACACACACACACACATGTAACTACCCTCCCCTTTTTTCCGTCACGCCCCACAGCCCCTCTCTCATCCCTTCCCTTCCCCTCCCCCCCCCCCCCCCCCCTTCTGATATTCCACACCATCCCTTTCTGGTGATGATAGGAAGCATAATTATCCATCACTATTAGTGGTACTCACTGTCACACCAGAAACTACTGTCCTTCATTGGTTAGTCACCAGTGTAGAGACTGCGGTACAGTTTCTCTCACTGGTTCTTCCCATATTTCCCAACTTTCTTTCTGTCTGTCTTTGTTCTGCATTTTTCTCTCTTTCAGTCTCTCCGCCTGTCTTTCTCTCTCTCTTTTCTTTCTTTCTTTTTTTTTCTTTCTTCTTTCTTATTTTGTTCTTTCCTGTTTGCTTTCTTTCTTTCTTAGATTATTTCTTCCTTTTGTTCATTCTTCTTTCTACAACTATCGTCTTACTGTGAGAGACCTCTGGCAGGAGGATTGGAACACACGGACGAAAAACAAACTCTTTCAGATCCGTCCAAACCTTAAAGACTTCCTCCCATCTACCTGGTGGTCGTAAAGAGGAAACGGTTCTGTGCCGGCTGCACACCGGCCATTCGTATTTACCCATTCTTACCTTTTAAAGAGTGAAGAAGCTCCGTGGTGCATTCCATGTCATGCGCCACTCACAATGAAACATGTTCTTTTAGAGTGTTGGGACTTGCACGATGTGAGACACAAACATTTTACAGCGGAGTCCATGAAGATCCTGTTCAGGGATGTCCCGCCTGACGTGATCCTTGGGTTTTTGAGAGAGATTAACATTTTTCATCTGATTTAAGATTTTACGGAAGAAAGATTTTTAACAAAGTTTCTGGTGCGTTTCTAGAAGATGTTATTGAAAGAGATGTGTGAAAGGTTTTTTTTTTGTTTTTTTTTTAAATGACTGGTGAGTTGATTTTAACGTGGTGACAGCCCTGATGTGGCCCTTTGCGGTCGGCTGGGCTATAAGCAACATTATCTATCTATCTATCGTCTTACTAAAGGTAATTCTGTCTACACACCAAAATTCTGCGAACTATTTGCATTTCTGTCTCAGGGTCGATAGACCGGTCGCATCCTTCACTGGCCTCTCTCTCTCTCTCTCTCTCTCTCTCTCTCTCTCTCTCTTCTCTCTCTCTCTCTCTCTCTCTCTCTCTCTCTTGTGCCCAAAGCAACATAAGACACAATCATTGCAAGAGAAAGCAAGAGTGGACATGAGAAAGAGGGAGGAACAGGTTCATAGGATGAGAAAGGGGAGCTAGATGAGCAGGAAGAGGAAAGAGAGAGAGAGAGAGAGAGAGAGAGAGAGAGAGAGAGAGAGACAGACAGACAGACAGACAGACAGAGACAGAGACAGAAAGAGAGAGAGAGAGACAGAGACAGAGACAGAGTGACAGAGACAGAGAGACAGAAATACCCAGACAGACATACTGACAGACAGACAGACACAGACAGACATGCACAAGCAGACAGACCGGCAGACAGTCAGGCAGAGATATAGTGACTGAGACAAGACATACTCAGACAGATAGACAGGTAGACAGATGGATAGACAGAGAGAAGGATGAGACATTCAAGCAAAGAGAGTTCTGTATCGCTGGACGTTGAGCGGGATGTCTGGGAAGGAGTGGAGGAAGTGGGTCGGGGGTGGGGGAGGACGACGACAAACAGCGACAAAGGCAGGGTTTCAAATTCACGTTTATCTGATCAACAATGCATCACTTTTAGCAGATGACGGGACGGTAAAATGAAATACTAGTCAAGTGTCAATAAAAGATCAATGTGCGGTTATAGAAAGATCTTTTTCATATTTCAGGGGTAGACGAGTGGAGAAGAGGGAATCTTTCCCGCTCAGATATACATACTCCCTTCATCTCAAACAGAAGCAAAAAATAGTATGACATTGGATCACCGTCAGATGTACAGATTTGTGCCTTTTTTTGCATACAAAACTATATAAAGAGATTGAGGGAGGCTGAGAGAGGAGGTAGCATCCTCCCACTCCTTTGAGTGTTGGGACTTTGCCTTCGATCTACACTTTAAACTTACTTCAGAATGTACATTATGTTCATTATGGGTAACGGATGATATCCGATGTTTTACTTTACCGTTATAGCCGTTACTAACGGCTTGAACTGCCATAACTGTTTTTCTTCTTTATGGAATATTTCAGACGGTATTTGGCCGATCTTTCTGAAAATTTGTAGGTATATTCATTATGGGTGACGGATGATGCCCGATGTTATAGTTTACCGTTATAACCGTTACTAACGGCTATAACGGCCCATAACGGTTTTTCTTTTCTATGGAATGTTTCAGATAGTACGTGGCCAATCATTGTGAAAGTTGGCAGATACGTTCATTGTGGGTCACGAATAATGCCCGATGTTTTAATTGCCGTTATAGCCGTTACTAACGGCTATAACGGCCCCTAACGGTTTTTCTTCTTCATGGAATATCTCAGAAAGTACGTGGCCGATATTTCTGGAAATTTGCAGTTATGCTCATTATGGGTCACGGATGATGCCCGATGTTTTAATTTACCGTTATAGCCGTTACTAACGGCCCATAATGGTTTTCTTCTTTATTGAAAATCTCAGAATGTTGTTGGCCGATCTTTCTGAAAATTTGTAAGTATGTTCCTTATAGGTCACAGATGATGGCAGATGTTTACCAGAATAGCCATTACTAACGGTTACACCAGCCCAAGACGGTTTTTCCTCTTTATAGAATATCTCACGCGTATTCAGGATAAACTGTGAGTACGATTATATGCTTTGCATCTTGTTTTTATTTTCTTTCAGTATTCAGCATGATGCATTATCTATCTGAGTTCCTGTTCTATTTTGATGATACACTATATTGTTTTATGGTTATTATGCAGATATATTCAATGCTAAACAGATGAGGGAGAAGATGCTATTTGTCTAAGAGGAAAGGGACGGTAGTGGAGATTGAAGGACAGAGAAGGATGGTGGGGGGGAAGAGAGTTGGAGGCAGGGGGAGCAGAGGACAAAAGGGGAGTAGGAATAGCGATACAGACTAGGGGAGGGGGGGGGGGAGTGCTACAGCAAAAAGCTCTCTTGAAAGCCAGGGCAAAACATTCTGCACTGACGAACCAAGGGATGAAGGGCATGAGAGGACAACTTTAACGGCCTGTGAGGGAGGAGTGTGGAGTTATTCAGAATGGGAGCCGGAATAGCTCAGTTGGTAGAGCGCGGACTCGTAATCTTGGTGATCCTGGGGTTGCGCGTTCGAACCTCCGCCGGGGCGTTTCGGTACAGGGGGATTTTTCCCTCGGAGTTAACATTGGTTCTGACTCCCATTTCCCATACAGTCCTTCGAATGAGACTATAAATCGAGGTTCCGTGTGTGAACGCACGAATAACATCTTGCACACACGTAAAATCCCATCACCAACTTTCGGAAGAGTAGGCCAGTTTGGCCGTTGGTATGGATGACACATAGCATGCACCCTGCGTGAGAAATGGAAAGAATGAAGGAAGTAAGGAAAATGAGTGATCGATATTGAACGATACTGACTGGATGACACGGGAAACGACTGAATGAAGCGCCAGCTGGCAGCTCTTCAGTCGGCACTACCCTGGTAGGCAGCCCTTGTGTAAACGAGTGTTGATTGTAAAGCGCTTAGAGCTTGGTCTCTAGCTGAGAATAGGCGCTATATAAGTTTTCATTATTATTACTATTATTATTATTATTATTATTATTATTATTATTAAGAATGGGGAAGTAACTGTTCAACCTTCAGGACCAAAGGCCCTATGACAGTGAAGACATGAAGCAGTGTACGATGGGGCAATGCCGGTTTAACACGATGTCACAAAGATCATATCCCATTAGAAGTGATAATGCGTCCACACAGCAAACATTTCTACAAGTAATGTACTTTTTTCTTTTTGTAGGGGCAGCAATCACTCACTCTCTCTCTCTCTCTCTCTCTCTCTCTCTCTCTCTCTCTCTCTCTCTCTCTCTCTCTCATTCTCTCTCTCTCTCTCTCTCTCTCTCTCTCTCTCTCTCTCTCTCTCTCTCTCTCTCCCCAACTACTTTTTCTCCTTCTTTGTCAGAGCATTGAAAGCCAATTTTGCTTTATGAGCAAGAATAATGGATATGAATATACATGAGCACAATAACTGTATACCAAGAGATATAGGGAAATATCTAAAAGATTAATTCCTTCTCTGTGTCTCTGTCTCTCTGTATCTGTCTCTGTCTGTCTGTCTGTCTGTGTGTGTGTATGTCTCTCTCTCTCTCTCTCTCTCTCTCTCTCTCTCTCTCTCTCTCTCTCTCTCTCTCTCTCTCTCTTTGTGCGCTAACTCTGTACATCAAATGTCAATACATTCAAACTATATGACAGTGTACTTGACTGCGTAATTTGGAAATCTTACCTGAAGAGTAGAGATCTGGTGCATGTGTGCGTTTGAATGTGTACAGATGTGTTTTTATATATGTATGTATGTATCACTATGTGTGTCTATGAATGTAGTTCGTCTGTGCACAAGCGCACATAAGTAAGTGGATGTGTGCACCATGATAAGAACGAACACAAGAAAACAATAACGCACACACACACAAACCTGCTGAAAAACTAAGCCATCATGCAAGTAATTGGGTGCAAACCAACACGATTCTTATCAGGAAATTGTCCTTTGTGACTTAAGGCTCACAAATGACTGACAAAGAGACATAGGATTGTGATCAATGGGGTGTGCGACCCCCAGTAAACAGTGGATGAAGACGTGGGGAGGATGAGAGAGGTAAGGGCGCAGGGAAGGGGGAGGAGACTGAGGCGAGAAGTGGGGCAAGGGGAGATAATCACAGTACAAAAGCAGCACTTCAGAGGGAAGGTGTTGACCCCCTGTGGGCCTGCTGCTATCAACATCTTCCCTTTATTAGTGCACTGCAGCACTTCAGGCCCTGGCCTGTGACATCATCACAACAGCCTGCATCATGATATTGTTGACTGCTCTGACGGGTCTTTTCAGCACCAAAAGCAGGCAGCAACAACAAACAGCAGTATTAGCAATTGCCATGTTATCTTAATATATCAGTGATGCTCCATTTTATCTAGTGCTCGTTTGTTCAACTCTCAAAGAGATGCAAACCAAAAACATCTGGGACAGACAGAATAAAACAACTGGAGTAATGATAAAAACCTTTACCATGTTGCCCACACTGGAGACAGAGAGCTGTAGAAGGTTCCGGATTGCCCAAGCAGCCATCATGGCACACTTGGGATCTGCTGTGAGTGTGGGCGCCCTTTCCACTGCTACACTTATCCAGGTGAGGTACCGTTTCGCCTTTTTCGTTTTGCCCTGCCAGGGCGAACTGGGACTTCCACAACACGATCCTGGCAGGTACCGTTTCGCCCTTTTTCATTTTGCGTGTGAGCACGACTTGGCCTAACGGCCTTCGTTCATTCGTCCTTCGTCCTCTCTCGGGCTTCGCCTACTCTAATCTAAAGACCATCGATTCTGCTTTGGAGTAGACTGGGACACTGGTTACGCCAGGGGGGAGCCTTGCAGTATGGTCAGTATGGAAATGGGAGTAGACGAAATGGGAGTAGACCAAATGGGATGTCACCATAAAGTTACAGGGCGTAATGACACTCAAAGGAACGTTAGGGCGAAATAGGAAAGGGCGAAAAGGGAACAGGACGAAATGGGAAAGGGCGAAATGAAAAAGGGCGAAACGGGATGACACCCTTATCCATGGAATCATCAACAGATTGAAAAGCCCAAATCACGAGCAAACTAGGACAAGTAAAAGAAGAACCTCTCTCTCTCTCTCTCTCTCTCTCTCTCTCTCTCTCTCTCTCTCTCTCTCTCTCTCTCTCTCTCTCTCTCTCGTGCCTTTTACTTGCATTTATCAGTGTTAATCTCTTTGAGATGCATCAGTTCTTTCAGTTTTATATTCATTCAGTGTTCAGCATAATGCATTGTTTCCCTTTATGTCCATCCTGTTTTGAGGACACACTGTCTTGTTTTATGGTTATCATAGAAAGTCATGAGGACATATTCAATGCTAAATAGATGAAGGACAGAATACAATTTGGTGGAAGAGTATCTGGGAGAAATGGGATGGTAGTGGAGAGAGCAGGACAGAGAAGGACGATGTAGGAAGAGGGTTGGAGGCAAGGGGAGGGAGCAGAGGACGAACGTGGGGTAGGTGGAAGTGTAGTGGCTAGGGGTAGGGGTGCTACAGCAAAAACGCTCTCTTGAAAGCCGAGGCAAACAACTGCACTGGTGATCCAAAGGATTGGGAGCATGAGAGGACAAGGCGTGTGAGGGACAGGGTGTGGAGTTAATGAGACTTAGGGCAACATCCACACAGCCTTCAGCACCAAGGGACTATTGCAGTGAAGGGAGAAGGAAAACACGACAACAACAATGCACATCCCCGCAATCTACCAAAAAAGCTAAGCCATCATGCAACTAATGACGCACAAACCAACAAGATCTTATCAGGAAATTGCCCCTCATGGCTTGAGGCCCGTAAATGACTGACACAGAGACACTGGATTGTGATCAATGGGGTGTGTGCGGCCCTCAGTAAACAGGGGATGAAGACTTGGGGGGGGGGGGGGGAGAGAGGCAAGGCCGCAGGGAAGGGGGGGGGGGAGGAGACAGGTGAGAAGTGGAGCGAGGGGAGAAAATTGCAGTACGAAAGTGGCACTTCAAAGGCTTGGTGTTAATCCACTGTCGGCCCGCTGCTATCGACATCCTCCCTTCATTAGTGCACTGCAGCACTTCAGGCCCTGGCCTGTGACTTCATTACGACAGCCTGCATCATGAAATGGTTGACTGCTCTGATGGATCTGTTCAGCACCACAAACAGGGCAGCAACAACAAACTACAATATCATCGAATTGCCATCTACATCAACATTCTGTCATTTGCTTGCTTATTTAACTTCCAAGGAGATGCAAACCAGAAAATCTGGGACAGACAGAATAAACAACTGGAGTAATGATAAAACCCTTATCATGTTGCCCACACTGGAGACAGACAGCTGTAGAAGGTTCCTGATTGCCCAAGCAGCCATCATGGCACTCTTGGGATACACTGTGATAATGGATCGTTCCACTGATCCACTCATCCATGGTATCATCAACAGATTGAAAAGCCCAAATCACAAGCAAACTAGGTCAAGTAAAGGAAGAACGCCTCTCTCTCTCTCTCTCTCTCTCTCTCTCTCTCTCTCTCTCTCTCTCTCTCTCTCTTCTCTCTCTGTCTCTCTCTCTCTCTCTCTCTGTGGTGCTTTTACTTGCATTTATCAGTGTTAATCTCTTTGAGATGCATCAGTTCTTTCAGTTTTATTTTCATTCAGTGTTTTGCATAATGCATTATTTCATTTCGTGTCCTTTTTTGGTGACACACTGTCTTGTTTTGTGGTTATTATAGAAAGCCATGAGGATTTGTGCAATGCTAAATAGATGTAGGAGAGGATACCATTTGGTGGAAGTGTAAGTGGGAGAAAGGGGACGATGTAAGTACGTCAGTACAGAGAAGGATGATGGAGTAAGAGGGGTGGAGACAAGGAGAGTAGTGGACGAAAGTAGGGTAGGTGGAGGGATTGTGGCAGGAGAAGGGTGGGGTGGGGGGGGATCTACAGCAGAAAGCTCTGTTGAAAGCTTAGTCAAAAGTCTGCACTGATGAACCATGAGATCGAAGGCTTGAGAGGGCAACATTAAAGGCACGTGAAGGAGCGGTGCAGAGGTAATGAAGTTGTGGGAATATCTGCAGAGACTTTGACACCAAAGGACAATTAGAGGGAAGAGATGGAGCAGCGTAAGATGGGTCAGTGCGCGATTAACATGATGTCATTAAGATTCCATTAAGTGTGATGCTTCGTCCACAGAGCAAACCTTGTTTGTTTGTTTGTATTTTCTTTTCGTTTATCTTTTCTTTTGTAAATAGGAGGCAGTAATTATTTCAGTAAGAGATCTAGTGATTGAATTACTTCACATTATCTCTCTTTCTCTCTCTCCCTCCCTCTCTCTCTCTCTCTCTCTCTCTCTCTCTCTCTCTCTCTCTCTCTCTCTCTCTCTCTCTTTCTCTCTCTCTCTCTCTCTCTCTCTCTCTCTCTCTCTCTCTCTCTCTCTCTCCAACAAATATATCTCCTGTTTGTCACTGACTTGAACACCAGTCTTGCTTTATGAACAGGAACGATGGATATGAATATACACAGAAGCTATACTTATTTTGGTAAGAGAAGTAAGGATGGACATGTGTGTGTGTGTGTGTGTGTGTGTGTGTGTGTGTGTGTGTGTGTGTGTGTGTGTGTGTGTGTGTGTGTGTGTGTGTTCTATTCGATTATGTTCAAATGGATTTACATTGTTATTGATTGAGTAATTTTGAACATTACCAGGACTATGATGGTCTGTCTTTTTCAAAGAAAGATCCAAATTAGTGCAAAAGCGTGTTCAGGTCAAAGACAAGAAAAGATCTACAGCTGTCAGACAATGGTTGCTAATAGACATATAAATAGGCTGAGCAACAGACAGATCCATATCATGCAAGGCCGCAAACACTCTCATACTCTCTCTCTCTCTCTCTCTCTCTCTCTCTCTCTCTCTCTCTCTCTCTCTCTTCTCTCTCTCTCTCTCTCTCTCTCTCTCACTCTCTCTCTCTCATTCACACACCACACACACACACACACACACACACACACACACACACACGCGCACTCACGCAAGCACACGCACACACACACACACACACACACACACACACACACACACACACACACACACACACACACACCACACACATACACGCACGCACCTTCCTACTTCTTTCCTCCCTTCCTTTCTATCCCTTCTGTCACGAGGCCTACGACGTTTGACCCATCTAGGGTGGCGGAATTACTCATTTATTTATTGTCGTTGCTGTTGTCGTGTATCCGTCCCTTAATGTGGCTTGTGGTGCGGTTGCACCTTGGTGTAGTTCAGCTCAACTTCGGTTTGCTTTCTCTCTCTCTCTCTCTCTTATTCCACTGCCCGTGCTATTCATCCTGTAGGTTCACGGGTGGCTGGTACCTTTCTCTCGAACTTGCTGTCTATCGGCCTCTCGCCTGTCTTTTTACCTGTCGCACGTGCTTCATTTCTTTTAGTTTGAAGTATGCTCACTCTGTGACGCAGCATGGCATGTTGGCCGCCATCGCTGAGGGAGGTTAGCTCTTCACTCGAGCGGAAGATGTCTCTGGGAGCGCCTGCTCCGGTCTTGGTTCTTCACCGTATCATCGAAGGTACAGTCGGTATCTTCAATTCCTACAGTCGGCCTGTAGGAGAGGGACATCACTTCGTCTTTTTCCGCACCTGTGCCTCTGTCCTCTCGACTGGACAGAGGGCAGAGAGAGTCGTTTGACCCACCTCTTCTGGGTCACCCACGGGTAGCTGGTAAGCATCAGTTTCGTGGTTTGTTTGTTTTGGTTTGTTGTTGTTAGCCGGCTTAGTTTCTCTTTGCGCAATTTTCTTTTGCTTTCGAAATTGTAGAGAAATATTGTGTGAGACCTTTTTTCTGGTTAATTCAATCTTTAACCTGGCCATTCTAAATTATTTCCAAAATTCTTTCTCCTGTTTATGCATCTGGTGATGCGGTAGTCGGTGGGGAAGGGAGAGAACCTGGTGATTCAGGGGTTGGAACTTGCTTGGTCTCGCTCGTCCGCCCCTGTCACATTCGCCGGACTCTTCTCCTTCGGCCACCGTCTGTTTTGTGTGTGCAAGGAGAACGAGTTTATGTTCGCGAGCGTGGTACGCATGATTGTCGTTCGGAAATGCGTGGTTGGAGCGATTTGTGTTATTTTGAAATTAGTGGCTATAAAACTGTGACTTTATGCCATGAATTATTATTTGCAAAAATGTGGTGGCGTTATAAGCGATGGTCGCCTCTGTGTTGGTTATTTCCTAAGAAAGGCAAATTGTAAACGTTGAGGTGAGAGAAGGGTGAGATATATTCATATTTGTTTTATAACTGTTGATTTAGTGCAGTGTTTTACCTGCCTCGTGTGAGAAGACCTAATGAACATTCCTGATTCCGGATGGGTTTACTGAGTTATGCTCAGTCTGTGTGAGCTGGGGTTATTGGTGCATTAGTAGACTTCCCTCGCCCATCATGCGAGTGGCTGCTAAGTGAGGTTTAACAGCTGGGTCAGAATGTACTGACGGGGGTTTCCAGTACCGTCTCCTTCTTCCTCCTTCTCTTCTCCTTCCTTCTTCCTTTCCCTCCCTTTCTTCTCTCATCCGCTACGTTTCCCCCCCCCTCCGGGGGCTTCACCCGAGCGTCCGGACTGGATGGTGCACGTGCTGGTTGAGGCCCACGCTCTGGCTGGGACCGCGGACTGGATGGTCGCCCGTGTGGTTGAGGCCAACGCTCTGGTGGGACCGCGGACCTGTGGTGCCCCGTGCTGGATTGAGGCCACGCTCTGGCTGGGGACCCGGGACTGGATATGGTTGCCACGTGCTGGTTGAGGCCACGCTCTGGCTGGGACCGCGGACTGATGGTGCCACGCGCTGAGTTGAGGCTACGCTCTAGGTCGGGACCGCGGATGGTAGAAAAGCCCACCGGGCTTGACTGGCGGCCTGATCCCCGTCCAGGACTCCAGTAACCAACGCCACGGTTTCTCTCCCCCCCCCACCCCCCCCTCCGGGACGCACTCTTCACTGCCTGTAGTGTGTCGAGGGTGTCGGCTTTGAGCGACCCCTTCATGAACAATCCGGTTCGAGCACCTAGTGCGACAGGGAGGCTTCCAGTAGACTTGACGGAGAGCAGGGGTGTGGAGGCACTCCAGGGTGTGGGAAAGGGGTGGATGTGGAACTGTTTCTTTATAATTGTGTACTTGTATATGTGCTGGAATGTGTAATTGTGCTTGTGTACGTCGTATGGTGAAATGTTTATTTATAATCGTGCATGTGTGTGTGTTGGGAGTGCTTGATTGTGTTGTGCATTTTGGGTGCGTTGGTATGCTTGATAGTGATAGTGCATGTTGTGTGTGTTGGATGCTTATTTATGACTGTGAGTGCTGGGCCCCTCCCCCCCCCCCCCCCCGATGTGAATATGGAGTGTTGTATCGTAATCTTTCTCGCTGGGGGCTCTTGCGAGGCGATGCGAGGTCAGCCACTCCTTCACTCCAATCTAGACCGCGATCCTGTCAGGGCCGACCTCCAGGGGTCGGTCGATGACAATTGTGGGGGGCTCGTCGGGATGTGATGGGCCTGACTGTCTCTCTCGTTTCGGGAGTACCTGTTTAGTTCTGTCTGTTTGGTATTCATTAGTTAGTTTGTCGTGTTGTTGTGGGTGGTTGGCCTGTGGTGACTCTCGGTGAAGGGGTCTTAGTGTGAAGGGAAACATCCGGTGTGGACCGGCGGGTCGAGGTGAGACCGAGGGGAAGTCGACCGGACCAGACTCCCCCCCCCCTTCCGCGGGTACCTCACGCAGGTACGGGGGGACGTAAGTCTTGCCTTTTGTTGCCGCTCAGTCTTCCCTTCCTGTTTTGTATTTAGTCCGTTTTTGTTTTTTTTTCTTACCGGGTCATTGAGTACTGGGGGTTGTATCGGACGTTAGTGTCATTTTTTTTTTCCTCTCTCGGATTCGTCTGCTTGATTTGTTTTTTCGGCCAGCCCCACCGCCCCGGTTGCTCGTGCTGTGTGGAGCGCGGTGATTGCCAGAGTGGGGGCAGCCGGACTAGTTTTTGTTTTGTTTTTTTTTCGGTGAGCCCCACCGCACTGTTGCTCGTGTTGTAGAGCGCGGTTGTTGCCAGAGTGGGAGCAGCGGAACTTGTCCGCACACACGCACACACACACCATACACACATATACACACACCCCATAAAATATTTGTTTTTCAAGTGGAATTGTCTTTCCCCGGTGATTTAGATAACTGTAGGATATAGTTGTCATGGCAACGTCGGTGCTGGTAGTATGGCGACGCGGGGTCGAAGAAGAAGGGTATTCAAAATGTTACTGTAGTCCCTATATTAGTACCAGTACTTCGACTACGGTAAACTTTACTTATTCAGAGCTGTAGCAGGTCGTCCAGCGAGTACTTTCACTTCTTCTTCGCTTGGGGATTTTCCTTGTGAGACCCCGACTGGCACTTCCGTCGGAAGCATTCAGAGTATAGCGAAGCAACTGTGGGTTCTGTTGAGTCGCCGAAACCTAAGCCCTATTTCCATGCTTCCCCTCGTAAGGAGTATGCCCTCGGGCGGGGACTTTCCTCATGGGAAGGTCGAAGACCCAGAGGGACGGGTCAGACGGGTCATCCTCCGTGTCGGGAAGAGGTGACTCCTTCCCAGGACTCACTTGTCTGATGTTTTTAGAGCGACAGCGACGTGAGAATGAGGCCCTCCGTAGGGACAGGACTGTTCGAGGAGGCCACCGTAGGGAAGAAGAGTCTGGCAAGAGGCTGCTCTGCGCAGAGAGGAGATGACAGACGGAGATTCTGCATAGGGAAGAGGCTATTCTTCGTAGGGAAGAGGCTGTGCTCAGCGTCGGGTGAGAGAGGGTGTCAGACAGGAGGCTCAGCGTAGGGAATGAGGCCTGCCTCCGCAGGGAAGACTAGCAGGATGGAGGCTCTGCGTAGGGGAGGAGATGGAACAACTTCTTTCGCGGTCTCCCACATTGTCAGTCGGGGGTTTAATCACAAGGCAGGTGATAGGAGTTAGAGGCCCAAAGTTAAAGCTTCCAGAGTTCAGACCTAGTGAGAAGTACATTGATATGTTCTAGAGCATTTTGGACAAGGTTGCTCTTTCTACCATTGTCTGAGGAACAAAGCATCTATTGCAACCTTTTTTTGGATTATTCTCGGTGCTTCGCAAGGGGTGTGTGCTCACTCTAATGCAGGTGGGGTCTTATGCAGACATGCAGTTCGGCTCTGCGTAAGGTTTCAACTTACCCCAGAGACGTAAGGGGACGTTTCAGGTCCATGAAGAAGTTAACGACGAGACTTCGGCAGTTTGGTGATAGGTGCGCAAACGCTAGGGGTACTGGCGTTCAGTTGGCTAAGTTGGGCTGGAGGATCTGATCTCATGGAACAGCTCACAAACACTGTTGTCCCCAGAGTTGAGGATCCGGATAGGCGAGCACAGCACCTCAGGATTTCGCGGCTGCGATTCCCACAGCTCTGAGGTGTTTGCGGAAGCTCGCAGTGCTTATGGGATCGCCCAGCATTCGGGAGGAAGCCCTTCCACAGGATTTAGTGGCAATAGAGCGCACAACTGCTTAGCGGGTGTGAACAAGGCGGGCAGTTCATGGGGTTTTCAAGCGCCCACCAACCGACTGTGTTTTCTTTGTGGTCGTCTGGCACATTAGGAACGATTGCCCTAGAGCCGCTTGGTAGTCTTGGGGCTAGTCCTTTCCGCATCCATCGGCCTCGGCTAACGTGGGGTCCACCACGCTTCTGGTGGACAGCGTGTCTCAGTGATTCTTTCTGTTGGTGGTTCTCCATTGGTCGGACACCCTCAGGGGATTCGGGGAGCAGCATCAACACTCTTTGTGTGGTAAGGATTTCAGTTTCCTAGGCCGGCGGGGGCTAGTTTTATGATGTTGTGCGGGTTGGAGGCTTGTTTTACCTCACCCGTCTTCTGTACTTATTCTATCTCCACCCCAACTTCTGTGGCGAAGTATGGGCCCAACGCGGAGGAGCGACCTCTGTATTCTTATCATAGGGAATACTTAATCACTTCACAGACGGACGCGTCAGTCCGTTGTCTACGGATTTGCCGTACAGGCGTGTGTGGGAGGTACCACCGCGCAAAGCTAAAGAAAGCAGGAACAGAATGGTTCCGGTTCTTCAGCGATCTTGATGAGGGGTACTGGCCAAAAAAAAAACAAAAAAAAAAAAAAAAAAAAAAAAAAAAAAAAAAAAAAAAAAAAAAAAAAAAAAACAAAAAAAAAAAAAAAAAAAAAAAAAAAAAAAAAAAACAAAAAAAAAAAAAAAAAAAAAAAAAAAAAAAAAAAAAAAAAAACAAAAAGAAAAAAAAAAAAAAAAAACAATAAAGGGCGATCCTGCTTGGCATTATCGTCTTCAGGGCAGGGACTTGGATGTCACGCTACGACAACTTGTGGATCGTCCCGCTCAGTCGCCGCCGACACGCCAGGTTGCGCTTCAAGGCTCCACAAGGGGATCCTCTTTAGGGTTTTCACTCAGGCAGATGTGTTGGCAAGCAACTAGGTGTCCCCCAAAGCTGAGAGAGGTCTGTGCTCCGGCAGGCCCCGATTCCCCATGGCAGGTCATATGGGTCAAAGCAGGACTTGAGCGAGTAGACAAAGACTTCTTTTGGCAGGGGTGAACTCGCAGGTTAGGCAGTACTGCCTGCAGTTGCGATGTCTGCCACCGGACCAACGCTAAGGGTCGGCTTGCAGGTGTTCCCTTAGGGTCAGTTGCCTCTGGTTGGGGAGCCATTCAGAAGGGACGGTGTCGACCTGGTGGGACCCCTTTAATCCTCCTCCGATGCGGGTCACCGCTACACTTCGGTTAGTGGTAGAATCTGCGAGTCGATACCAGAGGCTGCCGCTTAGGACTATCGTACTACTATCGATGAAGCTCTCCGGCAGGATTTGGACGCGCACCAGGCGTTGCCGGGAAGAAGTACGGCGGAGTTTGTTACTGGGAGCGATTCATCATCCTCTCCGTGCTTGGGGGGGGACGGATCGGCCAGTCAGTCATCGACTCATGCGTTAGGCATTGGAACTGCAAGAGTCATGCGTTCACTTCATCATACAAGGGTTCTGTATACGGATGCTGATCTTTGCCGCGCTCGTTAAGTCAGCGTTATGGAAAATCGGTCAGAGTACATTCCCTCAACCAGGGTTATATCCCCTTTTGGTCTTGTATTAGGTGTAGTGCCCGATTTCATTCAGTGATGTTAAACGGTAGTGATCACCAATGGTTCGGATTGTTACTTTCATGGTGGGAAGGTTCGCTTAGTTTGTTTGATAACTGTAGTTATTATGTATTCTCGGGTGATTATATTCATTGAATGTTGTCTTGGATTTCCTGTATCTGTCGCGCACCGGATAGTTGGGTTCGGTCCATTGTTGTTGAATTTTACATGCGTAAGGATTCAAAGGAGACTGTATTAGAGAAACGATGCTTTTAGAAGGGGGGTTTGTCCGAGGCCTACGACTTTTTTGACCCATTAGGGTGGCGGAATTTACTCATTTATTTATTGTCGTGCTGTTGTCGTGTATCCGTCCCTTAATTTTGGCTTGTGGTGCGGTTGCCTTGGTGTTTTCAGCTCAACTTCGGTTTCTTTCTCTCTTTTTCTCTCTTATTCCATGCCGTGCTATTCATCCTGTAGGTTCACGGGTGGCTGGTACCTTTCTCTCGAACTTGCTGTCTATCGGCCTCTCGCCTGTCTTTTTACTGTCGCACGTGCTTCATTTCTTTTAGTTTGAAGTATGCTCACTCTGTGTCGCAGCATGGCATGTTGGCGCCATCGCTGGGGGAGGTTAGCTCTTCATCGAGCGGAAGATGTCTCTGGGAGCGCCTGCCCCGGTCTTGGTTCTTCACCGTATCATCGAAGGTACAGTGGGTTTAATCTTAAATTTCCCTACAGTCGGCCTGTAGGAGAGGGACATCACTTCTTCTTTTCCGCACCTGTGCCTCTTTCCTTCGACTGGACAGAGGGCAGAGAGAGTCTTTTGGGACCCCCTTTTGGGTCACCCACGGGTAGCTGGTAAGCATCAGTTTCGTGGTTTGTTTGTTTTGGTTTGTTGTTGTTAGCCGGCTTAGTCTTCTCTTTTGCGCAATTTTCTTTTGTTTCGAAATTGTTTAAAAGAAATATTGTGTGAGACCTTTTTTCTGGTTTAATTCAATCTTTAACCTGGCCATTCTAAATTATTTCCCAAAAATTTTTTCTCCCGTTTATGCATCTGGTGATGCGGTAGTCGGTGGGGATGGGGAGGACCCGGTGATTCGGGTTGGAACTTGCTTGGTCTCGTCGTCCCCCCTGTCACATTCGCCGGACTCTTATCCTTCGGCCACCGTCTGTTGTGTGTGCAAGGAGAATGAGTTTTATGTTCGCGAGCGTGCGTACGCTGATTTGTCGTCGGATGCGTGGTTGGAGATTTGTGTTATTTTGAAATGTGGCTATAAAATGTGACATTATGCCATTGAAATTTTTATTTGCAAAAGGGTGGCAGTTTATAAAGCGATGGTCACTGTGTTGGTTATTTCCTAAGAAAGGCAAAAGTTAAACGTGAGGGGAGAGAAGGGTGAAGATAATTCATATTTGTTTTATAACCTGTTGATTTAATGCAGTGTTTTACCTGCATCGTGTGAGAAGACCCTATGAACATTCTGTTCGATGGGTTTACTGTGTTATGCTCAGGTCTGTGTTGAGCTGGGGGGTTTTTGGTGCATTTAGTTAGATTCCCCCGCCATCATGCGAGTGGCTGTAAGATTTAACAGCATGGGTCAGACTGTACTGCGGCGGGGGTTCCAGTACCCTTTTTTCCTTCTTCCTCCTTCCCCCTTCCCCCTTCCTTCTTCCTTCCCCCCCTTTCTTTCTCCTCCCAGTACGTTTCCCCCCCCCGGGGGGCTTCACCCCGGGGTCCGGACTGGATGGTGCCATGTGCTGGTTGAGGCCCGCTCTGGCTGGGACCGCGGCCTGGATGGTGCCACGTGCTGGTTGGGGCCAGCTCTGGCTGGGACCGCGGACTGGAGGGTTTGCCACGTGGGTTGAGGCCACGCTCTGGCTGGGACCGGCGGACGGGATGGTGCCACGTGCTGGTTGAGGGGGCCACGCTCTGGCTGGGACCCGGGACCTGGATGGTGCCACGCGCTGGTTGAGGCTACACTCTGGTCGGGACCGGGGGACTGGTAAAAAAGCCCGCCGGTTTGACGGGCCGGCCCTGATCCCCGTCCAGGACCCCCAGTAACAACGCCACGGTTTTTTCTCCCCCCCCCCTCCGGGACGCGCTCTTCACTGCCTGCTTGTGTGTCGAGGGTGTGGGTTTGAGCGACTCCCTTCAAGAACCAATCCGGTTCGGAGCACCTAGTGCGACAGGGTGCTCCAGTAGACTTGACGGAGGCAGGGTGTGGAGGGCACTCCAGGGTGTGGGAAGGGATGGATGCTGGAAATGTTTCTTTATAATTGTGTATATGTCAAATGTGCTGGAATGCTGAAAATTGTGATTGTGTACGTCGTATGGTGAAATTGTTTATTTATGATCGTGCATGTTGTGTGTGTTGGAGTGCTTGATTGTGATGTGCATGTTGGTGCGTTGGAATGCTTGATTGTGATCGTGCATGTTGTGTTGTTGGAATGCTTATTTATGACTGTGTGTGCTGGTTGTATAAATGGGGTTTGTATCGTAATCTTTCTCGTGTGGGCTCTTGCGAGGCGTGCGAGGTCAGCCACTCCCTTCACTCCCCTCTAGACCGATCCTGTCAGGGCAGACCTCCAGGGGTGGTCTTGACCCCCTTCACTCCACTCGCCCTGTCTCCTTCTCTCTCTTTTCCCCCCTCTAAATTTCTCATCTCCCTCGCCATCCCTTTCTGCTGATAAAAGGGGAAAGATGTCCATCACTAAGATGGTTTCACCCTCATATCAGATCCCCTATTTTTTCACTGATAAGTCAAGTGTACAGTATCTAATGTATTTTTCCCTTTTATGTTGCTCCCTGTCTTTCCTCCACCTTTGAAGAGCAGAGAAACTTTTTTTCAAAGGGAATTTTTAAAAAAAGCCAAACGGACTATTTCCCAGTCAAATGAAACGGATGCAAAACCCAAACAGCGCCAATGGGGGGGTTTAATAAACACTATTGAAAGGGAACAAGCGTACAAATTCCCAAACTTAAAGGGCACCAACATCACCCGGGGAAAAATTTAATACCCTTTTCCCTGCCCATTATCAATCCCTTACTAAAGCTTCAAGACTAAAAAGAGCCCCCAAAAAAATGAATATACCCCCCCGATTCCCCTTTTTTCTTTTTGAAAACAAAAACTTTGGATCCATTTCCCAAAATTTAAAAATTTCCCCCTTTTTTGCGGAAATGAAGAGGTATGCCCCCATAGCGAAAATTAAAGAATAAAAAACCCTGGGTCCAAAATAACATACCCCCATTTTCTTCTCAAATTTTTGCTCTTTTAATTTTTGGGAGTCCTTACATCCCTAAAAAAAATTACCCAAATTGAAACAAATTTTTTCCCCTCAGGCTTTCAAAAACCCCAAAAGTAAACCCCCCTTTCCCAAAAAATAAAATGTTTTGTCGGCCCAAAATTTTTTTTCCCAGACCTATATCCTTATTTTCGATTTACCCAAAAAACCCCTTTAAAAGGGACCATACCCCACAGCTTTAATCCATTTCATGGAAAAAAACAAACTATTTCACCCACTCCAATCGGGTTTTCCGTTTAAATCTTTTCCCTGCCACACAGCATTATCCCGAATGTTTTGATCAGGGTTTTCAAATATAAACCCAATCCCCAAATGACGGGGGTTGTCTTTCTTGACTTCAAAAGGGGCGTTTTATTTTGGGGGGGATCATTCCATTCTGACTGCTACTTGAAACCAAAAACCCCAAACAACTCATTTTTTCCCAATCATACTTAAAACATGGGACTCAGAAAGGTGGCGCTTAATGGAAAAACCCCACTTCAGACTTTGTCTGCAGGGAAAGTCCCACAGGGCCTGTACTGGGCCCCCTACATTTGCATCTTAAACAATGTTTTACCTTGCCCGTTTCAGATAAAAGGTCAGGGACAGTTTTATTTGTGGGGGACTGGGGTTTCGCCCAAAACGAAGGGTAGTGATCTAAGACAATAAAAACCTTCTTCCCGGGGAAAGTCTACACGACGTGGCCCAGCCCGGGTTTGTCTTTCAAACTAAAATGGTCATCCCCCACCCAAAAACCCAAATCTAGGATTTACCCTACCCGCCAAAAAGACCAGTTGACCCTCTTTGCCAAAAACTTCGGTTAAAGGGGCACTTCTACGGCAGGTAGACGAGCATTCGTTTTTTGGGGTTAACGTAGAAAAAAGAATTGAAATGGCAATTCATCTAAATAACGTTTGAAAGGTAGTCTCAAAACCCCTTTTTCCCCTGTAAATCCCCAAATTAAAGCGCTAGGGCAAATAATGTGCTTAAATTTTTTCTTCAAGCCCCAAAAAGTCACGTAAAAATTTTACGCCTCAAACATTTTGGTTAGGGCCAGTAGTGGAACCCCAAAAAAAAGGCTAATTCCCTCTCCAAAACTAGAAAAAAGCTATTTTCCATCCGCGGAATCTCAAACAACAGACGAAAAACAAAAGCGCTAAAATTTTTATTCCTCTGAATAGGCAAGGGAATTCAAAAAGGCATCATTATGTTTAAAAAATTTCCCTTGACAGATACTATCCCCTTTTTAAAAACAATCCCCTTTTTTTAAAAGATGAACAGTTTTTTCTGGCTCGACGAAATTCCTTCTTCCCTACCCACGTTTTTGTCTTAAAACCCACAAGCCTAGTTTACTTGGACCATATTTTTGGGAACTCACTTCCCCCAATTAAAAAACATGAATACTTTAAAAACCCTTTAAAGGAAAAATTTTCGAAAACATTTTTATGTCTCAGTAGTTTTAAAATTTTTCGTTTTCAAGGTTTTGCGTCCATTCGCTAAGTTCCCCCTGTGAACCTTTTTTAAATAAATGTCTCAAATAAAAAAACCCACTCCGTTTTTAAAATCGCTCATCCCCCCTCCCACTCTGTCTACCATCCCTTTTTTCCTTCCCCCCCCCCTACCATTCTCCCTTTCCCCCCTCCCCTGACCCCCTCTCTGTGTAGTTTTTTTTTTGTTTTTTTGCTTGTAAGTTTCCTTTTGTTTTAAAACCCTCCCCCCTCTCATTAGTTTCTTTTATGAGCAGTTTGTTTTTTCATTGTGAAAATTTGATTATCATTGGGTTTGGGATGGGGTTGGGTTTTTCTGTATAATGAATGTGCTGAAATAATGTATGCATGAAAAAGGACAGATTGTAAGGGCTAAAGGGTTTTGGGCCAAAACTTCATCCTTGGGGATTAAAGACAATCAAACAATCAATCAATCAAAACAAACCTCCGTTTTTTGGGTTTTTTCTTTATTTATATTTTTTCCCCATTTTCTGGGCTGTTTTTCTTCATTCTCTTTTCGTTTTTACTGTCTGTCTTTTTTGTCCGGCCCCCCTTCAAAACCCCGTCACCCCCCATTTCATGGCCCCCAAAAGAGTGTTTGTTCATACCCCCCAAAATCTCCTTGCATTTTTGTTTGTGTCTCCCGTGACATTTTTTACCCTGTAATTCCCGTTTCAACCAAAACACCCCAACCCCCACCACACCCCTCTCCCCCTCTCTCTCTCTCCCCTCTCCCCTCTCTCTTCTCTCTCTGGTGGTCTTTTTTTTTCACTTTGCTTTACTCACTCATTCATTTCGGGAATCTATTTCTGTGTGTGTGTGTGTGTGGGTGTGTTTTGTGTGTGTGTGGGGTGTGGGGGTTTTCATTTATGTTTTATGCAAAGTGTTAATTTTATGTATACATGCACTTCATCTGTGCAAACATACCAAAATTTTAAGTACGTGAATGTATGCATTTACATAAATGAAGACAAGAGAACAAGCCACCAATATAGCCACTGCTAAACAAACCCGTCATGCAACTAATTACCTGCAAACCAACACGATTCTTATCAGGAATTTGTCTTTCACGGCTTGAAACCAACGAATGATTGACAAAGAGATACAGACAATGGTAGGATTGTGATCAGTGGGGTGTGGGATCCACCGGAAACAGAGGATTAAGTGTTGGGAAGGAGGGGGGAGGGGCGATGAGGGCGCAGGGAGGGTGGGGAAGAGACCGGGGTGGGAAGTAGAGTGAGAGGAGATAATTGCGGTAAAAGGCAGCACTTGAAAGGCTGGGTGTTGATCCACTGTGGCCCGCTGCTATCGACATCCTCCCTTCACTAGCGCACTGCAGCACTTCAGGCCCTGGCCTGTG
>CM031611.1:72819038-72821538 GCA_018398815.1 Conus ventricosus
TCAACAATGTATCATTCTTTAATGCACTTTAGCAAAATGACAGGAAATTAACGTGAAACATGAGTGAAGTGTATATGGATGATGACAGTGCGATTCCCAAAAGGATGTATTTCAGTCACAGGGTGACAGGAAATTAACGTGAAACATGAGTGAAGTGTATATGGATGATGACCGTGCGATTCCCAAAAGGATGTATTTCAGGTCACAGGGGTGGACGTGCGGAGGGAAATGAACTGTGTGCATGTGCTACCCCCCCCCCCCTCCCCCCCCCCCCCCCCCCCACTCCGCTCTTCTCGTCCACCTGCTCCAGCTGAAACAAAGGCAAAATTCTAAATATCATGGCTTTGGGTTAACATCCAGAATACACAGATTTGTGTCTTTAAGTGTGGGTGGCTCCTGAGGTCTGTGGGGCTGGGGGAGGCTCCTATACACTTCTGTCAGTCTTAGAGCTCTTCTCTCGATCTTCAACTTAAAACGTCGAAGTATATCGTTCTCTAATCCCACTTAATAAAAATTCCTATACACTTCTGTCAGTCTTAGAGCTCTTCTCTCGATCTTCAACTTAAAACGTTGAAGTATATCGTTCTCTAATCCCACTTAATAAAAATTAACCAGTCTGCCACCTGACATATTGAATGTGTGTGTGTGTGTGTGTGTGGTGTGTGTGTGTGTGAGAGAGAGAGAGAGAGAGAGGTCGCCATTTTAAACTTTGAACTCTCTTCAAATCATAAAAGACAACTTGAAACCTATTTCATAATGGCTTATACCAGTTTGCAAATACATGCGTTTATGTCAGTGTCGAAAAAAAAAATCCCGGAAAAAAAGACAAAAACGAAAATGAACCAGAAAAGAGCCACCATGCAACTAATTACCTGTGACGTGACAAGAGTCCTATCAGGAAATCGTGCGTCACGGCGTGTAGCCACCAGATGGCTGACAAAGGGACACAGACAATGGCAGGATTGTGATCAGTGGGGTGTGTGTCCCTCTGCAAACGGCGGGTGTAGAGGCGGGAAGTGGGAGTAAGGAAGGGGGGTAGGGATGGGATGGAGGAGAGAGACGGAAGTGGGTAAGAGGGGGGGGGGGGGCGTAATTGCAGTACAAAGGCAGCAGTCGAGAGGCTATGGGCTGAACGACTTGTTGGCCCTGCTGCTATCGACATCCTCAATTTATTAGCACACTGCAGCGCTTCAGGCCCTGGCGGTGACATCGTTACAACACTCAGCTTCCTGAAATGGCTGACAGCTCTCCAATAAAAGGCAGCAACAACACACCAAGATCATAGCAATTGCCACATATTTTGATAACTTTAATATTCCTCCTGTTCCTCCATGCCGTCCCACAAGTTCCCTTCCATCCCCCATCTCACAGTGAACGTTTTCCAGTGAACTTCTTTCTAAGTGAACTCTTTTTTAGTGAACTTCCCCCAGCGACACAATCACAGAAACCTTAAGTGTTATGTTTGTCAGTTGGCCAGTGTGGCTTGAGAAAGGTTAAAATAAACCGATATACTGCCATTGTCTTATGGGTGTTATGTGGCTTCTGTTTTTCATCTTCCTTAATATTCCTCCTGTTTATCTAGTGCTCGTCTGTTTAACTCTCAAAGCGGGACAGACCTTTGAAAGATTCCCTGAACATCATAAACAGGTGGAGTGATTGTAATGCCCCTACCATGATTCGCTATCATGATTCCTACAACTGGGTACAGTTAGACAGCAGTTGAAGATGCCTGACTGCTGAAGTGGTCATTATGACATACTCAGGATCTAATGTCATGGGATGCTGATAAACCAATAAGATAAGACAAGGTGAGAGAGAGACAGAGACAGAGAGACAGAGAGAGAGAGAGGGGCAGAGGCAGACAGAGAGAGAGAGAGAGAGAGATAGACAGACAGAGAGAGAGAGAGAGAGAGAGAGAGAGAGAGAGAGAGAGAGAGAGAGAGGCAGAGGCAGACAGAGAGAGAGACAAACACACACACAAAGATAGAGACAGAGAGAGAAAAACAAAGACAGAGACAGAAAAAGATACAGTCAGAGAGTGAAAGTGACAGATTAGCACACATTTTTTTTCAGTATCCTGCTGCGAACCTTAGATTTGCTTCAGAGCTGTATGCCCCTTTCATGACAATATAGTACCCCATATATATATATATATATATAGATCAAAGTGATTAAAATACCCAAAATGATTTTTTGAGTGCTCAACCCCTTGGGGAGCAACATTTGTTAAAATAAGGTACTAAAAAGAGAAATCGACAAATTTGTTTCCAGCGGCGTTGCGCTGTCATCAGGATGGTTTTTGTTTGCCCACCGCCGATGTTATATAGCGTGTGGGCTCACGTTTGCGGTTGTTTGCACGTGCGGGTTGGCTGCACGTGTTTTTGGGGGCTTTCAGGTTTTTGTTTTGGATGTGTTCACTAACAACGATTTCCATTTATGCCTGCAGTTGTTTACTATTTCTGTTTTGGTGTTTAAAGTTGCTAAGTGTGGTTTGCATAGT
>CM031611.1:72829038-72840264 GCA_018398815.1 Conus ventricosus
TTGTATGTTTGTTCCTATGTCCCACCACAGGGTTCGCCCTACTATGTACACTTTGACATTGGCAATGGCGTAAGTTCATTGGAAGACTGTATTTTTGATTGCATGCTTGAATTTATAAAGATGTATATAAATGTTATCCGGTGATTTGAACAGCAGAACAGCTAGCATCTCTCCAGACATACCAAACGACAGTGATGATATGGTGTTAACGTTGGTAGTCATTCTGCATTTTCTGGAAGAAGATCAGCTGATCACGTACTTAACCAGCTATGGAAAATATCTTTTGAGTATGTGTACTGCACTTGGTTTATAACATTCTTAATGGTTTATGCGATGGGATTTCGATGGAAATTATACTTATATATCCGATTCAGGCAATAGTGTCAACGATACTTTGTATTGTCTAAGAAGTTTTTCCCTTTCGTTGTTTCTTCTTGCAAATTAATGGTTTCAGAGAGGCTAGAATCAGATCATTTACCTGTAGAGCTTCACTTCAAGTTTCGGAGAAAAATGCTATTTGTGTAAATATAGATAAAACAGATGAGTTCATTGAAAAATAGTGTGGAACTGTAATATGGAACAGTCATATATTTGTGCTCTTAACTGTTCTGAAGGGGTTTGGGATTACTCGATCGTGCTATTGATCTCATTAGTCATAACTGTAACGATGCCTTGAATGTGTTTAATGAGTATATCAAAAACTCTGGAAGCTGCATGAAAAAGAAAATCAGTTTAAACCCCCACTGAAAAAAAACAGTGATTGGTATTACAAGGAATGTAAAGATAATAAAACAAATGCTATGAAATTACTGAGAATATTTCTAACTTCCAAAGAACGAGTAGATAGTGATGCCTATTGCAGAGCAAGAAGAGAATATAAAAATCTGTTAAAAAGGAAAGAAAAAGAATATAATGAGTTCTTAACTGAGAAGTTAGTTGCCTCTGTACACAATCAGAAGGAGTTCTGGTGCAATGTTAAAAAGATCTCCTATAAAAGAAAACAACCTCATAATAACATAACGACTGATGACTGGTATAAACACTTCAAAGTTGCTCGAAAGAGAAGACAATTGTTTAGAACAAAACGATGAGGATGCGCATGATGATGTCAATGAACAAGGAGAGGATTTTAGTTCAATGAATCGACCTATATAAAGGAAGAGGTTATGTTAGCAATACATAGATTAAGGAATAATAAAGCCGCTGGCCAGATGGGATAGTTGGGGAAATGCTAAAAACATCTGGGAATCGTGTCACTGAATTCTTTGTGAAACTATTTAATACACTATTTGATAAGGGCATATTTCCAGAGACGTGGACAGAGTCTGTAGTAATCCCTCTTTTCAAAAAAGGTGATGTAAATGACCCTGGGAATTACAGAGGTATCTCAATTTGTGACGCAAGCAGTAAAATCTACAGCACAATTATTAACAATAGACTCCAAGAGTATGCTGAAGAACTTAATCTAACAGGTGAATACCAAGCAGGATTTAAAAGAGGATATTCTACAATTGATCATATGTTTACATTATTAGCTATGGTACAGAAACAGTTCTCCTTTAATCGCAAATTAAATGTTGCTTTTATTGACTTGAAAAGGCCTTTGATTCTGTAGATAGAAATATATTGTGGCCTATACTCTTAAAAATGGAATTAAAGGCAAGCTATTTAGATGTATTCGTAATATGTACACAAATGTAAAAGCTAGAATTCGATGTGGAGCAAAACTAACTGACTATATAAATTGTACTCGGGGGGTAAAACAAGGTGATGTAACAGTCCTGTGTTATTTTCATTATTCATAAACGAGTTAGCTTCAGAAGTGATCAGAAAAGGGAGACATGGTGCTACTTTTTCCCAAGGTGACTGTGAATTGTTTATCCTATTGCTGGCAGATGATATAGCGTTTTATACGGAAACTGTAATTGGTCTACAGACACAACTTAATAGTTTGTATCAGGCAGCATCAGCACTGCATTTGAATGTAAACATGAATAAAACTAATATAGTTGTATTTAGGAAGGGTGGTTACTTGGCAGCAAGAGAGAGATGGACTTACAATGGGGCGTGTTAACTGTTTGAATGCGTATAAGTATTTAGGAATCTATTTCCTCCACAAGACTGAGTTTCTCTGTGCATGTCAGGATTTGGTGAGCAGAGCTAAAAGTGCTTTGTTGTGCATTCTACAGAAACTGTCTAAGCTGAAATGCAATTCTCTTAGTTTATATTTAAAGTTATTTGACACACAAAATTCAACCAATGGTTCAGTATGGGCTGAAGTTATGGGGTTTAGATAATGCTGCTCAACATTCTGAAAAAAATACATCTGTTTGCCCTTAAAAAGCTTTTAGGGGTTGAAATGAGAACGCCAAATGATCTAATATATGGGGAAACGAATCGATATCCAATATTTATCAACTCAGTAGTCAACTGTATTCGATTCGGCTAAAACTAACTCGAATGGATGAGTCAAGACACCACGTAAAGCCTATAGGATGCTGCTCGATTTAGATGCACGTGATAAAAGAACTTGGGCTACAAATATCCGTTGTAAGTTGTATACGTTTGGATATGGATTTGTTTGGACAAATCAAGGTGTAGAGGAAATAAATGTTTTCTTACTTGATTTCAAGGAAAGATTGATTTCATGTAGGTGGCAGGAATGGGATTTCCATATTAAGAATAGTGATAGATTTAGTATGTACAGAACGTTTTGTACAGTTCCCGAAGTAAAAACTCATCTGTTACTGAATTTAGATAGACATTTGAAAATTATGTTGACAAGATTCAGACTTGGCGTCTCAGAAATCGCTGTGCATTACTACCAATATCGATCTCACAATGACAATGATTTAATTTGCCCACTGTGTAAAAACAGTAAAGAGGATGAGGTCCATTTTGTTTTGTGTTGCCCAGCACTGAGTAGCTTAAGACAGCAATATATTCCTGCAAAATTTCATAAATTTCCAAACCTGTTTCGATTAAGTTTACTTTTGGCATGCAAACATGATAGAACTATCAGAAATCTATCAATTTTCTTGTATAAAGCGTTTCAGCTGCGTCAAGTTGCTATCTCGTAAAATGTTATCTTTAATTAACCTTATCATTTGTATATATAAAAGAAAACATTGTGTGAAATGATTGTTCAATTACTCCCCATCATGAGGGGCAATGGCCTATATATGATTAAAACATCTGAATCTGAATCTGAATCTCTCTGTTTGTGTGTAAGCGAGTGAGCGCGCACGCGCTCGCGCCCATTTGCGAGCTTGTGTGCATGTGTGTGTATGTTTTCTGTCTGGCTGTCTGGCTGTCTGTCTGTCTGTCTGTCTGCCAGCTTCCCTATCGAAAATTCCCACGTATACTGTTCTATCACACACACACACACACACACACACACACACACACACACACACACACACACACACACACACACACACACACGTATGTACTTATTAACGCATGCACGCACACACGCACACACGCACGCACGCACGGACACAAACACACATACACCCACTCATAACGATGAAGTTTCAGCAGTGTGGTATGAAAACATGTTTCTTGTTTTGATTGTTTGTCCGGGTTTTTTTTGTGTTGTGTTTTTGTTTGTTCTTTTGTTCATTTGGTTGATATGTGTTTGTTTCCTCAATTGTGCGTTTGTTTGCGTGTTTGCTTGCTTGCTTGTTTGTTTGTTTGTTTGCTTGTGTGTTTGCTTATATGTGAGTTTCCTCACTTGTTCGTTTGTGTGTTTGTTTGTTCGTTTGTTTGTGCTCGTTTATTTATTGTTTTTTGTTGTTTTGTTTTTGCTGGATAACAATGAGTTTATTCTGGAGATACAAGCAGTGGACCACTCAGGAAGTCAAGGTCAGCAAACATTTTTTTTTTTGGTCTCGTCTTGTTTTTCTTGCTGTTTATGGTAGGCTATTGTTGCTGTTTCTGTTTCCGTTGTTGTTTTCGCTGCTGCTGTTGTTGTTGTCATTGTTGTTGTTGTTGCTGTTGTTGATGATGATGACGATCTTGTTGTTGTTGCCTTTCTTTTCTTCTTCTTCTTTCTTCTTCTTCTTGTGTGTGTGTGTGTGTGTGTGTGTGTGTGTGTGTGTGTGTGTGTGTGTGTGTGTTTGTGTGTGTGTGTTTTGAGTGTGTGCATGTGGTATTTGTGCATGGTTTTTTTTTCTGAGTTCTGAGTTCTCTCCCTCTCTATCTCTCCTCTCTCTCTCTCTCTTCTCTCTCTCTCTCTCTCTCTCTCTCTCTCTCTCGCTCTCTCTCTCTCTCTCCTCTCTCTCTCTCTCTGTGGGGGGTTGTGTGAGCAGCATTCAGAAGTGTGACACATGTGAATTAGCTCTGTGTTTTTTGTTAATTGCACTGGATCAGGAGGTGTTTTGACTGTGGGTGCAGCAAATACTTTCATGAAGTGTCATGCCTTCGTCACAACTTGATTTTCGAGCGAGATGTGGGTGCTTTGTACCAGTTTTTTTTTTGTCGTTCATGGCAAAAAGAGCGGAAAATAGCCTCGCCATGCGCCTGAAGACACTGAAGTTGAGAACGGCGGCAAACGGTGTAATGACAGGCTGCCTCCTCACGCTTTTATTCTGGGGTAGTTTACTGCTCCAATGCGGTGATGTGGAACAAATCCTGGGCTACGGAAGGACAGCTACCGCCAGACCAGCCTGAACAGTCGCAGTGCCAGCACTGAGAAAACAGCATGTCCGTCGTCCACCAAGTCATCCTCCACCCAGCCTGCTGAGTTACCCACCCTCATGGATGTCGTGTCCATGCTTCAGGATTTGAACAGTAAAGTGGACAACATCAAAGACGATATTAAAGACATTCGTGATGGTTTCGCCGGTGTACATGGAAGAGATTCAGGTCCTGAAACGAGAAGTTGCCGACCTTCGTCAAGAAAATGAAATGCTGAGAAAGAGGATGTTGGACACAGAGCGCAAAGCTGATGACCTGGAAGGACGCTCCAAGCAAAATAACTTGATTTTTTATGGTCTTCCTCGTAAGCCAAACGAACACAGGCGGAATGTGAGGGCATCGTCGGCGACCTGCTGGTGTATGAAATGGATCTAACTCGCGATGTACAGTTCGACAGGGTGCATCGTTTGAATGGCAAATCCAATTCGCCCGTCATCGCCCGGTGCACCTTCTTCAGAGACAAAGAGAGAATCCTTAAAGCAAAAACGTAAATTGAAGGGCAGTGACGTGTTCGTTGGAGAAGACTTCTCTTTGTAGCACTTAAGAGACTTAAGGAAACAAACTGTCCCCGCATATGAGAAAGGCCAGAGAGGAAGGCAAGCGAGCGACCATGGTATACGATCACCTCCTTATTGACGGTCGAAAGTACTATCTGGGGAAGGGGGGAACTCTTACAGAGTCAAGATAGGGGGGGGGGGGGGCTAGCCCAACTCGACACCGGTGACATTCTACAGATCTGCACGTGCCAGTAGTGCGAAACGCCAAAAGGGCGAGTGCGAGACGAGTGGTGTGCGAAAACTGTGTTGTGAACCGGTGAACATTATAAACACTGGGCGCGCAAGGATGGGACTGGGGGCACATGTAAATATGGAAGAAGGATTTATATTGAATGATAATGATCGAAATGTTCCTATTGATGTTAACATGACTGATTATATTGATACGGGTGAAGCGAATTTATTATGTACCAGTAAAGATATTGGTGAGGGGAACGGAATGAAAGGCATTTACCGAGCGTTGATATGTGACTCGCAGACTGACAGTGACAGTGACCTAGTTGTTGAAAGGGGAACATCTCAAGAGAGAAATGTTGACACAGAAAGAGAGGACAAGGGTGAAAATGATTTGCCGGATGATCGAGTGGAGAGAAATATACTGAGGGGTGAAAGGAAAGATTACAGCGAGAATGAAAGTGAGTTACATACTGATGGTTGTGAAGATGATAACGTGTGTGGTGCTTCATTCTCGTTCTTACACTGAAATGTAAACGGACTCTTGTCTAAACTCAATGATAAAGACTTTACTACTTTTCTGTTGCGATTTGACTTCATTTGTCTTGTCGAAACTTTTATAGGGGATTTCTCAAACTTAGTATTTCCAGGTTACACTGTTTTCTGTAACCGGCACTTAAGTTTACAAAACAAGGAAGACGTTCTGGAGGAGTTATGTGTCTCATTAAAACTGAACGTACATCCTATGTCCATGAAATTAAGACAGACTGCCCCAATACTCTTTTATTTTTGATTGATAAGAACGTGTTTGGCTTTGTGGATAATGTCTTGTATGTATGTACTTATATTCCACCAGAGGGGTCGCCTCACTACACTTATTTTGATGTTGAAAACGGTATTTTTGAGCTTGAAGAATGTCTTTTTGATTCATTATTCGAGATTGAGGGACGTGCATGTGATCTTGTCAGGTGATTTGAATAGTAGGACTTCTGATTTCTCCACATATTTTTGATGAAAATAATTCTTATGATCACTTCGATTATAATCGTTCTTTTTCTGCTAATAGCATGAGAAAGTCTGCAGACTGTGTTCTCAATAATATGGGAAATGTTTGTTTAATATGTGTACAACCCTTGGACTGTGGGTTTTAAATGGCACATGTAATGGTGATACTGATGGTAATTTTACGTACTTATCACAGACAGGATGTAGCGTTAATGATTACTTTCTTCTGTCTAAGGAATTGTTCTTTATCATTGTGTCTTCGTGTGAAATGGTGATTTCAGAGAGAATAGACTCAGATCATCTGCCTATTGAATTACATTTTAGATTTCCAAAAAGACAAAATGAATCGCAAGTTCAACCCGCAGAAATGAACCAGTTCATTGAAAAGTTTGTGTGGAACAAGGATCTAGAATCAGTCTATACTCAGAAAATGCTCTCAGTATGAAACACTGTCCGTACTTGATCATGCCACATATTTGATAGATCATGATTTCAACGGTGCTCTGTATATGTTTAATGACTGGATTAATAAGCAAGCTAGTTGTATGAAGAAGAGAATTAATCAGACAAAGTACGATAAAAACAGTGACTGGTATGATAAAGAATGTAGGCTGGGCAAAGTTAAGGCAAAAGGTCTGCTTTCTATATTTAGAAAGACGAGAAGAACAGAAGACAGTGATGCCTATTGCATAGCAAGAAGGGAATATAAACATCTGATAGAAAGGAAAGGAAAACAGTTTAACGATATGTTACTAGATAGGCTTATTTCATCAGTAAACAATCAGAGAGAATTTTGGGAAACTGTGCGTATAATATCTTTTAAAAGAAAACATGTTCAAAACACTTTAACAGTCGATGACTGGTTCAAACATTTTAAAGATTTACTTGAATCAGAAGTAACAACAGATGTACCAAACTCATCTGAAACTGGCAATGATATCGATGAGGAGGAGGATAGTTCTATAAACCGTCAAATATCAGAGAAGAAGTTTTGCTAGCTGTAAATAAGTTAAAGAACGGGAAGGCTGCTGGACCAGATGAAATTATTGGTGAGTTGTTGAAGTATGGTGGGGACCGAGTTGTTGACTTTTTTGTAAAGCTTTTTAATACGTTGTTTGATAAAGGCGTGTTCCCAGACAACTGGACAACTCCATTGTTCAACCCTTGTTTAAGAGGGGGAACGTTAACGATCCAAACAATTATAGAGGCATTTCACTGTGTGATACGAGCAGTAAAAATTTACAGCACAATTATTAATAACAGATTGCAGGAATGGATAAAAGAACATAATTTGACAGGTCAACATCAAGCAGGATTTAAAAAAGGTTATTCCACAGTTGATCACATGTTTACATTGTTGGCATTCGTACAAAAACAGTTTTGTTTAATCGTAA
The DNA here is from genome assembly GCA_018398815.1 of Conus ventricosus. Taxonomy (NCBI): domain Eukaryota; kingdom Metazoa; phylum Mollusca; class Gastropoda; order Neogastropoda; family Conidae; genus Conus; species Conus ventricosus. The sequence continues at coordinate 72,836,870 of CM031611.1, forward strand.
ATTGTATGTAGCCTTCATTGATTTTGAAAAGGCTTTTGATTCTGTTGAAAGACACTTGTTATGGCCCATCATATTGAAAAATGGCATCAAAGGAAAGATATTTAGGTGTATTTGTAGTATGTATGACAATGTCAAAGCCAGAATTAAATGTGGAAGTAGTGTAAACAGATTTCATTAATTGCACCCATGGTGTGAAACAAGGAGACGCCTGCAGTCCTGTATTGTTTTCTTTATTTATCAATGAACTAGCATTAGAGGTAATAAGGGGTGGTAGACATGGTGCAATGTTTACGTCTGAGTGTTTTGAATTGTTTATATTACTTCTTGCTGATGACGTTGCTTTACTCTCTGAGACTGTCATTGGTTTACAAACGCAGATCAACAGTCTTCAACGTCCAGCTACTGCTCTGCAGTTGAAGGTCAATATGGCTAAAAGCAATATAGTTGTATTCAGAAAAGGGGGCATTTAGCTGCAAGAGAAAGGTGGACATATAATGGGATTGTTATGCCGGTTGTGAATGTTTACAAATACTTAGGAATCCATTTTTCAACAAAGTTAAGTTTCGTTGCTGCATGTCGTGACCTCAGTAGCAGAGCAAAAAACGCGTTATTTTGCATTTTGCAAAAGTTATGTAAATTGAAGTGTTATTCTTATTCTTCCTTTTTTAAGTTATTTGACTCACAAGTTCAACCTATTGTTCAATATGGTGCAGAGCTATGGGGACTCGACAATGCAGCAATCAATTGCGAAAAGGTACATTTGTTTGCTGTTAAAAGGTTCTTAGGCGTAGAAAGGCGAACACCTAATGACATGGCGTATGGGGAAACCAAACCGATATCCTATTTACATAAACTCAGCTGTAAAATGTATTAAGTTTTGGCTAAAATTGACGAGAATGGACGAATACAGACTACCCTACAAGGCCTATAGAATGCTTTTTGATTTGGATCTGCGTGATAAGAAAAACTGGGCTTCAAATATTCGCTGTAAACTATACATGTTTGGTTTTGGATATGTATGGCTGAATCAAGGCGTGGAAGGAATTAGCGAGTTTCTAAAAGCTTTCAGGGAAAGGTTAATTTGTTGCAGATGGTAAGATTAGAATTATCATATCAATAACAGTGACAGGTCTAGTGTGTACAGAACCTTTTGCACTGTCCCTGATGTTAAAACGTATTTGTTAGTCAATTTAGACAGGCATTTAACATTTAATTTGATAAGATTTAGGCTTGGCATTTCCGAAATTGCCGTACATAATAATCGTTATAGAAAACACAGTGAAAACGACTTAATATGTCCACTTTGTCAAAAAGATAAAGAAAATGAGATGCATTTTGTTTTATGCTGTCCTCTTCTACATGACTTAAGAGCACAATACATACCGTCGAAATATTATAACACTCCAAGTCAGTTTAAATTAGTATTGCTCATGACGTGCACACTAGAGAAAACAGTTAGAAATTTGTCAATCTATATTTATAAGGCTTTAAGCTACGTTCTATTCTCATTTCTTAACATTACTGCTAAGTGTGTTATGAACGATGTCATTATTTAGGAATGCCAGACTGGACAAATGTTTGTATCTATGCACCCCTACATGAGGGGCAATGGCCTAATCATGATTAAAGTTTCCGTATCCGTATCCGTCTCTCTCTCTCTCTCTCTCTCTCTCTCTCTCTCTCTCTCTCTCTCTCTCTCTCTCTCTCTCTCTCTCTCTCTCTCTCTCTCTCCACAAACAGTGCAGCATGGGCACACACATAAATAAAGACGTGCGTGTAGAGGTGTGTGGGGAGTGCAGCAAGGGAGATGCGCGTGTACGCATGTCAAAGCTCTTCTCTCTCTCTCTCTCTCTCTCTCTCTCTCTCCTCTCTCTCTCTCTCTCTCTCTTGTAACATCTAATGAATAAAATACACCGAGAAAAAAAAAAACCACGAGTCTGCACATCAATTTACACACTCTGTCTCTTATCCATGGTATGTGTGTATATATGTATGCACATCGCGCAGACACGCACACAAATACACACAAAAACTTGTGCGCGCGTGCGTGCACATTCACTCAGACACACACTGATTTGTCTGTCCTAAGCTGTGTTCCTTTATAAAAGAAAGAAGAGACATCTCTTTGCCCCTTGTAACAAGAAAAACAATACTCAGCAGTGTAACAAGAACGCCGCTCCTATTCCTCAAAGGGCGATGAAACCTTGGTATGCTCACAGAGAACAGTATTTTACCAATCTGACTCACTTGCTCAACCACCGTGTTTTTGGGCGAAAGTGGCCTTAAAGCCGCCTTTTCCTGTGGCGGAAGAGAGAGAGAGAATCACCGGCAGACAGACAGAGAAGAGAGAGACAGAGAGACAGACAGACAGAGAGGGGGCAGACACACACACACACACACACACACACACACACGCACGCACACACACACACACACACCACACACACACACACACACACACACACACGTATGCGCGGCTAGGTAGAACACGCGCAGGCCGAGCAGCTTGTTTTGCAACTGTGTGTCTTCCTATGTTGTGGCCAAAAAATCAATAACCATGCCTCGCGAGCTTACTGCGTTTCGTCTCTAACCTGGCCAAGTGCGCCCGCGGGCAACTTGCCCATTATTACATCAGCAAATGTTCACGAATATTCTGGACTGCTACGTGGCACTCCACGTCGACGTGGCAGTGTTGACACGACCGGCCATTTTAGCCATGGCTTCTAATGGAGACGGACGTGCTTTGTTTACAGAGGAACAACTTTGTGTTATGGAGGATTTATATGCAATACTACAAGCTTATGATGGAGTATATAAAACAAGAAAAATTAGGTGAGCGCTGTTTTTTACTTGTAAGCCAAAGAGCAGTATTGCGTTTTTGGAAGGTGGGGTGAAAGAAAAACGAGAACTAACCATTGATGAACTACACAGCTACCTTGAAAGCTTGTTGGTTCCACAAAGAGATTTAGGAAAAAGATTTGGGCAATATTACTGAAAGAGATGTTGATGGCTTTGATAATCTTTCGACTGTTGACGAAATGATTTCCATTTTTACAAAGTGGTGCTCTTTTACTAAAACTTGGCGAAAGAAAAACTATCCATCATGCTCTGATTATGGGTCACTGCCTTGAAAAGGCGCAAACAATGTTTCAAAGATCAAAACCAACTGAGACATGGCGTTCATTTTTACGAACGCACATGAATATTGATGACTCGTATGCAAGAAACTGATGCAAGCTTTCAAAACATTTTTATTATTGCCCAAAATTTCATAACCTTAACATCAGCATTAATGATTTGTTTGCTAAACGAAGTTTGATTGCAAAGTACTCGCAGCAAAATGATGAGTTTCGAAACTTCTGGCAAAATTAGACCAAGTTTTTTAATTAAGAAAG
>CM031611.1:72840364-72887864 GCA_018398815.1 Conus ventricosus
TGGTGTTTGTGGTGAGACACCAAAAAACTTTTTTAAAGCAAATAAATGAACCTTTTCGCATTGTGCAGCTCCAGCATCCAGACCTCACAGTTCAGCCCCATATTGTAACATAGGCAGGATTTTAGCATCAAACAATTTCAAAAACAAGGCAAGAGATTCATTGTTAAGCATCGACAATTTCTTCATAATACATAGCAATGCGTTTTTGGCTCTGCAAGCAACATCTTTACATGCAAAAGTGAAACTTAATCTCGTAGAGAAATATATCCCTAAGTATTATATACATTTACAACAGGCATATATATTGCATTGTATGTCCATTTTTCTCTAGCAGCGAGATAACCGCCTTTTCGGAAAACATTATGTTACTCTTACTCATATTTACTTTCAACTGGAGTGAATCAGCTGCCCTTTGCAAACTATTCAACTGAATTTGGAGGCCTATTACAGTCTCTGATATTAATGCACGTCATCAGCCAGAAGTAAAATTGAATATTTCAAGAACATCATTTACAAAATGGGCACCATGCTTTCCAGAGCTTATGACTTTGGAAGTCAACTCATTAATAAATAAAGAAAAACAAAACTGGGCTGCAAACATCACCCTGCTTAACACCAGATGTACAGTTGATATAATCTGTTAAAGCAGCACCACATCGCACCTTGCCTTTACGTGGTCATACATACTCATAATACATTATTAACATATTTCCACGAATTCCGTTTTTTAACAAAATAGGCCAAAGTATAGTTCTATTAATAGAATCAAAGGCTTTCTCAAAATCGATGAAAGCAACATACAATTTACGATTCAGACAAAATTGTTTTTGAACGAAAGCTAATAATGTGAACATATGGTCTATTGTGGAATGATTTTGTTTAAATCCAGCTTGAAATTCACCTGTAATGTTATATCCTCAACCCAAACTTGAAGTCTTTTATTAATAATTGTACTCTACAATTTACTACATACATTACACAGCGAAATTCCCCTGTAGTTATTTGGATTCATAACATCACCCTTTTTATATAATGGTAAAACAATTGATTCACACCAGCTTTCAGGGTATATGCCTCTATTAAACAGGGAATTGAAAAAATAAACAAAAATTCCATCACTAAGTTTGATTTGGAAGCATTTTTGATAAATTCCCCTATAATTTTATCAGGTCCAGCCGCCTTGCGATTTTAAGTGTCTTTAAAGCGCTCAAAATTTCTTCTGCTGAGATAGGCTGATTCAAATCACTTTCACTATCACTATCGTCGGATTCATCATCATCGTCATCACAACAATCGTCATTGTTTATAGCACTATAACGATTTCCAAAGCACGTTGGTTACTAATATCTACTCCCTGAATCAGATCATTATCAATTTTGTCTTTTCCTTCTAACAATTCTTTAAAATGTACATACCAATCGTTTATGCTAATATCATTCAAAGGCTGCCTTCTTGTCTCTGAAATTTTACGCACAGATTTCCAGAATTCCTGTTGACTATTTACCGAAGTTAATAAATTATTGAGCAAAGTGTCATTGAACTGCTTCTCTTTTCTCTTTAACAAATGTTTATATTCGCGCCTTGCTATACATAAAGAAGTGCGATCGGGTGGAGACAATGTACGCTTAAATTTGTTCAACAAATTGCGTACAGTTCTTTTGGCCACACGACATTCATCATCATACCAGTCGTCCTCTTTCACACCCTTACCAATGTGTACCTGTTTCTTCATGAAGTCTGCTGCACTTTTTATACAATGATTAAAAGCTCAAGTGCCTCGTTAATATTTTCATCAATCAAAGTGATCGCCATTTCAAACTGAAGTTGCATTTCATTTGAAAGATGTTGTCTATGAACATACTGCTGTGGGTTTCGTCCCATATAAACTTTTCCAAAACCTGAACATTACTATTATCTTTTGAACATATCTTATTATTCTTAGGGAAATGGATACATAACTCTAAAGGCAAATGATCAGATTCGATCCTGTCAGACACATTCATTCTACTGCTATCAGAAATTATTGAGAACAGATCATTCGACAATAAAAAATAATCATTTACACTGCTACCATTATCCCATATGTACGTGTAATGACCTTGAAGGTCACCCTGACAATACCATTCAAAATACACAGGTTTAAAACAGTGCACATGTTGAGTAACATTTTGCCATAGTTATTAAGCACATGGTCTTCAGAATTTCTGTTCAAATTCAAAGGACCACTCAAATTTTGATTTTCATAATCACACTCATTAGATACAAAATCACTAGAAAAGTTAGAGGTTCTACCATTTAAGTCTCCATTTATTACTACATAAGCATCATGTTCTTCATTACACAGCAAACAGTCACATAAAAAATCTTCCAATAAAGCGACACCCTTTTCACAGTCAAAATGCACATAATAGGGTGAGCTTTCAGGTGGTATGTAAGCACAAACATACATAATGTCTCTATCTATACCGAAAAGACATTTATTCAAAAGAAAAGCGCAGAAAAGAGAAGATTTCACACATACAGGTTTGACATAAGGACACAGCTCATTCCTTATAAGGCAGACAACTCCGCCTGAGCGTCTTCCGTGTACTGACAGTTTAATAGCCGGTCTACAAAACACCGTGAGAGAACGGGGAAATACCAATCCTGGGCACTTCCGCCCTCACCAGTTTCGGGCGAAATAACCCCGGATTGGTATTTCCCGTTCTCTGCAATAAGGCTTCAATAACCAAAAAATAACGATTATCTACAAACAGACATACTGTGTAGGGTTATCCGTTTTTCAAATACAAATGTACTAAACGTTTTCAGATTTCAGTTTTTTGTTTTAATCCTATGTTTTTCCTGATCTTTTTCAAATAACATCATTTTCGCGCAACCGATTCTTCAAATGAGTCTCTGTCTTTCATGTGAATAAAACTACAGTCTTTAACTGTTCTCTAAGTCTTTTTAAAACCGAGTTATATTTTCTGGCATAAATTCCACACACTTAATCCAGCATGTCTTCCACTGAAAGCTTGCGTTTCCGACAAGTGTTATCTCTTTTTAACTATGTCTCTTTCTGCCGAACAAGCAGCTATAATAAATAGTGGTCAGGCCCGTTTCCTTCAAACAGTCTATAAAACTGTTCTAAACACTCTCACGCAAGTTATTGCAATGATTAACTAAATAATATAGTCATCATCTGTCCATATAAAACCTTCTATTATGAACATGCTTTGTTCCATTTAAAAGTGTTGACAGAAAACCACAATATGATTTAAAAATTTTAACCGAAAACTTTTTGTAACAGGACGAGGATAAATATGTTTTTTCCACAACCATCTGCCGCACAAAATCAAGAGAGCAATGTAGGATTTTTGTCATAAAGTTAACTGCTCCATAGTTTTAATACCATAGTTTAAAATCTAATGCCAGTTATTATTTTTTATCATACTTTCCGCTCAAAACTTGTTCAGTTATAATAAAACCCTACGAGGCCTAAATGTGTAAATTAATCCAATTTAGTTCAGTAAGATGTTTCTATTTAAGTCAACATTGATTTTGGTATGCTTGTTGTTATGAATCACTTAATATCCCGCCATTGTGAAGAACGACGAAGGTAAACGTTAAGACGTTTATAAACGTCTAAGTTTTGCCAAGCTAATAATAAATCCTTTTATAAGGTCATCACTAACTGCCCCAACCCCATCCCTCTCCACATCATTAAAGCAAAATTTTCAAATATCATTGTGAACGTGTCTCCTAATTTCTGCTTGGAAATAACTGTAATTTGTAGAAGCCTTTTTTTAACAACTGTTTCTTCTTTTCTGTGGAGGATGTACGCTTTTTCCCATACGGCGTTTAATTCAATTCCTTTCCGACTATTGTCGTTCCGGGCAAAAGACTTAACATTAAAGGGCCAGAGTTGAATGCTTTTCTAAACTTGTTTTGACGGCTAAAATATGTAAATGGGCTTATGCATTCAAATTTTATGTCCCATACTAAATATGGTTCTAATTGCCATTTGCGGTCAGGTTTTCGAACTATTTTTTTTTTTTTTTTTTTTTTTGGGGGGGGGTTGGGGTGTTTTTTGTTTTATATTCCATACTTGCCCAACATTATTGCTCTAGATTGCGCAGTTGTTCTAGTTGTAGGAACTTTTTGCTGGTCGCCAAACCTCTTTGCGTTTTAAAATCACCATCTTAAGTGTATCTCTATAACCATACAAACGCCTATCTCACCGTTCTTTTCAAAGTGCCGAGACATCTGCAAGGTCTTTTAAATTCTAAAGGTTATCCACCTTAACATGGCGCTAATGTACTCCCGTCTTCTGGCCCACGGCGACATTATTTTTTAGTAGCGTTTTATTTTATTCTAAAACTATGTGTAGGTTATAGCATTTTACAACTTACTCCTGCTTTGTCTTTGATTTTTAAATTAAATGATCCGACCCTCCCACAAACTAATCTTTTAAACTGTAAATTTAGGGATTGTATAATTTCATAATCGCAATATGCAGCTTTTCCAGAAGGAAGAGCTCTCAACAAACTGTTGAGGGCCTTCCAACAAATATGTTTTTCATCAGTGCTCAGCTCATCAAAATGAACATGAGTAATGATGTAATGACAAGATCGAGTCGGACTTTCCCCCTCATAATTATTTTTGTTTGTGTAACCTAACTCTATAATTTTAGCTGTAAAGCCTAACATTTTTTAGCTAGCCTTTATCAAATACTTAAACCTCCTTCTTCTTCAGGCCTTGAATTGTAACATATGTATTTCAGATTCGCATTGTAAGTTTGAGAAGTAATGTCAAAGTTTACTCATTGCTCTTTTTAGTGAGCAAAGAGCCCGTAATAACCATCAGGTATTGTGAACTGGCTAACTTGGCCCCTGTTATGTCAACTTTTAGAACCGTATTAGTCTCCTTGGCTTCGCTTATATAAACCATACGACTTGTAAAATATTTCTTTAAGTGCAACCATTTTGGCTCCGCATTCGTTATCAATAGCATGTTTCTAAAAACGAAGGACGGGTCTTGGGTTGTTATTGTTACAAACATTTTTTTAAACGAAAATAAAAATTGAGTGCATACATATCTACTTGTGTGCAAAATATTCGGTTGGGCCGCAACTACAATCTTAAAAATATAGCAACTGATACGCTTGACATTGCTGTGACCCAGACTTCCTCTTTTCATAAAAAGGTGAGTACACCATTGAAGAGCTATCTTCACGCCCCTAATGAAAACGACCACAATCAAGAAAGCGTGGTTTAGTCATCCATTGCAGTTTTATGCAGAACCAGTTAAACCTTGCTGTGTTTTGCGCAACAACTGGGTGTGGAGTTCGTAATGCTGATCATTTAAATCACCTTGATCCTTTGGTGAGGTCCATGTAACAGATTCATTTTATTACACCTTCAGACTATTTTGACTGAACTGCAAGCGCCATTACCAATGACAAACCAGTTAAATCCACTCAGCAAACAGAATAGACATGAAGGCTTTGAAAGGATCTGTAACGAATACAATATTTAACATCAATACAAGGCTTTAAGACAAAAGTTGGATCATAATCAGGCCTAGGCGACCTTTATTTTCGGGCACGCACAGAAAAGTAATAACTATACTGGCATCCTCCTTTCAAAAACTTTCTTTTTTGGCCCAACTGTTTCAAGAGTCCCGGGTCCCTACAGCAAGAGCAATAAAACAGGCATGTGACAAAACGAATTATCTTAGACACTTCTACGGCCTAACTAGAGCGGTAATAGAACGAATAAACGACTCTATTCTTCTTACAGGTTTGGTGTTTGCTAGTTCGCAACACCGGCGAGTTCGAGGCATAACTGATCTTTCTACTGGCTTTGACGCACAACAAACAATACTTAGCAAATTTATGAGGACGCCATTAATTTCAAACAGTTATTTACCTCCAAGTATTCCAAAGGTACCAACATTTTTAGCAATACGCAGATCGAAAGAGACTTTGCTGTTGGCACTGGATTTAGACATGCTGCCTTCTGTCCTCCGACCACCATAATAGGTAACAATAATAAACTGATAATCACGAAATTCTTATAGCAGGCAATGAACAGAAGGTTGGGAAAAACGCATAAATTCTGAAGCCAGTAATATTACAACAATAAAAAGTACACCCAAGATTAAGTCATCTAATCCCCGAAGTCCAAACCCCCAAAGTCATTGAAGACTGTCAGCCAAAGCTCGCGGACTCTGTTCGCGATGGGCCATGAATATGAAAGACAGGCTCTTGTTCCTTGGATTGAACTGATATGAATACTTGGTCTTTATCTTACTAAATAGGTAACCCAACTATTACAAGAACAAATTCGCATAAGTTCTCGCCATAAAGCCACTACTTTGGCTTGCCGTAGACAAAATCCAGCTACAAGACATCCCCAATATTCCTGGTAAAGCGTCAATAAGCTATACCAGCTAATTTTTTTTAATAAATTCGCAAGATGATCAAGCTGTTTTTTTACCCATGATTTATCAGTTGAATCGAGCGGTGAGAACTGAACTTGGCCACCGGCCGCTCTGTAATAGCCAACACCAATGTACTTATTGCAAATCCTAAGTCATTTCTAACGCTTGCTAATGTGACACCTTGCTCTCTAAACAGTGTTTCGTATTCGTTTCTGCTAGTGATCTGTCTTCATATAAAATTTTTTCGATAGTTTCTCTTATTCTAGTACGTACGATTCACTTGAGTTCTGTAATTGGCTCGGTTGTAGTCAAGCGCTTCTCTCCTTGCTGATCTTCGCATTGTTCAAGAATTTTAGTCTTTGGTTATTGTGCTTTCTTTAATATCAGGGGCCGCTAGCTGCGGTCGTCCAGCCTCAACGAGTTTTTCTTTTTTCTCTTTTTATATGCACTCATTCACCGTAGTTTTGCTAAATTGTTGTTTAATTCGCCTTCTGATGCTCTCAAAGCCATGATCAGGGCCGCTATTTCTCGCATGGTAGCGGTGAGTCCGTGTATAGTCCTTTAATAATGCTGTTTCTCCTGAAAACGGTTTCTGCTTCTATTGCATTTAATTATTTCATATCATCTGCCGATTGATTTTAATCTTCAGTTCCATGTTTTTATTTGGTAGCTGTTTGGGATTCCTGCAGTGTTTTTTGAAGTTAGAAACTGCCTCCGCCCTTAATTTATGTGCCTAACAAAGAACCAAGGCAAGCGATTTTGTTTTTCTTTTCACACTTGATTCTTGTATAATTGTACTCTTGGCTAAAAAATTGATGGGTCTGCTAGTTGTAGCCGAACTAGTTTCCCTTGGTCGTTTTTTACAGACAAATGATCATCTTTAATTCAAATCATTTGGGTCTATAAAGTCGGGAGTTGGCTTGACTAAACTTTCGTAAAATTATTTACCATACTGTTCTGTTAATTCATGGCCGGCATTGAGAGCATTGAGCGATGCTGTTCAAAGTGATCATTACACTCATGGTCGTCTCCAGGATCAAAAAACATTCAGAACATCTATCACCTTCAATCTTGCCATGTTTTTAAATAAATTAACTTTTTTTAATTTTGCTTCATAAAAGGTCGCAACAAACATATTAGACACGATTCTTAGCCCGCATAGAAAACTGAAAGAGCCCCTTTTCGTTGAAGGGAAAAAACGGAATATATTGTTCCAAATAATCCATCTACTATTGATGCAGATCAAATTCTTACAGTCAAATTTCCAGACCTAGGAGCAGATGAAAGTGATTGTTCCAGGCTCGCGCGTCTTACTTTCAAATGAGAACTCGCTTCAACAACAGAACCCAAAACAGGGACAGTTGTACAGAATCCTGGTGCGGGCAATCGTTAAGAAATTCTATAAAAAACTTGAGGGGCAAGAAATATTTCTTTACATAATGCAGACCTATTTTTAACCTATTCTGATCTATGGCTAACCGGGAATGAAAGGCTGATCTTGCGTTTCAAGGAAACGAAAATGAAGATGCAATAAAACATAAGAATAGGCGCCGCCGATACTAAAGACGGAAAAAAGTATGTAGGCTGTAAATTTTGCGTATGGAAAAACGCTTTTCCATCCCCTTAGCTTTTGAGTTTGTTAAAAGCGCATGCCCCATAACTTTTCAAGGCATAAAAGACAGATTGACATATTGAACTAACTATTAATGTAATAGCCAAAACGCGATATCAGATCATCAGACACACGAAGCAAAGTACAGCATTTCTGACATCACGATAGAGTTAGACGTTGTTAGCAACCCTCATATTAGCACGGCTGGATTGAGCACCATATCAGGCAAAATTAGCAATTATATTACAAAGAGTGATATCATCATACAACATATCCCAGAAGCATGCAGACCACGTATAATGGATAATTTAGTATTTAGCGTCGCAGCACATATCGCTTAAAAGAAAAGGTATTTTAATTGCTGTGTGAATATGAAGATCCGTTCAAAAGAGGAAGTGAAAAATTTTTTTAATCCAAAAAAAACGAAAGAAACAATTTTCTATAGGGAGTCCTAACCCAATCTATGCTAGCGGGCTTTAAACCTTATCAGCATTTTTTGATGAAAACCGAAAAAACTGTTTGGAGGTGGGAGGTGAAAGAAATCCAACAGAGACCATGTTCCTAAAGATTTACAACATCTTCAACAATGTTAGGCCTTATGATTATTTAACAACAAAATACGGTTTATGGATTGACCTAAGGTCAACAGAGGATACTCAGTTCAAGGAAGCGGGAGAACTGTGAGAGACGTAATAAACCATTAAAATGATAAATGAAGAAGAGCCGATAAACCGCTTAATGTTACATTTTGTTTTTTAAATATATGATCCAGCTGAATATTAAAATAGCAGATTAGAGATAAACAATACTAAATTATTATTTATTTTAATAAAAAGCATGTCTGTTCAGAATTATCCAAAGTACCTACCGAGCGGGCCAAACGAAGTGATAGTAGAAAGCCCTAACATAAAAAACAAACCTTCAGATTATCCAACCATTACACAAATTGCAAACAAAAACAGAGCAAGACCATTCCAAAATACAGCAAAACCAAACGAAGTATTCTGCTGCCTTTAATCAGTTACATATTTAATACTGGAGCATCGACTATAAGCGCTCTATCAGCAGGAACGAGTTGTTGGTCTCTTTATGCAACGGGCAGAGGCGCCACTGGCCGCACATTACCTCTTATGAGGTTTGTCGTTTAGCTCTCGTCCTTGTTCAATAGCCGTAGGGCTTGCTGAGCAAAAAAATAAAAACTAAACATCCAAAGCACACAGCAATGGATCAACTAATAACCAGCTAAACTTAGTTTCCTTCAAACTGACAATAAATAAAGCGCAAGTTGACTCAAACATCACGATGAGAATTTAATCGTTTGAACAGGCCGATTTGTGATGACTACAATAGACACAAGTTTGATCTTCAAATAAAGCAAGGACCAATTTTTTCTCAACAGCCAGACGCCGATCAGATAAAAAAGGTAATGGCTAAAAAAGTAAACGAGTACATTAAACTCTTGTTCTAAACAGCTCACAGTAACAACATCGAAGGGTTGTTTAAATACTTTAGTTTATGATCCAAGCACAAAAAGACCGTTGATATTGATATCTGATTAAGCCGTACGTATTTTTTTTAAATTTAAATAAATATGTTTGCTTTAGAAAAAAAGACAGCATGGCTAAGATATATAAGGCCCAGATGATAGTTTGAAGGAATGCTTGAGAGAGAGGCGTTTAACAGAGCACTGAATGATATTGGAATTAGAAGTCATTGATCCCAACAAACTATCAGCTAGTGTTGTTCAGCTAGTTTCTCAAGGGTCCAGGCAAACCTAAACATCGCCCGCCAGTTAAAGAGGTATTAGCTGTTTTAATCGACTAAGTAACATAAAAGAGAGAAAATCTAGAAGTCTGGGTCTCGACTAAAACAACAGACCTAATCTTACCTCTAATGACTTAAACACCCGGTTGGCAGACGATCTGCTTACACAGTTGACGCTGCCGCTGAAGAAGCTAAAATGATAGGCTCTGGTTGGTCAGAGGGCGAAGTCTTTAGAGATTAGATTAAAACAGCTAAAGTATGCACCGATTGTAGCAGGCTTACATTCCGCAACTCGTAGTTGGTTTGTAAAGAGAGCATTTTAAACATAAAAAATTCAGACAACAAATGTTTCATTTGGTGCGTCCGCATGCAAGGCTTGCATCATGTCCGCGAACACCCAGAAAGAGTGACTAACTATCGGCAATAACACCAAAGACTTAACTTCAATGGAATATCACTTTCTTTGAGTGTAGACCAAATTGACCAGTTTATAAGAACCACACAAACCATAACTGTCAATATCCTACACATGGGATGATGAAACAAATCTACAGCCGATTAAAGTGTCCAAGAACAGTCCAACACTTGGCGAGCCAGACAAAAATCATGTTACTTAGACTACTAATTTTTTCACCAGCGGGCTGCCACATTCACACATTGGATACGAACAATGAGTAAGCTATAATGCAGCATACTTCCAAAAGATGGGCACAAACACGAATTCATGCAGAAAATGTTTAACAAGAATGCCATCTGTTTCAAGCAGCAAGCGAACGACATAAGAAACCTTGTATCGGCCGCCTTGACTGTAATACAGAACTAATTACGCCCCACCTGGATCTAAGTTAGTTTTAAGAACTGGTAAACAACTGCAACATTCTCCATACGTAGTTTTACGCCGACATCGAGTGCTTATAGTTCCTTATGAAGGGCCAGCGCCACAAAAAACATCGAAAAAACAGTCTTAGATGAAGTTATCAATCAGATTTGATCATTTGCTTTACATTGTTGTTAGGTCGGATGGCGCTCATTCAAGGCCAGACTTAATACAGAGGAGACCAGATCTGCTGAGAAAATTTTTTTTACAGCGCAGGCAGCAAGTGCGTAATGATTGTTTCAAATAATCTGAATTTTTCGAAATCATGATGAAACTCCTGAAGACCGACAACATATTCTCAGCCACTCACTGTTGGATTTGTGGTTAGTAGAGGCCTCTCATCAACGCAGCAAATCCAACCAGTAAGAGACCATGATCCATTAGTCGGAAAGTACAGAGGAGGTCTAGGCGCACATACAAATGCAATCTTCAAACTAAAGTTTTGAACCAAAGACAGAAGCTGGCCATCTTCTTTCATAAGCTTGCGCGAAGGTACGACTCTCAACTTATATTGCAAGCAGTAACCAACGCCTCAGGTAGCATGCATTGCACATCATCAGAAAAGTACCATGTGCTTATAATCTAAATAACATTTCTTTTTATGACTCTATGCAACACATGAATGGGATAATTAGAGTCACTAGCTATGTCCTTAAAGTGCTGCCGCAATAACGGAAGAAGTTTTGACCCAACGCTTGTTTAGAAATGGAGTTTACCCTTATGATACATGAACCGTATGGGGAAAGGTTTTGATGAAAGACTCACTTCCGCCCTAAAGGCGCGTTCTTTTCGTAGTCTTAGATGAAAGGACATCAGTGATCAGATTACCAGCATGCTCAAGATGCGTGGCGAAAAGTTTGAAGTTTAAAACGATGGAGACTATCAAGACTCCTAACTTGATGCAGAGTATGTTAGTTGGCGGACGTCTTTGAAAATTATAGGAAAGACCTGCATTAAACATTACGTTTGGATCCTGCGCATTATATTTCTGCACCCGGGATGAGCTGGGACGCTTTCTTAAAAGTATACTGGAGTAACAAATTGATTTATAGTCCTAATTTACCAATGATTCAATGAATGAAAACGGATTGCGTGGAGGAATAAGTATGGCGTCGCATCATTACTGTTAAGCAAACAACAACTACTTGGACGACTATGATCCAAGTAAAAGGTCTAACATCTCATGTATTTAGATGCAAACATCTTGTATTGATGGGCAATGTCTGCAATCACTTCCTTATACGAAACTTTAAAATGTACGGCAACAGGCGCAATCCGAATAATACTCAAAAGGCATTAAAGTGGTTGAACAGTTTAACGCCGATCAACAGCTGGTTCATTCTAGAAGTTTGACTTAGAATATCCTCATGAACACCATGACCTGCATAATGACTATCCAATGGCAGCAAGACGTCTAAAGATGGAATCCAAGAGAGCCGCCTAAAACTTTTGCCTAATCTCGGGAAAAAAAATTATGTCCTGCATTACAGACTTCTGCAATTTTATTTAAGACATGGTTTGAAAGTTGACAGCAGTTCATCGCATAATTGCTGTTCTGAGCTCAAGAACAGTTTCATGACACCATACATCATGAAGAACCACCATCTTATCTTAGACTAAATCCGCAGAAGCTTTCAAAAAGACTTTTTCAAGCTGATGAACAAACAGCAGTTTTGAAAGACTATGGGAAATCCGCACAAGCGAAAAGATGTCAGATTGGTCACCAAAGAGAACGAAGCAAATAAGCTAACTTCAAAACCTAATTATCAGACTTTAGAAGATTCATGATCAGCTATTTGGCATAAGGGGGATGAAAAAAAAGAAGTCAAATTAGACAAGCTGTATTTAATTGGGTTTACTGGGGGGGGGGGGGGGGGGGGGGGGGGGGGGGGGGGGGGGGGGGGGGGGGGGGGGGGGGGGGGGGGGGGGGGGGGGGGGGGGGGGGGTTTAAGAATTATCAAAGCATTGAAGTTAGAGTTTTCTTTATGACTACTTTAAGCCCTCGTAATCCTGAGTTCCAGATACTTTTTACACAGATTCAGACATTTTTGTATAGATATTCCTACTGAAGACATCTAATAAAGACATGGAAATGGAAGTAGCTAAAAGACAGCGGGATGGTATATACATCTGATGTACCCTAAAGATTCGCCTTTGCATTCAATACTAACAAGCAGGTTTAGGAAAGAGAAGGATGAATTATCTGGAAAGGTGATCAAGGAGTTTGTTGGTTTAATGTAAAAAATGTTACAGTATTTCGAGCCAGGAGAAAATCATTAAGAAAAGCAAAGGGAATATCTCGCCTCGCAAGCGTTTGTGCAGTCAAACATAGTCAACATGACAACTAACAAAGAAGCATTGGTTTGGCAATAAGACTGTTTCATCAGACAAACGTAAAACTGCGATCTAATCTACATGAGATCAACACAAACAGTGGTAACAAAGAATCATTAGATAGAACAAACAACAAAACTGGTTTTGTTTAATCCGTAGTTTTCATATGCAATCCGGGGCACTGAGGACGCATAAACAGGGGTTTATATATTACATCACTTTATTATAACATCAATAAAAGCGATCATATTCCCCAATTTATTTAATCATTTTCTCATGTTTGCTTGACGAGTTCGAATTTTTTTTATTATTTCAAGAAATTCTTTTTCCCAATTTGGGGTTTGAGTTGTAGGTGCTCTGGAGAATTAGCATGCATTGATAAATATCCTCGAAAATGTTTCCTTAATATCATTACACGCCTAAATGATTCACGTATCATTATCAAGTCTCTTCCTCTACCATTCTTGTTTCGTTCTGCGCTTCCTTCTGGCCTTTCCATTTTAAACCAAGAATATTGTTTACGTAAAATTAAATTAAAGCGAACTGTGTCTGGCGGAATATCAGCAGTTCTTCTTCACACAAAAGATCTTTGATGAGCTTGTTTGTTTTGTTGTGGTCAGTTTCTCGTAAATGAATACACGGGCGGATTCATTTTTTACAATTCTTCTTTATTTCCGTACGGGTCAACCCTCCAAACTGATCTGTTTAGCACTTATGCGAGTGTCCCCTTTCTTTCTGCTTCCCCCGTTAAATAAAGGTGCCTTACTTCAACCAAATGAAATAGTTTGCTGTTGTGTACTGGAGTCTCTTCAGCAACATTTATTGTTTCTTTTTGATTGCTTGTACTGGTTTTAGCCCTTTAAATTCTTCATTATTCATTGCGCGCAAAACTGAGTCAATCTTCTAACCCATTCTGTGTAGCGAGAATTGTCAATCAGCTCTCTGTGATACTGGTAGGAGAAAAGTCTTCGGCTAACTGTTTGTTAAAGTTATCAACTACAGCCCTGTGGATCTGTGAACTCCCGGAATATCCTCTTATAATGGTAACTCTATGTTTTACCAATAATTGATTCACTTTGCCCTTTTGTTTTTTTTAAAATTCTTTCCATCATCGACCTTGATCATGCGAGGATAAGTTAAAGGGCCTCGTTGGCTAAACAACATTAGTTTTGTATGGCAACAGCAACAGCAGAATCAGCTCTTTGTGTTAATGGTTCTGCATCATTGTAACCTTGAAGCTATGTCAATGGACTGTGAGTGCGACTTAAATATCTTTTTCGTCCTAATCCTATCAGAGGGTAAATATAGAAGATCTCCCTTTGGATGGGTGTCGTTGGAGTTGTATTGAACAAAGTGTGGTCTCTGTATTCGTCTAGAGGCGCCGGTAAATAAATTAGGCCACATCGCTTGTTTAGATAACCATCATGATCTTTGCTGTTTTGTTCACTGACACCCTCCAGTCTGCTTGGCTTAGCTTTTTGATTGCTGTGATTCCTCCAATATCCTTTTGGCGAATATTAACTTTTGTCTTTTTTTACTCAGCCCAAATAATATGTGCAACAAAATACACCAACGGTCATACCAACGACAATAAACCGATTTCTTGCCATCTTTTGTTTTTCGTGATGGTTGATAAAAAGTCAGGACTGTATTTGGTGGGGGCAATGTCCTCGATTGGTTTTGCCTGTTACAATATAATATTGTTTTATTGCTTGAATGCAACATTTTTAAATGTGAAAGCTGCATGCCCTGTTTTTTCAGTGTTTCATTAATAAAATCTAATGCTCAAGTCTCTGCTTTTCATAAGGCGTCTTGTGCAGCTGCTAGTTTCCTCCATAGCTTTGTGTATGTCTTTTTTTCTCTCGCCCGTCATCCCGCAGTTTTACTAAATTCGAAATTACTTCCGCTAAAAGCAAGCGCATTGCACCACAGCCCGCCTATCATTATTGCGAGTGAAGCATTTTTTTATTAATGTATTTTTTTCTTAACATATTTATAATGTCTGGAATTATTCCTTGCTTAACAAAAAATCTTTCGTAACAAACGAAGCTGCAACAATAGCAATCAGCGTTTGCTGAATCCTCAAAGTCTAGTTTGCCAATCTCTGCTGTTTAATTCTTAACAGGGTTCTTTTACAACATTTGAGATATCCTACACTTAGTCCACCAATAACAGCAGAATGGTATACAAAGGTTGGTAACAGTTTTTTACGGTGCTCATTTTTTTTAAAATAAAATAATTATAATAATAAAAAATGAACAGTGCATGATCTACTACAGCTACAAGGCAAGCCCCCCCTAAACCTTCCCTGAACTTATGAATGACCAAGTTGCATGACCAAGCTTATAATGCCCAAAAAGGAGAGGCAGTATTCTTTGCAGCGTTGGAAAAACAAAACAGTTCCTCGGAAACTATTCATCATTGAACAGATTCAACAGAATGTCGCCACAAGACATTTAAAGTCTGCATAACAGGTATGAAGCGCAGCTGAGTCTAGAATGGTAAAAAGTGGTTGGGGGCAAACGGTTTCTTAGTTTGTACACTAAACTAGTCATAGATGTGCTCCCAATGATTCTGAACAAGATCTTACGTTATGATTTAACGCAAGATCCAGTTTTAACAAAGTCGATAAGATCTCTAAGGGTGTGATCTATACTATAGATTTGGAAATTGTTATCGCCCATATAAATCATGGGAATTAATAACTTTTAATCATATAGATTTTATTTCCCTTCAAAATGAACGAGCTGGAAAATCAGCAGAATCATAAAACACTGATCAGGTTTGAGAAAAGTAACCAATCCAGAAAATCAGCAGAAAACGCTGAATCAGGTGGAGATCATTTAAAAATCCTGGGCGTGTTGAAGCAGGAAAAAAATTAGCAGAGTGGAACTGACAAAAAAAAAATAATGTTAAGCAGAAATGACTCAACATGAAAACATAACAACCGTCCAACGCCAGAACAAGTTGATTCAATGCAACTATACAAACTCCATGTGATTCAAGCCTACAGCGCCAAAGTCTTCATGGTATATTGAACTTAAAACTGTTTTGCCATTTTTTGGCGCCCCTTTGCTGCTGCAGGGGGCTGTTATTACGTTATAGAAATATATAACCAAATGGAAACAAAAACAAAAGAAGTTAAAAACAACCTGAACCACTAAAACAGAAAAAGACAACTGCACGCAAAACCGCCAATAACAAAGCATCAATTTGATCATTTATAATGGCAATAATATTTTAAATTTTTTAATAAAAATAGATCATGGCGTATTATAAAATGATAAGTCAAATAAATAAAGACAGGAGTTCTATAAAAAGACATTTCCCATAGACCAAATTGTAATCAATGCGTTGCTTAGGATGTAAAACTCATTAAGATCTATGCTGACCGATCTCGCTCAGAGAACGCCGAGCAAGATAGTTCTCGAGTGATGAAGTGTTTTATTTGAGGCGTTGTGTGTACTATATTAGACCATTAACTATTTAAAGATAAAAACATAGAATGTATTATTTTGATATTTATAAGATAAACTTAAATAAGAACTTGGTTTGTACTTAGAGCTGAACATTAATCAAGGAAACTTATTAAGAACTTGATCAAGAACTTAATCAAGAACTTATTAAGAACTTGAAGTAAACATAATTAAAACTTAATTAAGTTATTAAGGATGACTTAATTAAGAATATAGAGAGACTTAATTAAAAACTTGGAATGTTACTTGGGGTTAAGACCTTGGGGGTTGGCTTAATTAAAATCTCTCACTAATAGAGGTAACTTTATAAAAACTTAAAGGTTACTTGATTAACCTTTACCAAGCCAAGTCGTTCAAAGTGGGTAACAGGAATACCTTCCCATAAAATGGTCCAAGGGAAAATAAAGCGCTGTAACTAGTCTTGGGATGTTAGAACGAGTTACTTTCAGTTGCCTATTTTTTTTCTTATATGAAAAAAAAAAACTAGGGCTGCGTCTCATTATAGGTGTAACCCTGTGTTTTGTCGCGCTGGGTGACATTGTCATCACACACACACACACGCATACACACGCCGTTACACTGTCTAATATCCCAGCTTAAGGTAAAAGACGTTAAATCCAAGAACAACACACACACGCGCGCGCATGCACTCCACACACAAACACACACATACTTACGCGCACAAGGCCTCCTAAACAGAACACACGCGCCTTTGCGCCGCACACACTTACACACACACACACACACACACACATGCCCGCCCCATGTAACATGTGGGCGCCGGCCTCCGGCGGATCATGTGATAGAATACTCACTATCCGATTACTTACTATGGGGGCCAGTCCAGAGCCAGACCCCCACACACGCAGAAAGATAGAGAGAGAAAGAGAACGCGCAGGTGAGAAAGAAGACGGTAGTTTGACAGGGAGTCATATAATTATACGGCAAGGGCGATCGAACGCTGTGTGTATTTGTGTGTGGGTGTGTAATTCAGGCTTTACCTTTCGGGCTGATAGTACCGGTTGGTGTTTTCAGATTAAGCAGATCAAACAGCCGCGAACGGTGCAGGTGAGCGTTAGGGCCCTTGGCGCGTTGTCTTGCACACACACCACACACATACGTAACCGTGCGCACACACACACACACACACACACACACACACATACGTACTCGTGCGCACACACGACACACACACACACACGCCCTGCACAACAGCTTACACACACACACAAACTTACGCGCACAGCTGCTAAACAGAACACACACAGCATTTGCAAAAAACCACGCACCCAACGGCCACCTGTCTAGCGTCGCGCACGCATCTTTATCGATTGCATCACGGGGGAAAAAGTAGTAATGGAGAGTGGTCTCCTGTACATCGTGGATTGCAAACGCACCACCAAAAGTAAGCTTAAATATAAGAATTCAACTACTCGGCTATTGGTGGAGCGTTGGCCACCGCAGTCGTCACACTTTCGGAGTTTGGAGTTGCTGAGTTCAGGCTGCACTTCCCTCATTAGTTGGACAGCAAGTCAGTTTCGAGTTTTCGAGTGAGACCATAGTCTTGTGGTCAAGATTTCACCCAGCCAGATGAAGAACCGTGCCAGCCATTCCAGACCAGAGGCCAGCCACCACCACCCAAAAAATCCCAGGGCAAACATACTCCTGGGGTTTCCCCCCTGAAGGGCATGGTCCGCACAAAGTGACGCCTGCAAATAAAACTTAAATCAAGCAGTCGGCCCATCTCAGGAAGGGGTGTTTTTTGCTATTTTTTATGTTACAAAAAATTGTATTTTATTTATCTCCAATATATATCGTTTTACGCGTGCTGCCATTATTTTCAAAAAATATCAAAATAATACACTCACACAGCAAAAATATGTCCACTACACTACGTTGTCGCCAATCCAAACCAAAGTTATAAAGTCTTCCAGAAAACACCTGCCACTTCACAACTCAACACCACAATGGAAATGTACGAGGCCCCGAGAGCTGCGTTTGTGAAGCCCTGCATAATTTAATAAGAACTGCGTTGGTTCAAAATCGCCATGCCCAGTCACGCGGTGGAAGTAATCGATAGTGCAGAGTCTAGGTAGCCGTCAACAGCAATTTAAAAGGCTAACTTTGTATAATGAGGCGCGTTCAGCCACAACTGCTTTTCCCCTGCGTTACTCTAATGGTCGAGTTCAGTTCCCGGCTACTTTTCCCTACGCTACTCTCTGAAAACTTTAGTAAATTAGTATTAAAACGATAACCCTGCACAGTATGATTTGTTTTAGATAATCGTTATTTTTGGTATTAAAGTCTTACTTGTCAGAGAACGTAGAAATACCAATCGGGTACTTATTCGCCCGAAACTTGTGAGGTGGAAGTGTCCGCATGATGGTTAGTTTCTACGTTCTCTCCGTTTACCCTTTAAAAATAGACAATTGAAAATCTTCCTACAAACGTCTCAACAAACAGACAAAATCAAAAGACCAGACATACGAAACAAAATCAAGATCATATATTTTTGTAAGCAATCATTAATGTTTCCACTTTAGGAAAGAAAACTGTTTGATGTATTACCCACACTGGCATCATTAACCTCATTTCTCAACTCGGACGAGTGTCGAACTATTTACATTTACATTCGAACACACCCAGGGCATCACTGTCCACGTGCACAGGTGACACAAAAACTCGTTCACAAAACACTGGTCACAGTTTTTCACGTGCGTCGCAGCTCACGCCACTTCGTGTGGGTGACCAGTAACCGGTGTACGCCACATTAGACGTTCCCTCCACAGCCGCGTACAATGATCGGGGATGAGAAAGGGACCGGCCCGTAACCCTATTTCATTGGCACTAGAATGGTCACCTGAGTCCAACATATACTGGATACCGCCCACTAGCAATGATCATGGATCATGGTGAGCCCGTTTTCCCGTCACTTCGCGTTTTTGTTGGAAAGACTGTAATTTTGTAGAAGCTTTTTTTTACAACTGTTTCTTTTCGTGGAGGATGTACTGTTTTTTCCCATACGGCGTTATTTCAATCTCTTTCTGACTATTGTCGTCCGGCATAAGACTTACATGTAAAGGGCCAGAGTTGAATGCTTTTCTGAACTTTTTGACGGCTAAAATATGTAATGGGCTTATGAATTCAATATTTTATGTCCCATTCTAAATATGGTTTCTAAGTGCATTTGAGGTCAGGTTTTCGAACTATTTTATATTTCATACTGGCCAACATTTTTGCTTCTAGATTGCGCAGCTGTTCTAGTTTAGGAAACTTTTTGCTGTCGCCAACCTCTTTGCGTTTTATAATCACCATCTTTTGTGTACTCAAAACCCATACAAAGTGCCTATCTCACATTTTGTTCAAAGTCCGCAACGTCTGCAAGGTCTTTTAATTCTAAGGTTATACACCTCACAGGCGCTAATGTAACTCCTGATTCTTCTGGCCCCGCGACATTATTTTTTAGAACAACTTATTATTTTATTTCTAAAACAATGTGTAGGTTATCACATTTCACAACTTTCCCTGCTTTGTCTGCATTTTTATATTAAATGATCCAACCCTCCCACAAACTAATCTTTTAAACTGTAAATTAGGGATTGTATAATTTCATAATCGCAATATGCAGCTTTCCCTGACGGAAGAGCTCTTAAAACAGTTTGAGGCCTTCCATATAAGTTTTCATCAGTGCTCAGCTCATCCAAATGAACATAGAGTAATGAATGTAATGCAAGATCGAGCGGATTTTCTCCCTCATAGTAGTTTTGTTGACGTAACTCTAAAAACTATGAACGGACCGATTGGCAGTTGTAAAGCCTAACATTTTAGCTAGCTCTTTATCAAAATAGTACCCTACTTCTTCTTCTTCGGGTTTTGAAGGTCAACATTGTTTTCAGATTCGCATTGTTAAGTTTGAGAGCAATGTCGAAGTTACTCATTGCTTCTTTTAGCGAGCAAAACCCGTAATAACCATCAGGTATGGTTAACTGGCTAACTAATTGGCCTATATTATTAACTTTTTTAATCTTATTATTCTCCTTGGCTTTGCTTATATTAAACATACGACTTTGTAGAATATTTCATGGAGCGCGACCGTTCTGGTTCCGCATTCGTTATTAATAGCATGTTCTAAAAACGAAGGGCGGTCTTGAGTTGTTATTGTTACAAACATTTTTTGAACGAAATAAAATGAGCGCGTTCAAATATACGAAGATGCAAATATTCTGTTGGGCCGCACTACAATCTTAAAAATATAGCAACTGACACCTTGACATTGCTGTGACCCAGACTAACACTTTTCATAAAAAGGTGAGTACTCCATTGGACAAATATCTTAACCCCCTGTTAAAAAAGACTACATCGCGAAAGTGTGGTTCAGTCATCCGATGCAGTTTTATCAGAACCAGTTAAACTTTGCTGTGTTTTGTGCATCAACTGGATGTGGAGTGTCGTATGCTGATCACTTAAATCATCCTGATCCTTTGGTGAGGTCAGTGTTACAGATTTCATTTCTATTACACTTTAGACGTATTTTGACTGAACTGCAAGCGCCATTACCAAACGACAAACCGTTTAATCCATTCAGCAACAGAATAGACATGAAGGCTTTGAAAGGTCTGTAACGAATTTAATATTAACATCAAGACAGACTTTAGACAAAAGTTGGATCTTAATCATGGTCTAGGCACCCCTTATTTTTGGGGCGTTCACGAAAGTTTAACTATGACTGGAATCCCCTTACACATCTTTCTCTTCAGGCAAACTGTTCACCTCGGGTCCATAGAGCAAGAGCATAAAACGCATGGACAACATTTATCTTAGACACTTCTAAGGGCCTAACTAAAGCAGGAATAGAACGAATAAACGACTCTGTTCGTTACTTACGTTTGGTGTTTGCTAGGTTCGCAAGCACAAACGAGATCGAGCATAACAGATCCTTCTACTGGCTTTGATGCACAAAAACAATACTTAGCAATTTAGAGGACGCCATTAATTCTGCAGTTGATTTACCTTCAAGTATAAAAAGGTACCAAAATGTTCACAATACGCGCAAGATCGAAAGTTGAGACTTTGCTGTTGGAGCACTGGTTTAGGACTTGTGCCTTCATGACCTCAGACTCTCAGATAGGCAGCACTTAATAAAGACTTGACTCTACTGAAATCCTTGTGGCAGGCATATGAACGCAGAAGAGTCGGGAAAAACGAAATAATCTGAGCCTCAGTAATATTGCAAGCAGTAAAAAAACAAGATGGCCCCCCAAGAATAAGTATCCAAATCCGTGGTCAAAGCCCGAAAGGGCCGTTGAAAGACTCAGCAAAGCGCGCGGACTCTGATTGCGAAGTCAAAAATAATGACCATGTAAATATGAAGACAGCGCTTGTTCTTGAATAAATCTGCCTAGGTATTACTTGGTCTTTATCCATTACTAAAATTAACCCACGATTAAGAGAGCTAATGCCCTAAGTGCTCGGCTATGTAAAGAAAATCTACTTTGCTTGACAGTAGACAAAAGCCAGTCTAACGATACTCCCTAATATACCATGGTTAAAGAGTCTATAGCTTTAATGGCTAATTTTTTAATAAACCCGCAAGATGGATCAAGTGTTTTTTTACCCATGATTTATCAGGCGGTGATGGAGGGGAGGTGGCTCAGAGGCACTGGACTTATGAGCAAGGCCTTGTAATAGCATCACCAGTGTACTTATTTGGCAAATTCCTAAGGCCGTTATTATCGCTTGTAATGTGATCTCCTTGCTCTCTAAAAACGCAGTGTTTGGATTCGTTCTGACTAGCGTGGTGTCTTATATAAACTTCTTAGGATAGTTTCTCTTTATTCTGCTCACTTGAGTTGCAATTGTTCTCGGTTATTAGTAGACAACACTTCTAGTTCTTGTGATCTCTCTTGTTTCTCAAGATCTTTTAGTCTGTTGGGTTATTCTTTCGTTAATATCATGCCCTATAGTTGGCGTCATCAGCCTCAACGAGTTTTGCTTTTTCTCTTTTTATATGATCATCTATTTCACCCAGTTTTGTAATTGTTTGTTTATACGCCTCTAATGGTCTTAAAGCATGAATCAAGGGCCGCTATTTCTCGCATGGGTTGCGGTGAGTCGTGTATCTAGTTTTTAATTGCTGTTTCTCTGAAAAACTGGTTTATTGCCTATTATTTGCATTTATTATTTCGTCCTGCCGATTGATTTATTCTTTAAGTTCCTATGTTTGTATTTTGGTTAGCTGTTGGAAGTTCTTGCTCAGTGTGTTTTGAAGTTTAGCAAACTGCATCCCTATCTAAGTTTGTTTAGAAATGCCAAGGCGATTTTGTTTCGCTCACCAAGTCTTTGTCTAATTGTAACTCTTTTTAAAAACTTTGATGGGGTCTGGTTTAGTTGTAAGTTGAACAAGTTGTTTGATGTCTTTTACAAAAAAATGGTCATTCTTTTACTGCAATATTGGTCTGATAGAAATTCGGGAGGTTCGTTGGTCCTAAACTTTGGAAAATGAATCTATGACGCTTACTTTCTGTTAATTCACGGACGTAATGAGAGCATGTGCGATGACCGTTTAAAGGTTCATGTCATCAAGTCGCGTCTCACGATCAAAACATCATTATCTTCTTCACCTTCAATGCAGCCCTGTTTTAAATAATTAACTTTTTATTTGCTTCATAAAAACTGTGTCTAAGCATTTGGTTCCATTTCTTGGCGCGCATGAGAAACTGAAAGAGCCCTTTGGCGTGAGAGGGAAATAAGAGGGTAATTCTTACTGGTTCCAATAATCCATCTTTACTATTGATGGGATCGAAATTCTTACTGTCAAATTTCGCCTTGACCTAGGAGCGGATGATGTGATTGTGCTCAGGCTTGACGCGTCTTACTGTTCAAAAATAGCACTCGCCTTCAACAACAGACTCAAGCAGGACAGTGTGGCCAGTATCTGGGACGGGCATCGTTAAGAAAATATCTATAAAATTGAGGGGAAGAACTATTTTCTTTACACAATGCAGACATATTTTTAACCTATTTTCGTTACTATGGCTTAACCGCGCCGAATGAAAGGGCTGATCGCTTGCGTTGTCAAGGAATCGAAAATGAAGAAGCACTAAATCTTAGAAAGGCGCCGCACTCGGCCGCAGATGATAAAAGTAGCAAAAAGGCTGTAGCCGTAAAGTTATGGTATGGAAATGCTTTTTCATACCCCTAGATTTGAGTTTGTAAAAGCGCATGGCCTCCATACTTTCAGGTGATTAAAAGACAGATTGTCATATGAATAACTTTAATGAATACAAAAGGTTATCAGATCTCAGCACGCCGAAGAATAGTACAGCATTCTGACAATCTCGTTTGCAGTTTGACGTTGTTAGGAACCTCCTAATTTAGAAGGCTGATTGAGCAACATATCAGTCAAATTAGCAATTATATTACGAAATGAGTGATTCCTCATACAACATTATCCCAGAAGCAGGGCAGACGCTATATGGCATGTTTAGTTTTTAGTGTCGCAGCAAGATCGCTTAAAGGTATTTTATTGCTGTGTGAAGATGAAGAACCGTTCAAAAGAGCAAGTGAAAAGCCCAAACTTTTTTCATCGAAAATAAACGGAAGTGCAATGTACAATTGATGGTAGTCCTAACAAATCTACGCTTGCGGGCTTAGACCTTTTTCATCATTTGACGAAATATCGAAAATTGTTGGGGGGTGGAAGGGGTAGAAGTCTAACAGCAGACTTGTGTCTAAAGATTTACATCTTCACAATGTAGCTGGTGATTTTTTATACAACAATAATACGGTTTATGGATTGACCTTAGGTCAACAGGGATAATCAGTTGCATGGAAGCGGAAGAAACTGTGGAGACGTAATAAAACATTCAAATTGATAAAGAAGAAGAAGACGAATAAACCGCTTAATGCTACATTTGTGTTTTTTTAACTATGATGCGCAGCAGAAATTGAAAGATAACAGAACTTAAAAGATATACAATACTAAATTGTTTTTTTTATTTATAAAAAGCATGTCTGTTCAGGTTTTTCAAAACGTGCTACAGAGCCACCAAAAGAAAGGGATAGTAGAAAGCCCTAACATAAAACCTTCAGATTAACTAACATTACACAAATGGCACAAAAAACTAGAGCGGGACCTTTTCAAATTACAGCAAACCAACGAAGGTATTTGCTGTCTTTAATGCTGTTACCTATGTTAATACTGGAGATCGATGTAAGTGCTCTATCAGCAGGAACAGTGTTGGTCTTTTAGCACAGGCGTAGTGCACCGGCAGCTTTACCTCTAGGCGGTTTGTCTTTAGCTCTTGGCCTGTGTTCCATTAGCTGTAGGTGCCTGCCAGCAAAAAAAATAAAAACTAAACTCAAAAGCCACAGCTATGGTTCAACTAATAAAGCTAAACTTGTTCCTTCAAGCTGTTAATAATAAGCGCTAGCTGACTCAAACATCACGGATGAAGTATTTACTCGTTTACAGGCTCATTTTGATGATTACAAAAGACCAAAAAGTTTGATCTTAAAGAAGGCGAGGACAAGTTTTTTCAAAGCAGCCCCGAGCAGATAAAAAAGGAATGCTTATAAAAAAAGTAAACGAGAAATTAGAACTCTGTTCTAAAAAACAGCTCACATTAACTACACCAAAGGTGTTTATCTTTCAGTTTATGAGTCCAAGCACAAAAAAGACCGTTGATATTGATTCTGTATTAAGCCGTTGTATTTTGTTTAATATAAATAAATATGTGGGGGCTTAGAAAAGAAAGCAGCTTCTGGCTATAGTTATATGAAGGCCCAGATGAATTGTTTGAAGGATGCTCGAGAAAGAGCGTTTTGTCAAGAGCACTGAATGATATTGTTTTAGATGTTATTAATCCAGTAAAACGGCGGGCAAGCGTTGTACATGAATTTCTCAAGTTCCAAGTAAACTAAACAATAGGGGACCCGCAGTTAAAATAATGTTAGCTGGTTTAATCGACTATATAACAAATAAATGAAGAAAATCTAGAAGTTGGGTCTCAACTAAACAGTGGGCTATTCTTTCTCATAACGACTAACACCCCGTTGGGCGACGGATACTGCTTACACAGTTTGGCGCTGCCGCGGAAGAAGCTAAAAAGTGAAGGTTGGTTGGTCAGGAGGGCGCCAGGTCTTAGAGATTAGATTATAACAGGGCTAAGTACTGCACGATTGTAGGCAAGGCTTACATTCCGCTACCCGAGAGTTCGGTTTAACAGAGAGCAGTTTTAAATATACTTTAGACAAAACAACGGTTTCTTGTGGTGTGTTCTTGGCAGGCTGCATATGGTCCGCGTCCGACGCAGACGAGGAGTGACTAATATCGGCAATACGCGCGCCTAAAGATCTTAAACTCTTCATGGAATATCCTTTCCTGTTAGATGTAGACCAAATTGATCAGGTTTGGAAGAACAAAACAAACCAATAGACTGTCAATGATCTACACATGGGATGAGAAACAATCACAGCCGATTAAAGGGTCTCAAGAACAGTCCAACGATTGGCGGCCAGACAAAAATCATGTTGACTTACTACTAATGTTTTCACCGCGGGGCTGCCACGCATTAGAACAACGCATGTGATACGAACAAATGAGTAAACTAATGCAGCATACTTCCAAAATGATGGGCACAACAAGAATTCTGCAGCCAGATGTTTAACAAGAATGCCATCTGTTCAAGCCGCAAGCGAACATAAGAAAACATTGTATCGGGCCAGTGGACTGTTAATACAGAACTAATTAGCCCCCACCTGTATATAGAAGTTAGTTTTAAGATCTGGAAAAAAGAACTGCACATTTCTTCCATACGTAGGTTTACGCAAGACTTTCGAGTCGCTTATTGTTGCGCGCGTTATTGAAGGGCCAGGCGCCACAGAAGAACCTTGAGACTCCACCCCTGTCTTAATTGGTAATCATCAGCGTTTGTTTCATTTGGGCTTTCATTATTGTCAGGTCGGATGGCGGACTTCATTCCGAGTCACCAGAAAAGTATATAGAGGACAGATGCGGCTAGAAGATCTTTTACAGAGCATGCAGCAAAGTGGTAACGCCTGTTCTAATAATCTGGAATTTATCTGAAATCATGATGGCGCCTGAAGACTAACAACAGTATGCTTCAGCATCACTTTTGGATTTGTTGGTTTTAGGCCTCTATCAGGACGCAGCGAACACAGTAAGGAGACCATGATCAATTAGCGAAAGGTCAGAGGTGCGGCGCTTAGGTAAAGGCAATCTTCAACTAAAGTATGATCTAAGACATCGGAAGCTGCCATCTCTTTCATAAACTTGCGAGGTTCGTCTCTCATCTTATAATGAAAGGCAGTGGACGATGCCTTCAGGGGTAGCAGCATAGCCAAAGTCATCAGAAAGTACATGTGCTTTATCTAAATAACATGTCTTTTATGAATCTATGTAACCCATGTATGGGATATTAGAGTCACTTGCTATGTCCTTAAAGTCTGCCAATAACAAGAAGAATATTTTGGACCCAACTCTCGTTAGAAAGGGCGTTTATCCTTATGAGTACTCCTGAACAGTTGGGAAGGTTTGACGAAGATACACTTCCTCCTAAAGGCGACGTTCTTTTTAGTCTCAGAGGATAGGACAACAGTGATTCAGATTACAGCATGCTCAAGTTGCGTGGCATAAAGTTAGAGTGTAAAACGATGGGAGATATCATGACTCATACTTGTGGCTGATACATGTTGTTGGCGGACGGCTTTGAAATTAGAGGAAGTACGCTGAATCATTGTGCCTGGAGTCCGAGCATGACATGTTGATCCTCGGGCACATTGCGGGTGGCGCACTCTCGGCCCGCCCCTCTTCCTACCACCCCGCCCCTTGTTGGCCCCCCCCCTCCTGCTCTCCCCGCGCTTCCGTTCCCCCCCGCACCCCCGGCCCCCCCGGCCTTTCCTTGCTGTACCGCCACCTCGCGCCTGCCCCCCTGGTTTTCCCCACCTTCGCCCTCTTGTGTTGGGCGCACCCCCCCCCCTCCATTGTTTCTTCCCCCCACCACCCCGCCCTTCCGTGTCTTTTTTCCCCCCTCTTTTCTCCCCCCCCCCCCCCCTCCCCTCCGCCCTCCCCCCCCCCCCCTCGCCTCCCCCCTTCTCCTCTTCCCCCTCCCCCCTCTCCCCTGCGCCCTCCCCCCACCCCCCCTCCCCTCCCCCCCCCCCGCCCTCCCCCCCCCTTCACCCCTCCCCTTTTTTTTCCTTCCTTCTCTCCCCCCTTGCGCCGGGCTGAGTTGGGGTGCTTCTTAAAGTTTACTGGAGTTCAAAGTGATTATTGTCGGGACCTACCAATGATACAGATGATGAAAACGGATTGCGGGAGAATTAGTATGCGTGCATCATTACTGTAAAGCAAACAAACAAATATTGGACGACTATGATCCGAGTAAAAGGTCTAACTAATCTCATGTATGTAGATGCAAACATCTGTATGGTTGGCAATGGCGCAATCACTTCCGTTACGCAACCTTTAAAATGCACACAAGCGTCCGATCCGAAAAACATTCCAAAGGCATTAAGTGGTTGAGGCAGTTTAACGCTGATTACAGCGTGGTTTCATTCTAGAAGTTGACTTAGCATATCATCAGGAACTCCATGACCTGCATACGGACTACCCATTAGCAGCAGAAAGTCTAAAGATGGATCCAAGAGAACCACCTAAACTTGTGCCTAATCTTCGAGGCAAAAAAAATTATGTCTGTCATTACAGACTTCTACAATTTTTATTTAAGACAGGTTTGAAGTTGACAGCTGTTCATCGTATAATTGCTTTTGATCAAGAACAGTTCATGAAACCATACATCATGAAGAACACTGATCTCAGAACTAAATCCACAGATGCTTCAGAAAAAGACTTTTTCAAGCTGATGAACAACAGCTGTTTTCGGAAAGACTATGGAGAATCCGCACAAGCGTAAAGATGTCAGATTGGTCACCAAAGAGAACGAAGCAATTAAGCTACTTCAAAACCTAATTATCAGGACTTTAGAAGATTTCATGATCAGCTTTTTGGCATAATGATGAAAAAAAAGAAAGTCAAATTAGACAAACCTGTATTTATTGGGTTTACTGTTTTAGAATTATCAAAGCTTTTGATGTTAGAGTTTCTTTATGACTACTTTAAGCCCTCGTATCCTGAGTCCAGAGTACTTTACACAGATACAGACAGTTTTGTTATAGATATTCCTACTGAAGACATCTATAAAGACATGGAAATGGAAGTAGCTAAAGGACATGCGGGATGGTATGATACATCTGATTACCCTAAAGATTCGCCTTTGCATTCAATTACTAACAAGAAGGTTTTAGGAAAGATGAAGGATGAATTATCTGGAAAGGTGATCAAGGAGTTTGTTGGTTTAAGGTAAAAATGTACAGTATTTCGAGCCAGGAGAAAATCATTAAGAAAGCAAAGGGAATATCTCGCAGCGTTGTGCAGTCAAACATATCACATGACAACTACAAAGAAGCATTGTTTGGCAATAAGACTTTTCATCATGACAACGTAAAACTGGCGATCTAATCCTACATGAGATCAACACAACATGGTAACAAAGAAGTCAATAGATATAACAACCACAAAACGGGTGTTTGTTAATCCGAGTTTTCCATATGCAATCGGGCACTGGAGGACCGTATAAACAGGGGTTTTAATATTTTTCATCACTGTTTTATTATAAGAACATCATAGCTCATCCGAATTTATTTAAATCCTTCTCATGTTTGCTGACGATTCGAATTTTTTTATTATTAAGGATATTCTTTTTCCCCAATTGAGGGTTTGATTGTAGGTGATCTGGATGATTAGCATGCATTGATTATCCTCGAAAAATGTTACCTTAATAGCATTACACGCCTGAAATGATTCACTATCATTTTCAAGGTCTCTGTCCTCTACCAATCCTTTTTCGTTTCAGCGCTTACTATCAGGCCTTCCAGTTATTAAACAAATATGTTTACGTAAATTATTTAAGCGGAAACTGTGTTGGCGGAATTATCTGCAGTTCTTCTTTCACAAAAATCTTTGAGGAGCTGTTTGTGTTTGGTTGTGTCAGTCTCGTAATAATACACCGGCGGATTCATTTTTACAATTCTTTTTATTTCGTACGGTCAAACACCTCCAAACTGGATCGTTTGCCTGATGCGAGTGTCCCCTTCTGCTTCCCCCGGTAAATAAAGTGCCTACATTCAAACAAATGGTAATAGTTTGCTGGATGTACTGGAGTCTCCTTCAGCAACATTTAAATTGGTTTTCTTTGATTGCTAGTACTGGTTTTAGCCCTTTAAATTCTTCATTATTCATTGCGCGCAAAACTGAGGCAATCTTCTAACCCATTCTGTGTTGCGAGAATTGTCAATCACTCTCTGTGATACTGGTAGGAGAAAAGACAATTCGGCAAACGTTGTTAAAGTTATTCAACTAAAGCCTGTGATCTGTGAACTCCCGGATTGCCTCTTTAATGGTAACTCTATGTTTTTAACAATAATTGATTCACTTGCCCTTTAAATTCTTTTCCATCACGACTTGAATCATCGAGAATAAGTTAAAGCCTCGTTGGTATATTATTTGTATGGCACAGCAACAGCAAAGCACTCTTTTGTGTACTGGTTCTGCCTCTTTGTACCTTGAAGTATGTCAATGACTGTGAGTGCGTACTTATAAATCTTTCACTACTCCTATCAGAGGTAAATATAGAAGATCCCTTGAATGGGCTTGGTTGATAGAATTGACAAAGTGTGGCCTCTGTATTGTCTAAGCGCCGGTAAATAAATTTGCCAAATCGCTTTTTAGATTAACCATTCATTTGTCTGTTTGTTCACTGACTCCACTGCTTGGCTTGCTTTTTGATTGCAGAGATTCCCTTCCAATATCCTTTGGCGAAATACTAAATTTGTTCATTTTTTTTAACTCACCAATATTTAGTTGCAACAAAATACACAACGTCATACCACGACAATAAACCCGATTACTTTCTTGCATCTTTTGTTTTTTCTGATGGTTGATAAAAGTCACTGATTTTGTGGGGGCATTGTCTCCGATTGGTTTGCCTGTTACAAGATAATATTTGTTTTTACATTTGCTTGATCAACATTTTTAAAAATGTGTAAGCTGCTGCACCCCTGTTGTTTATTCAGTGTGTCATAATAAAATTCTAACTAGCTCAAGTCTCGGCTTTTCATAGGCGTCGTGTGCAGCTGCTAGTTCCTCCATAGCTTTGTTATTTCTTTTTCTCTTTTCTCTCTCGCCGTCAACCCCATTTACTAATGCGAAATTACGTCCGCTATAAGCAAGCGCATTCAACCACAGCGCCGCCTATCATTATTGGGCGATGAAGCCAATTTTTTATAAATGTATTTTTTTCATACATATTATATAGTCAGGAATTATTCCTTGTCTAACTAGAAAATCTTTCGTAGCAAACGAAAGCTGCCAAAATAGCAATCACTTTGTCTGAATCCTCAAAGTCTAGTTGCCAAGAACTGCTGGATAATTCTTAACAGCTTTTACAAGCATGATACCTACACTTGTCCTCCAATAACAGCAGAAGGTAACAAGGTTGGTAACAGTTTATTCGGTGCACATATTTTTAAAATAAAATAATTATAATTAATAAAAACATTAACAGTGATGATCTAAAACAGCACAAGGCAGCCTAAACCTTCCCTGAACTTATGAATGACCAAGTTGATGACCAAGCTATTATGCAAAAAAGGAGAGGCTGTAATTCCTTTGGCAGCGGTGTGAAAAACAAACAGTTCCTCGGAACTGAATCCAGCATTGAACAGACTTCAACAATTGTCCCACAAGACATTTTAAAGTAATCAAAACAGGTATGAAGCGCAGATTGGGTCTAGAATGTAAAAAGTTTGGGCAAACGGTTCTTAGTTTGTACACTAAACAATCATAATTTTGCTCCCAATGAATCTGACAAGGATCTTAACGTATGAAGTTTTAATCGCAAGATCCAGTTTTTTAACAAAGTCATTAAGTCTCTAGGTGTGATCTATACTATAGATTTTGGAACATTGGTTTATCGCATTAATCAAGGATTAATAACTTTTAATCATATAGATTTTATTTCCCATCAAAGAACAGCTGGAAAATCAAGCAAATCAGAGAAACACTGAATCAGTGAGAGTAAGTAACCAAGCCAGAAACTCAGCAAAAAC
The DNA here is from genome assembly GCA_018398815.1 of Conus ventricosus. Classification (NCBI taxonomy): domain Eukaryota; kingdom Metazoa; phylum Mollusca; class Gastropoda; order Neogastropoda; family Conidae; genus Conus; species Conus ventricosus. Next base: position 72,872,040 of record CM031611.1, read on the forward strand.
GCTGATCAGGTGGAGACCATTAAAAATCCAGGGGCGTGTTGAAGCAGAAAAAAATTAGCAGAGTGGAACAGACAAAAAAAAAAATTTTACAGAATAGACTCATCAGAAAACATAACACCGCCAACGCCAGAACAAGTTGATTTCAATCCAGCTAAAAAACTCCATGTGATTCAAGGCCTACAGCGCCAAATTCTTCAGGTATATTGAACTTTAAAAACTGTTGCCATTTTGCGCCCTTGCTGCGCTAGGGGCGGTTATTACGGTTAAAAAATATATAACCAATGGCCAACAAAAACAAAAAGAAGTTAAAACACCTGAACCATAAATACAGAAAAAGACAACTGCACTGCAAAACCGCCAAAAACAAAGCATCATTTGATCCATTTATAAATGCAAAATATTTTAAATTTTTTTAATAAAAAATAGATCAGCGTATTATAAAAAGATAAAAAAAGTCAATAAATAAAGACATGGAGTCTATAAAAGACATTTTCCATAACCAAATGTAATCAATGCGGTTTGCTAGATGTTAAAAACTTCATTAAGATCTATGCGGACCCGAACTCGCGCAGAGAACGCCCGAGCAAATATTCTCAGTGATGACGGTTTTTTGACGTGTGTTACTATATTAGACATTTACAGTTAAGATAAAAACATAGATTGGTATTTTTTTTGATAATTATAAATAACTAATAAGACTTGTTGTACTTAAGGAGGACTTAAACAAAACTTATTAAGAACTTGATCAAGAACCTTAATCAAGAACTTATTAAGAACTTGAAGTAACTTTAATTAAAACTTAATTAATTTTCCTTAAGGATTGACTTTATAAGAATTTTAGAGGACTTAATTAAAAACATTGGAAGTGACTTGGGTTAAGAACTTGGGGTGGCTTACTTAAAATCTCTCACGTAGAGGAAACTTAATTAAAAACTAACAGTTACTTTATAACCTTTACCAACAGTCGTCAAAAAGTGGGTAACAGGATACACGTTCCATAAAAAGGTCGCAAGGGCTATAAGCCTTTAACAAGTCTTGGATGTTAAACTAGTTACTTTCAGTGGCCTATTATTAACTTGGCTGCGTCTCATAATTTAACCCTGTTGGTTTTGGTCCCTGGTGACAGTGTGTCATCACACACACACACACGCATACACAACCGCGTTACACTGGGTCTAATATCACATAAAGTGAAAAGACGTAAATCAAAGAACAAACACACACACGCGCGCAGCATCACACACACACAACACACACACACATACTACCGCACAGCCTGCTAAACAAACACACGCGAACGGCATTTGCGCCGCACACACTTACTCACACACACACCACAACACACATGCCGCCCATGTAACATTGCTGCGGCCCCGGGCGATCCATTGATAACTACGCACTATCCATTACTTACTATGGGGGCCAGCCAAGCAGACCCCCACACACGCAGAAAAGAGAGAGAGAAGAGAACGCCAGTGAGAATGATACGTAGTTTGACAGTGAGCAAATAATTATACGGCAAGCGGCGAGCGAACGCTGGTGTATGTGTGTGTGGGTGTTATCAACTTACCTTTCGGCTGATGTACCGTGTTGGTGTTTTCAGCTTTAACAATCAAACAAGCCGCGAACCGTAGCAGGTTGAGCGTTAGGCCTTGGCCGTTGCTTGCACACACACACACACATACGTACCTTGCGCACACCACACACACACACACAACACACACACACATTACGTACGCGTGGCGCACCCACACACACACACACAAACAACGCACGCACACCCAAACTTACACTATACACACATACTTACGCGCACACCTGCGAAACAGAACCACACACAGCATTTGCTCCCCACACAAACGCCACCTGTCTAGAGTCGCGCACGCAGCTTATCGATTGCATCACGAAAAGTAGTAATATGGGTCTCCCTTACACGTGATTGCACCACACACCAAAAGTAAGCTTAAATATAAGAATTCAAACTACTCCGCTATTGGTCGTTGCCACCGCAGGCGTCACACTTCGAGTTTGGAGTTGCTGAGTCAGGCTGCACTTCCCTCATTAGTTGGTCACACAGTTCGATTTCATAACCAAGTCTTGGTCAAGTTCACACCCCATCCAGAATGAAGACAGGTGCCAGCCATCCAGACCAGAGGCCACCACCACCACCCAAAAAATCCCAGGCAAACCTACTCTGGGGTTTCCCCCCTGAAGGCATGGTCCGACACAAAGTACGCCTGCTAATAAAAATTTAAATCCAAATACGGCCATCTCAGAATGGGTTTTGCTATTTATTATGTTAAAAAAATTGTATTTTTATTATCTACAATAAATTATGTTTGTAGCGGGCTGGCATAATTTTTCAAATCATCAAATATAAACACGCACACAGCAAAATATGTCCCACACACTACAGTTGTCCCCAATCCAAACCAATTTTTAAAGTCTCCAGAAACACATGCCACTCACAACTCAACCACCAGCAATGGAAATGACGAGCAGTGCTGCTTTTAAGCCCTGCACTTAATTTAAATAAGACTGCGTTGGTTCAAAATCGCCATGCCCAGTCACGCGGTAAGTAAAATCGGATATTGCAGAGTCCTTAGTAGCCGCACTACAATTAAAGGCTAACGTTGTATCTGAGCCGTTCAGCGCCACAACCTGCAGCTTTCCCCCTGCTTACTCTATGGCGTGTTCAGTCCCGGCACTATTCTCCTACCTACTCTCTGAAACTTAGTAAATTAGTATAACGGATAACCCCTGCACATAATTGTTTTGTTTGTAGATAATCGTTATGTTTTGGTTATTAAAGCTAACATGTTCAAGAACGAGAATACCAATCCAGTTACTTTCGGCCCCGAAACTGGTGATGGCGGAGTGCCCAGGATTGTATTTCTACTTTCTCTCGCGTGATACCCCTTTAAAAAATAACAATTGAACATCTCTACAAACGTCTCAACTAAACATACAAAATCAAAAGAACAGACATACGAAACAAAATCATGATCATATATTTTTGTAAGCAATCCATTAATGTTCCAATGTAGGAAAGAAAACGGTTTTGATGTATTACACACACTGGCATCATTAAACTCATTTCTCAACTCGGACGAGTTCGAACTATTTACATTTTCATTCAACACACCCAGGGCATCACTGTCCACGTGCTCAGGTGACACAAAAACATCGTCACAGAACACGGGTGCACAGTTTTCACGTGGCGTCGCCAGCTCACTGCCACTGTCGTGTGGTGACCAGGTAACCGTGTCGCCTCAGTAGACGTTCCCTCCACAGCCGCGGACAAAGATCGGGGATGAGAAAGGGACCGGCCGGAACCCTATTTCATTGGCACGAGATGGTCACCTGAGTCCAACATATACTGGATACCGTCCACTAGCAGATGATCATGGATCATGGTGGCCCGTTTCCCGTCACTTCGCGTTTTTCAGATGAGGTGTCAGTTTTTCTTCGCATTGAAGAGAGAGAGAGAGAGAGAGAGAGAGAGAGAGAGAGAGAGAGAGAGAGAGAGAGAGAGGAGAGAGAGAGAGAGAGAGACAGAGACAGAGACAGAGACAGAGAAACAGAGAGAGAGATATCAGTGACCGTCATAGGATGCCCCTTTGATCATTGTTGATTAGAACATACAAAGTGTTTTGATGATGGATGATCATAATCACAGAGAGAGGCAGGGAGTGAGGGGGTGCAGTAGAAGAGTCTGGTGTTAAGGGCTATGATTACGAGCCATAGTCAGGAACTGCGAGTTGATGATCGCGATAGGCACCCGACAGAAATGAAGATTTGGGGAAATGTAACTGATGAAAATAGAGCTTGTGCTGCTTTCTACAGAATTAATACGATCCCTATCATACGTCTGTGACTTTGTAATGAAATCAGAAACACGTCATCATCTCTTCTAGTTGGCATGCTAAACTGTCTTCAAAATTACAGTGGACCTATGATTAGTTTCGGTTTTGTGACAGGTAAAAAATTGCCTTAATTAAAAGTTTTCAACATCATTTGCCTTTTTGCTGGAAAAACAAACAAACAACAAACAAACAAACAAGCAACAACTGGCTTTCAAATAAAAGTCGCCTGGCCATTTTTTTTGCTGCACCTAACGAAAACCGTGTTGTGTGAATTTGATATTTGACCCTTATGAGAGGTGACTGGTCGATCTACCATTGTGGATATGGCTGATACATTATGATAAGTTCTGAGCAGATCAAGGTTTTGTGGAGGAAAATCAGTTCATGACCATGGCAGCATGTGTTTGAACGAGCACAAGAACAACAGTTAAAATTGCACACGACTGTTATTCACTGTGCACACAAAAAAATAAATAAACACCTTGATGACAGCATCTGTGAGTGTCTCAAGAGAAAAGCAAAAACGTAACACTGGAAGGTCCGGCGACAACATAACCAAAGGAGACAATGTGAACACACAATCTACACAGTTTTTGTAGTGACAAGGGTTTCAAAGTGGGGAGCATGTGGGCGGAAATTGAAACAGGGCAAAGACAAAAGGACTCTGCCGCCAACAAAAGAATAAACAAATCACAAAGCTGAAGGCGTTTTGACGTATTTGGTCTTCTTTCAGGCAAGACAAATGACATTCAAAACAATGACAATGAAAGACAAACAGACACTTATATGACTCTTCAAACTATCTGCAAAAAAGACAATGGACATTCAAAACAATGAAAATGAAAGACAAACAGACACTTATATGACTCTTCAAACTATCTGCAAAAAAGACAATGGATTGCAAATGAGTTTGAAGGGAAGCAATACGGGTAAAAATGAGGAAAAACAATAACAACAATAACAATAGCGACAAAAAAGAAAAGAAGGAGAAGAAGAAAGAGAAGAAGAAGAAGAAGGAGGAGGAGGAGGAGGAGGAGGAGGAGGAGGAGGAGGAGGAGGAGGAGGAGGAGGAGGGGAAGAAGAAGAAGGAGGAGAAGGAGGTGGAGGAGGAGGAGAGGAGGAGGAGGAGGAGGAGAAACAAGGACACAACAGTAAAAGTGTAAGTCGTGACAAGTTAGGGTTGGTGCGGTGGGGGGCGGGAGTGGGGGAGTGGGGGAGGGGTGGAAGAGATTCAGTAAGATAAGACGAAGAATAGCTTCTGTGCAGATGTGAAGGTACGTGCGCTTAAAGGTGAGGTACCGTTTCGCCCTTTTTCATTTTGCCCTGCCAGGGCGAACTGGGACTTCCACAACACGATCCTGGCAGTGTCATTTCGTCCTGTCTACCAATGTCATCTCGCCCTTTTCCAATGTTCAGGGTTACTTCCCATTTGGTCTACTCCCATTTCGCCTACTCAGAAATGTGTGAGCACGACTTGGCCTAACGGCCTTCGTTCATTCGTCCTTCGTCCTCTCTCGGGCTTCGCCCTACTCTAATCTAAAGACCATCGATTCTGCTTTGGAGTAGACTGGGACACTGGTTACGCCAGGGGGGAGCCTTGCAGTAGGAACGTTAGGGCGAAATAGGAAAGGGCGAAAGGGAACAGGACGAAATGGGAAAGGGCGAAATGAAAAAGGGCGAAACGGGATGACACCCGCTGAAAACGGAAAAACTCCGAAGAAAGGCTTAAATGGAAGAATGTGAGAGTGGTTTATTGGTGTCAGAAAAAGGGGTCAGTTCTGCTAGTGGAAAATCATTTCAAGGAAAAGCCCTGACACTGTCACTGGAAATGGCGCATGAGGATTTGAAACGGTTGAGTAGTTACTCCGTGCAAGTGGTTGAACAGTGTGAAAGCATCACTGCAGAAGTGTTTAGCTGAGCGAAAAGTATGGCAGATCTATACAGAGGCGATACAATCTCGAGCTTATATAGCACAAATGAAACAGGCTTTTATTGCCAAGCTCGGCCGACTACTTCTGGAGAGAGAGAGAGAGAGAGAGAGAGAGAGAGAGAGAGAGAGAGAAGAGAGAGAGAGAGAGAGAGAGGAGAGAGAGAGAGAGAGAGAGAGAGAGAGAGAGAGAGAGAGAGAGAGAGAGAGAGAGAGAGAGAGAGAGAGAGAGAGAGAGATGCTGGCATGAACATTTCAAAAGACCGCATCATTGTGAGCATAACTGCCAATGCTACAGCGGACAATGTAGAAACACTTGTCCATTGATGTAGGGCATAGAAGTCATTTTCGTGAGGTCATGTTTTCGAGGTCAGAACATAATCTCTCTGTCTCTCTGTCTCTCTGTCTCTGTCTCTGTTTCTGTCTGTCTCTCTCTCTCTCTCTCTCTCTCTCTCTCTCTCTCTCTCTCTCTCTCTCTTTCTCTCTCTCTCTCTGTCTGTCTCTCTGTCTCTGTCTCTCTCTTTCTGTTATTTTAATGTTGATAAACAATAACCACCACACTCCCCACAGAGAGAGAGAGAGAGAGAGGAGAGAGAGAGAGAGAGAGAGAGAGAGAGAGAGAGAGAGAGAGAGAGAGAGAGAGAGAGAGAGAGAGAGAGAGAGAGAGAGACGCACACGTATCACACACACACACACACACACACACACACACACACACACACACACACACACACACACACACACACACACACACACACACACACACATTTGTAGGATTCCAAATTTCAGCCCTCTGTCCCATTCAAAGAACGGTGTTGAGGAGAATCGCACACCTTGTCGACATGCCTATGTTGACGCCGCGCAGTTTGTGCCTCATAAAGAATCTGGCCAGAAAAAACCTGTTCTTGTCATGGCCTTAGCAGGAACATTCCTACTCTTACTGCTGATGTTGCTGCTGTTGTTGCTGCTGCTGCTGCTGCTTCTGCAGCAGCAGCTTCTGCTCTTATTGCTGCTTTTGCTAATAATGGCACATCAAATAACACTACTGCCGTGACTGCTAGACTTGCTGGTGCTACAAACACCCCCACCACCCGCCACCACCACCGCCCGTTCTAATACTAATGTCGTTGCTGCTGCTTCAGGTGCTGCTCCTGTCATTGCTGTTGCTGCTGAGCTATTGATGATTGCTGCTACTACTTCTACTACAACTGCAATAACTCGTCCTTCTTCTACTAAAGCATTTACTTCTACAGCTGCTGCTGCTGCTACTACTACTACAACTACTACTACTACTACTACTACTACAACTACTACTACTACTACTACTACTACTACTACTACTACTACTACTACTACTACTGCGGCTATCGCCTCTGCAGCAGCTGCTACTGCTGCTGCTGCTGCTGCCTATGATGCTACTTCTGCTTAAACTATTAATGCCACTACTATTATATTTACTGTTTCATTACGTCTGCTTCTTTGCATTGTTCTGCATCTGCCACTATTGATGTTATTGGTGCTGCTTCTACTACAAAGAGACACAGGATCAGTGCAATTTACCTCTGTGTGTGTGTGTGTGTGTGTGTGTGTGTGTGTGTGTGTGTGTGTGTGTGTGTGTGTGTGTGTGTGTGTGTGTGTGTGTGTGCGTGCGTGCGTGCGTGTGTGTGTGTGTGTGTGTGTGTGTGTGAGAGAATGTGCGTGCGCGCGCGCGCGTGAGCATGTGAATGTCCTAATACAGACATGTTGATTGAAGCAGGATGTGAGTTCTGTCTTTATGAAGCGAAACTGGCAGCATGTCTGTGGTATGAAAGGGGAAGGTGAGTCAGGGAGAGGCAGAACATGTCTGGGTACCAGCAGCACCAAAACACAACAGGCGTGTCTGTCAGTAAGAACGATCGCTGTCGTCATTGATCATCCTAGGTGTCACCACAGGAGGCAGACCATGCCCTGTCCTTGCCAGCCATTTCTTTTACCTCAAGGAGGCTTGTTAACAAGGGCTGGGTCATGGAAGGGAATACAGGCAATCTGGAATATAATTATCTCATGTTCTGTTGTACACTTGGCTCTGAGTTCAGCGTATGATTTCAACCAGCATTAAGTTCCGGGAAAGCTGGCACACCACCAGGAAACAGGAAGAATAGATTGGTTAGGGAAATAGGGGTGGGAAAGTCTGGGTAAAGTTGATTTACGGCTACTCGGTACCCGGAATTAATGCTTCCATTGCGATGGCGCTCAACCTTGACTGTTTACTTTTTTTTTTTTTACCGATGCTTGTTGGCTATAGTTAACAATGAATCAAAGTTCCATTTAGTTCTGCCAGTCGGTGTCTGTTGATACATACCAGATGACGCGTCACCTGTTGTCAGATGTTTGGAGCTTTCCATCGTGAAAGGCACGTGAGTCGTGTTCTTTGTGAAACCGAAGTGCCTGTCTGTGATTTACTGAACAAAGTGTTCGCTGTTGAAATTGTTCTTCTTCTCAACGATTTATTGTGTTGTGGTCAATGCATTCTATCAAATTGCACACACACACACACACACACACACACACACACACACACACACACACACACACACACACACACACACACACACACACATTTTAAATTTATTAATATTATACCTGCCAACTACCATCTGCTTGACAACTGGTATTTACATGTGCCACATCATGATGATCATGCAAATGATCATCCACACAACATTCTTCTGCATCAGGTGGTACTGTCTCCTCACGTGTCTCAGACAATATCTCAGCAATCATCTGCAAATGGTAATTGTTTTACATTTACACTTGCAGCCATGCAGGGTTCCAGAGGTATCAGTTAAAGGGAACTGCTTAAAATTCAGTGAAGAAATACTATGTATCATAATGAAAACAGAGTAGGTAGTTGATCATCTGCACCAAAGATATAATTTAAAATAGGCATCACACTTTCAGAATAATTTATCAACGCAACAACAGAAACAACAAAGTTAACCTTTGGAATTTACTGCCATGAAAGTCGATGGAAAAAAAAATACTACATAAAAGCGTTCTATAACATTAGGTGAGATCATATTACAACATCAATAACAAAGAAAAAAAGATTCAAATGCAGTATCTTTTGTCTTTTAATTTTTGTAACACAATGGAAACATCAAAACCCCACAAATTGCCTATTAATGATAGCAGTACTAATACAATTTAACACATATACAATGTAACATGCAAGTCACACACACACACACACACACACACACACACACACACACACACACACACACACACACACACACACACACACACACACACAGTAATATCATCTGGCGATGAAAAGACATTAAACAAACCTCTGAACTGAACACACACACAGCACTTAACACACACATTGGCATGTACACAACTTTCCCCCTGGCAAACTGTCATGCTCACCACACCACATCACATCACTACATGACAAGGGCACATGATGTTAGATCACATCTGTTTTAACACTGCATTGTCATTTAATTCAATGATACACTACAGTGTGAAATGTAACACATGATTGTTCTGATTCATTTGAAGTACCTATACTTTTGCTAGTTTAGCTGAACATTGCATGTCACTATCAACTATGTACACACTACACATGTGATACTGTTTCACTATCAACTATGTACACACTACACATGTGATACTGTTCAATAAAACAAGGACTTACTCTTTGGCGTTCCCTTTTCTGATAAGCTCCTCTCACGCTGTTCACACCTTTCAGTACACTCGTTGAGCACACAGGTGCTGTGAGAGCTGCTGTGGTCGTGGTACATGTTGCTGATGCAGACTGGCAGTTTGATACAGTGGCTGTTGTGGTAACAACTGTTGAAAACTGGGTTGTGACTGCCAAGCGGTGCGGTTTGTGGGTTGTGGGCACAGCCCCTGGGAGTAACATTCTTTTTCGTTTCATCTGAAAGCTACCTAGCAGCGCATAGCTGGCAGGGTAGCAATCAGGCTCAAAATGAAGATGACACACGGCCGAGTTCTTGTTTGGTGTGCCAAAGGAAGGTCCGAAGTTGGCCCGGCATGTTTGCACGAACTGAATCCACTTCTTTCGAGTATCTGGATCAGATGGAAATGTGTGCAAAGAATATCCATCTCCTGCTGAGCTGTTGCACTCGCCTACAGCACAATATCTGCCACACTTTCGTGACTTCTTGGGCTGTGGGGGATCGCAACTCACGTTGATTTCACTTGGCGTTGCCATGTTGTGTAGGTCGTGGCTGACGGCCAGTCCATCAATTGACGTCACGGTTTTCGGTGTACCGCGCGGGGTTTGAACAGGTGTGCAAAAGTCGTTTTTTATCAATTAAATTCTTCCGGCGATTTAAAAAAAAATGAATACCACTCTGAAGTTATATGATATGTAGACCTGTTTTTAACAAATTATCGAAAATCTCTAAAGTAGACCTTTAAATTATTCGATTACAATGATTAGCGTCCATTCGCTAAGTCTTCTGTGAACCATACTTTGAATAAATCGTCTCAACATAAAACCTACTCCGTTAAAATCGCTCATCCCCACTCCCACTCTGTCTACCATCCCTTTTCTCCTCCCCCTACCTACCATTCTCTCTTCCCCACCCTCCTCTGACATCTCTCTCTCTGTGTAGTTTTTGTTTGTTTGTTTGCTTGTAAGTTTCCTTTTGTTTTACCATCCCCCATCTCATTAGTGCTTTTATGAGCAGTTTGCTTATCATTGTAGAATTAGATTATCATGTTGGTATGTTGAATTGTCTGTATGAATGATATGTGCTGAAATAATGTATGCATGACAAGGACAGATTGTAAGACTAGGCTTTGGCCTAAAATCTTCATCCTTGGGTATTAAAGATCAATCAATCAATCAATCAATCAATCAATCGCTCTCTCTCTCTCTTTTCTCTCTCTCTCTCTCTCTCTCTCTCTCTCTCTCTCTCTCTCTCTCTCTCTCTCTCTCTTCTCTCTCTCTCTCCGGGTCTGTTTCGGTCTTGCTTTCCCACCATTCATTAGAGGCACGTTGGAGGTGTCCTGGAAATCAAGAAATCAGTCAGACACCGGCAAAGAAAAGAAGGAGATGTGAACAGAGGCGGGAAAACATTGCAGCTACCTCCTGAAGGACACTATTGAGTATCGTTCAAAGTGCTCAGCGAGTTTTGCACAGGGGTTTTCCTGTTTGTTCAGTGTGGTCGTGGTGAACAGGGAGGACATCAGAGAATGCTTACTCGGTGCACTTTCTTAATTGCTCTTTTTTGTTATCCTATTCCTACTAATGAAATATTTTCACATTTCATCGTTTTCTTGCAGCACTTTCTTCTTTTTCTCCCATACCTTGCTTCCCTTGCTGTCTTGGGAGACAGATGGATTGCAATGTTCTCCCCGTGGTGGAGACAGATGGATTGCAATGTTCTCCCCGTGGTGGAGACAGATGGATTGCAATGTTCTCCCCGTGGTGGAGACAGATGGATTGCAATTCTCTCCCCGTGGCGGAGACAGATGGATTGCACTGTTCTCCCCGTGGTGGAGACAGATGGATTGCAATGTTCTCCCCGTGGTGGAGACAGATGGATTGCACTGTTCTCCCCGTGGCGGAGACAGATGGATTGCAATGTTCTCCCTGTGGTGGAGACAGATGGATTGCAATGTTCTCCCCGTGGTGGAGACAGATGGATTGCAATTTCTCTCCCGTGGCGGAGACAGATGGATTGCACTGTTCTCCCCGTGGTGGAGACAGATGGATTGCAATGTTCTCCCCGTGGTGGAGACAGATGGATTGCACTGTTCTCCCCGTGGCGGAGACAGATGGATTGCAATGTTCTCCCCGTGGTGGAGACAGATGGATTGCAATGTTCTCCCCGTGGTGGAGACAGATGGATTGCACTGTTCTCCCCGTGGCGGAGACAGATGGATTGCAATGTTCTCCCCGTGGCGGAGACAGATGGATTGCAATGTTCTCCCCGTGGTGGAGACAGATGGAGTGCAATGTTCTCCCGTGGCGGAGACAGATGGATTGCAATGTTCTCCCCGTGGTGGAGACAGATGGATTGCAATGTTCTCCCCGTGGTGGAGACAGATGGATTGCAATGTTCTCCCCGTGGTGGAGACAGATGGATTGCAATGTTCTCCCCGTGGCGAAGACAGATGGATTGCAATTGGTCTCCCCGTGGCGGAGACAGATGGATTGCAATGTTCTCCCCGTAGTGGAGACAGATGGATTGCACTGTTCTCCCCTGGTGGAGACAGATGGATTGCACTGTTCTCCCCGTGGTGGAGACAGATGGATTGCAATGTTCTCCCCTTGGTGAAGACAGATGTATTGCAATGTTCTCCCCGTGGTGGAGACAGATGGATTGCAATGTTCTCCCGGTGGTGGAGACAGATGGATTTCAATGTTCTTCCCGTGGTGGAGACAGATGGATTGCAATGTTGTCCCTGTGGTGGAGACAGATGGATTGCACTGTTCTCCCCGTGGCGGAGACAGATGGATTGCAATATTCTTCCCGTGGTGGAGACAGGTGGATTGCAATGTTCTCCCCGTGGTGGAGACAGATGGATTGCACTGTTCCCCCCTGGTGGAGACAGATGGATTGCAAGTTCTCCTCGTGGTGGAGACAGATGGATTGCAATGTTCTCCCCGTGGTGGAGACAGATGGATTGCAATGTTCTCCCCTGGTGGAGACAGATGGATTGCAATGTTCTCCCCTGGTGGAGACAGATGGATTGCAATGTTCTCCCCGTGGCGGAGACAGATGGATTGCACTGTTCTCCCGTGGTGGAGACAGATGGATTGCAATGTTCTCCCCGTGGTGGAGACAGATGGATTGCAATGTTCTCCCCGTGGTGGAGACAGATGGATTGCAATGTTTCCCCGTGGTGGAGACAGATGGATTGCAATGTTCTCTCCGTGTTGGCGCAGAATTAAAGGTGGTAGATCTCAGTCAGGTGCCATGGATGGAATTACAAAACCAGGGCATGTGCAGCTGATAAGTATCGCCCAGGAGGTGAAAGGCGACTGTAGGCACTGGTAACAAGCGGTTATGATCAATGTACATAATTCTATGGACCCGGCATTCTATCAGAGAAGAGTTAATCATGAATGCATTGACACCCACTTCTTTACCACATCTTACCACACCACCACCCCTACACCACCACTCTTTCACCTCCTACACTGTGGCTACGTCATCTTATACATTTATGGGAACAGCGTCCGCTAACCCGGAGTGAAATTACCGAAGAATGCTGTTCCCCCATTTAGTGCTAATAGTTTGTGGCTTAAGAGACGTGACAGGTGAGGTAGCACCTGTCTTCAGGTATCACATCAATTGTAAAAGAAATATGCTCTGTGTGTTGTGTTGTGCCGGCTTTTCTCTGCTAAAGGTGATCTGTCAGTCAGTTATTTGTGCGGCTCAGGAGTGCTGAGTCACAACGCGCTTTACTACTATAGAATATATGACGTTCTGTGGCACTTTTCTACGCAGCGATGTATTTTGTTGCAATAGTTTAAGTCTAGATGGTTTTCTATTTTCATTGCAGTAAGGCAATTTTAAATTTCTGTTCTTACAACTTTATTTCTATATAGTAATTTCAGAATCATGTCGATGGCATCATACCTGTGTTGCTCCTTCCCGCCGTCCATACACAACCATTCACATACATGTCCTGTCACAGCTTTATATACTGACAAGATTGGTGGGGTGTGAGCACAGTCACATCGTCACGAGGGAACCTGACAGAGGAGGAGACACAGCATTTCTACCGTGCCACCTGGTTAGTGTTCAATTGTGCCTTTTAGCAAATATTCATAGACACCTCAACCTCTGGAACATCTCGGGAGCGCTCCCAGTCATCTGCTTCGTTCAATAAATCCCACTCCTACGCTTCAGGCGTGACAGATTTTACAACTGCTTGCTGCCTTTCCCCGAGTATAACATTGTAGCTGCAGCTTCTGCTGGTGCAATTCTGCATCAGGTAGCACTAATCGCATGCGTGATCATATCAAGCACTAGGAAATGGCTCCCTTTGTACTTTCAATGGGTCAGAGATGCTTGGCATGAACTCTGGAATGTCAAACCTTTTTGTTTGTCAGTGCCAGAGAGGGCGCGAGCGGTTATGAAATGTTCTCATGTCACCAGGCTTGTAGTCGAGGATAAGAATTTACATTCAAACCTGAGGATGAAACTAATTCTAGGAGCCGTTTGCCACATTTCACTTTAAACGAGACTTCTTTGGAGGATGTTTATTTCCATGCAGTCCATCACCCTGTTGCTGGGCTGTGTTCTTGATTCGGTTGGCATCTTCTGTCTCCTTATCTCTGGCATTACTATGTCAACTTTTCGTTTTTCGTATTGCCTTTGACCAGTCTTTCATTTCTGTTAACCCTAGTCTCTGTCTGTTAATATGGTTTGTCCAGCTATTTCTATTAACTCCAGCTTTACTTTGTCAGTTTCAACACCTCATAGATATTTTGTTTTCTGTTTATATTCAGTTTAGGTCCAGCTGATGCAACAGTATTGTATCACGATTCCTCAAGCAGGCAAGGTGATAGCCTGGCTATTCCTCAAGCAGGCAGGGTGATGGCCTGGCTATTCCTCAAGCAGGCAGGGTGATGGCCTGGCTATTCCTCAAGCAGGAAGGGTGATGGATGGCCTGGCTATTCCTCAAGCAGGAAGGGTGATGGCCTGGCTATTCCTCAAGCAGGAAGGGGGATGGCCTGGCTATTCCTCAAGCAGGCAGGGTGTGATGGCCTGGCTATTCCTCAAGCAGGCAGGTTGTGATGGCCTGGCTATTCCTCAAACAGGCAGGGTGATAGACTGGCTATTCCTCAAGCAGGCAGGGTGATAGCCTGGCTATTCCGCAAGCAGGCAGGGTGATGGCCTGGCTATTCCTGAAGCAGGCAGGGTGATGATGGCCTGGCTATTCCTCAAGCAGGCAGGGTGATGGCCTGGCTATTCCTCAAGCAAGCAGGGGGATGACCTGGCTATTCCTCAAGCAGGCAGGGTGTGATGGCCTGGCTATTCCTCAAGCAGACAGGGTGATAGCCTGGCTATTCCTCAAGCAGGCAGGGAGATAGCCTGGCTATTTTTGTTTTGCATTCCTCATTGACGGATTGTAGGGGCTGGTTCAGTTTTGCTAGGGGCAGCAAAGTTCAACATCAGTCAGACCAGACTGGTCTCTGGGCCATGCCCTTGTGTCATTGTGGATTTTGTTCCTCCTCGAGTCCACTGTGGTAGTGATCCTGTTGTGCAATAGTACAGGACACTGGGGCTTTAGGATCCGCATGAATTACAAGAACTATTTGCTTCGGATGTCACAGTGGTGACTTGAGGGTCACATTAGTCTTTTATCTGCAAGCTTTGTTCTGACATATACATGGTCTTGTTTCCGTCTTTTTATACATCTCACCATTATCATACCAATATGAAAGGTTCTTTATGGGCTTTTCTTTCAGTGACGAATTGGCTTTTGGAGTGTTGTTTCTTTCCGCAGTGAGAGACTCCGTGACTTCTTGGTTCGAAACTCAGCCAGGAGGAAGCCACTGGCTCGTTTCACAGCCTCGGTGTTTTGCGTGTTTCATTTTCCCTTGTTATGATTACTGTTGTTAATCATTATTATCATCAGTTGTGATACCTTTACCATAATCATCATTATAACTGTTAATACAACTTCATAACTGTTGCAACTATTATATTCACTAGTAATCTTAGTTTATTATGATAAACTGCAATATTTTTGACATTCCAACTTATCCATTTTCCAGCCTCTTGTATAATCACTCTCATTAGTATAGGGCTATAATTATGATTATCATTATAACTATTGATGTATCGATTAAATTCCCTCTTTCTCATAATTTGTAGCCTCCTTCTCCTCTTTGTTCGTTCTGTCCTCTCCCTCCACCTTCATCCTCTTCCTCCCTTCCCTTATTACTAGTAGTAGTAGTAGTAGTAGTAGTAGTAGTAGTAGTAGTAGTAGCAGAAGTAATATAATTATAATTGTTATCGTTCATTTTTATTACCGTTACTTTTATTATTA
>CM031611.1:72890364-72892864 GCA_018398815.1 Conus ventricosus
CAATCACACCAAAAATCACGATACAGATTTCACAAACATTTCTCCCCCTGGCCAAAAACCTCAGGGGGAGCAGCCAGTCGCCCAGTTCAGGGAAACACTGACGGGAGTTGGATGGACCAGTAGCCTGGGAAGATTTTTATAACCCCGACGTATCGGGACGAATTTATTTCTTACCCCGCTGTGCCGGAAGGAATCTATTTGTTACCCCGCTATGTCGGGAGGACTTTATTTGGCACCCCGCTGCGCCCGGAAGGAGTTCCGAGTGGAATTCTGTGTATCCTGGCAATGAAGATTATAATTTTGAATCTTTGGGATATGAGTCCCCATATGTACCGACCAGTGTCGTGAATTTATGGAAATGACAATAGTGTAGAACAAAAATAAAAAGGAAGTAAAAAGAAAATGTATGGGCCAAAGTGAAGGGCAAGCTTGATGTGACTTAATATACTTTGGAGAGAAAAATAAGAAAGAAATAAAAACCCCGCTGAGGTTGTTGGCCAGGGGGAGAAATGTTCGTGAAATCTTTATAGCGATTTTTGGTGTGATTGGAGTCAGATTGCGGTTGTGCCCGGAGAGGTCGAGTCTCGTGTGCAGGTGTATGCGATTGCGCGCGTGTGGGCGAGGCACGGCCATTGTGATACAGATGTATGTGGAGGCTATATGCAACTTCAAACATATAGTGAAACAGATCACAACCGAGTAAATCTGTGGCAGAAAAAAAAAGAAAAAGTCCACAGTGGCATAAACATTTCAAAAGACAGAATCATTGTGATCATGATTACCGCGCTACCAGGGTGAAAGAGATCAACTTGTCATTGGACAAAGGGCATAGACAGGATTTTCATTTAGGACAAAAACAAATCTCTCTCTCTCTCTCTCTCTCTCTCTCTCTCTCCTCTCTCTCTCTCTCTCTCACCAATATGTTAAAAACACTACAACCCCCCCCCCCCCCCCCGCACACACACACACGCATTACGATTTCTTTTCAGTCTCATCTGCACAGTTCATTCCAGCTCCACGTCCACAGCCACAGCCTGGCTTATCTCACACAGCCCTGGCAACGGCAATCCTCAGGGAGCAGTCAATGTCACCCTGGCTTATCTCACGCAGCCCTGGCAACGGCAATCCTTAGGGAGCAGTCAATGTCATCCTGGCTTATCTCACGCAGCCCTGGCAACAGCAATACTAAGGGAGCAGTCACTGTCAAGTCATTATAAGGCAACCTACCAGAGGAAACACTTCACTGCTGGAAAGGCATGGTGCTCAGTGGCGCATACTTTAATCCAACATACGCAGGACACCACATACTAAGGCCCCTACTGACAATACTTGCTTAGCCGCGGAGCTAGCTTGAGTGAACTCTCCTTGTGCAGAGCCCCACGATATCCAACCCATGAGCATGCAGATGCCGGAGACTCTGACAGATTCTCTTCAAGGGCATGGAGAGGAAATGGAAACTGAGGTCACTGTGAGAGTAGGTCATGAAGGGCCACACCATTTGAGACTTTCCTTTTCGACGGGACGAAGAGTATGAAGAGGATGCCACAGATTCCCATTCTGGTCTGAGACTTCATGAAAGGGCTGATCTCTACGCTTACTTTGTTGATATATCCTGGCATCAACCAAGCCTGAGAGATACAGACACCTGCAGTGCTGATAAAGGAGATTTGAGCAACTCTTTCAAAGAGGCATCCATCAAGTGGATGAAACTCAGCGTAGCAAACTCCGCTCTGGCAAGGATCCGGTCGGGGCAGAGAACCCCACAATTGTCGTGATTTAGTCTGCTCAGCCACAGCAACAGGGCATGAAGGCTCACAGAATGCTGAACATATGATGATGTTGCAGGAAACCCTAATACTGTGTGCATGAATAGTAAGTAAGCACGTCACAGATGGCACCGCCGATTGCCGTTCGTGAGGCAAGGGTCATGGCAGGATGGAGGACATCTGGAGTTCATCTGTAATCCCAGACATCACCACACTGTGGACACCGTTCATCCATTAGTCTACACATCACCCGGTTCATTCGATTTGGCCACTGGCTATGGCTTATCCATGGCAACTGGACCTGGTGTGGGGATTGTGAAAGGCTGGGAGGGTGAGTGGGGAGGGGGGGGGGAGGGGGAGACAAAGGGGAGTGGAAGAAATAGCGAGAGGTGGGGGAATGTGTGAGCAAGGGGATGGGTAGGGGAGCGCATGCAGAGAGAAGGTGAAGATGGGGTGGTTATGGTGGTGGTGGTGGTGGTGGGGTTATCGTCTTATGTATCAAAGGACTAACGTGTCGGAAGGGGTTGGATGGTACAGATACTAATATTGTTTTAACTGTGGTACCATTTGAGCGCGCTGTGTCCAAAGAGTACCACTAGTAATACAGCCTTTTGGTTCTTGTTCCTATGAATTGTGTATGTCCTCTATTAGTTTGCCTTAAGCGTCATGGGGACTATTTGAGCGAGTTGCGAGGTGCGCATACATGTGTGTGTGTGTGTGTGTGTGTGTGTGTA
>CM031611.1:72897864-72905364 GCA_018398815.1 Conus ventricosus
TGATACTTTGCACAAGATACGGCGTGTGTGTGCTAACGTACGTCTCATGATTGTGATACTTTGCACAAGATACGGCGTGTGTGTGCTAACGTACGTCTCATGATTGTGATACTTTGCACAGATACGGCGTGTGTGTGCTAACGTACGTCTCATGATTGTGATACTCTGCACAAGATACGGCGTGTGTGTGCTAACGTACGTCTCATGATTGTGATACTCTGCACAAGATAAGGCGTGTGTGTGCTAACGTACGTCTCATGATTGTGATACTCTGCACAAGATAAGGCGTGTGTGTGCTAACGTACGTCTCATGATTGTGATACTCTGCACAAGATACGGCGTGTGTTTTGCTAACGTACGTCTCATGATTGTGATACTCTGCACAAGATACGGCGTGTGTGTGCTAACGTACGTCTCATGATTGTGATACTCTGCACAGATACGGCGTGTGTGTGCTAACGTACGTCTCATGATTGTGATACTTTGCACAAGATACGGGGTGTGTGTGCTAACGTACGTCTCATGATTGTGATACTTTGCACAAGATACGGCGTGTGTGTGCTAACGTACGTCTCATGATTGTGATACTTTGCACAAGATACGGCGTGTGTGTGCTAACGTACGTCTCATGATTGTGATACTCTGCACAAGATACGGCGTGTGTGTGCTAACGTACGTCTCATGATTGTGATACTTTGCACAAGATACGGCGTGTGTGTGCTAACGTACGTCTCATGATTGTGATACTTTGCACAAGATACGGCGTGTGTGTGCTAACGTACGTCTCATGATTGTGATACTTTGCACAAGATACGGCGTGTGTGTGCTAACGTACGTCTCATGATTGTGATACTCTGCACAAGATACGGCGTGTGTGTGCTAACGTACGTCTCATGATTGTGATACTCTGCACAAGATACGGCGTGTGTGTGCTAACGTACGTCTCATGATTGTGATACTTTGCACAAGATACGGCGTGTGTGTGCTAACGTACGTCTCATGATTGTGATACTTTGCACAAGATACGGCGTGTGTGTGCTAACGTACGTCTCATGATTGTGATACTTTGCACAAGATACGGCGTGTGTGTGCTAACGTACGTCTCATGATTGTGATACTTTGCACAAGATACGGCGTGTGTGTGCTAACGTACGTCTCATGATTGTGATACTCTGCACAAGATACGGCGTGTGTGTGCTAACGTACGTCTCATGATTGTGATACTTTGCACAAGATACGGCGTGTGTGTGCTAACGTACGTCTCATGATTGTGATACTTTGCACAAGTACGGCGTGTGTGCGCTAACGTACGTCTCATGATTGTGATACTTTGCACAAGATACGGCGTGTGTGTGCTAACGTACGTCTCATGATTGTGATACTTTGCACAAGATACGGCGTGTGTGTGCTAACGTACGTCTCATGATTGTGATACTCTGCACAAGATACGGCGTGTGTGTGCTAACGTACGTCTCATGATTGTGATACTTTGCACAAGATACGGCGTGTGTGTGCTAACGTACGTCTCATGATTGTGATACTTTGCACAAGATACGGCGTGTGTGTGCTAACGTACGTCTCATGATTGTGATACTTTGCACAAGATACGGCGTGTGTGTGCTAACGTACGTCTCATGACTGTGATACTTTGCACAAGATACGGCGTGTGTGTGCTAACGTACGTCTCATGATTGTGATACTTTGCACAAGATACGGCGTGTGTGTGCTAACGTACGTCTCATGATTGTGATACTTTGCACAAGATACGG
Organism: Conus ventricosus; assembly: GCA_018398815.1. NCBI lineage: Eukaryota > Metazoa > Mollusca > Gastropoda > Neogastropoda > Conidae > Conus > Conus ventricosus. The sequence goes on from CM031611.1 coordinate 72,899,634, forward strand.
CGTGTGTGTGCTAACGTACGTCTCATGATTGTGATACTTTGCACAAGATACGGCGTGTGTGTGCTAACGTACGTCTCATGATTGTGATACTCTGCACAAGATACGGCGTGTGTGTGCTAACGTACGTCTCATGATTGTGATACTTTGCACAAGATACGGCGTGTGTGTGCTAACGTACGTCTCATGATTGTGATACTCTGCACAAGATACGGCGTGTGTGTGCTAACGTACGTCTCATGATTGTGATACTCTGCACAAGATACGGCGTGTGTGTGCTAACGTACGTCTCATGATTGTGATACTTTGCACAAGATACGGCGTGTGTGTGCTAACGTACCTCTCATGATTGTGATACTTTGCACAAGATACGGCGTGTGTGTGCTAACGTACCTCTCATGATTGTGATACTTTGCACAAGATACGGCGTGTGTGTGCTAACGTACCTCTCATGATTGTGATACTCTGCACAAGATACGGCGTGTGTGTGCTAACGTACGTCTCATGATTGTGATACTCTGCACAAGATACGGCGTGTGTGTGCTAACGTACGTCTCATGATTGTGATACTTTGCACAAGATACGGCGTGTGTGTGCTAACGTACGTCTCATGATTGTGATACTTTGCACAAGATACGGCGTGTGTGTGCTAACGTACGTCTCATGATTGTGATACTTTGCACAAGATACGGCGTGTGTGTGCTAACGTACGTCTCATGATTGTGATACTTTGCACAAGATATGGCATGTGTGCTAACGTACGTCTCATGATTGTGATACTTTGCACAAGATACGGCGTGTGTGTGCTAACGTACGTCTCATGATTGTGATACTTTGCACAAGATACGGCGTGTGTGTGCTAACGTACGTCTCATGATTGTGATACTCTGCACAAGATACGGCGTGTGTGTGCTAACGTACGTCTCATGTGATACTTTGCACAAGATACGGCGTGTGTGTGCTAACGTACGTCTCATGATTGTGATACTTTGCACAAGATACGGCGTGTGTGTGCTAACGTACGTCTCATGATTGTGATACTTTGCACAAGATACGGCGTGTGTGTGCTAACGTACGTCTCATGATTGTGATACTTTGCACAAGATACGGCGTGTGTGTGCTAACGTACGTCTCATGATTGTGATACTTTGGACAAGATACGGCGTGTGTGTGCTAACGTACGTCTCATGATTGTGATACTTTGCACAAGATACGGCGTGTGTGTGCTAACGTACGTCTCATGATTGTGATACTTTGCACAAGATACGGCGTGTGTGTGCTAACGTACGTCTCATGATTGTGATACTCTGCACAAGATACGGCGTGTGTGTGCTAACGTACGTCTCATGATTGTGATACTCTGCACAAGATACGGCGTGTGTGTGCTAACGTACGTCTCATGATTGTGGTACTTTGCACAAGATACGGCGTGTGTGTGCTAACGTACGTCTCATGATTGTGATACTTTGCACAAGATACGGCGTGTGTGTGCTAACGTACGTCTCATGATTGTGATACTTTGCACAAGATACGGCGTGTGTGTGCTAACGTACGTCTCATGATTGTGATACTTTGCACAAGATACGGCGTGTGTGTGCTAACGTACGTCTCATGATTGTGATACTTTGCACAAGATACTGCGTGTGTGTGCTAACGTACGTCTCATGATTGTGATACTTTGCACAAGATACGGCGTGTGTGTGCTAACGTACGTCTCATGATTGTGATACTTTGCACAAGATACGGCGTGTGTGTGCTAACGTACTTCTCATGATTGTGATACTCTGCACAAGATACGGCGTGTGTGTGCTAACGTACGTCTCATGATTGTGATACTTTCCACAAGATACGGCGTGTGTGTGCTAACGTACGTCTCATGATTGTGATACTTTGCACAAGATACGGCGTGTGTGTGCTAACGTACGTCTCATGATTGTGATACTTTGCACAAGATACGGCGTGTGTGTGCTAACGTACGTCTCATGATTGTGATACTTTGCACAAGATACGGCGTGTGTGTGCTAACGTACGTCTCATGATTGTGATACTTTGCACAAGATACGGCGTGTGTGTGCTAACGTACGTCTCATGATTGTGATACTTTGCACAAGATACGGCGTGTGTGTGCTAACGTACGTCTCATGATTGTGATACTTTGCACAAGATACGGCGTGTGTGTGCTAACGTACGTCTCATGATTGTGATACTTTGCACAAGATACGGCGTGTGTGTGCTAACGTACGTCTCATGATTGTGATACTTTGCACAAGATACGGCGTGTGTGTGCTAAAGTACGTCTCATGATTGTGATACTCTGCACAAGATACGGCGTGTGTGTGCTAACGTACGTCTCATGATTGTGATACTTTGCACAAGATACGGCGTGTGTGTGCTAACGTACGTCTCATGATTGTGATACTTTGCACAAGATACGGCGTGTGTGTGCTAACGTACGTCTCATGATTGTGATACTTTGCACAAGATACGGCGTGTGTGTGCTAACGTACGTCTCATGATTGTGATACTTTGCACAAGATACGGCGTGTGTGTGCTAACGTACGTCTCATGATTGTGATACTTTGCACAAGATACGGCGTGTGTGTGCTAAAGTACGTCTCATGATTGTGATACTTTGCACAAGATACGGCGTGTGTGTGCTAACGTACGTCTCATGATTGTGATACTTTGCACAAGATACGGCGTGTGTGTGCTAACGTACGTCTCATGATTTGATACTTTGCACAAGATACGGCGTGTGTGTGCTAACGTACGTCTCATGATTGTGATACTTTGCACAAGATACGGCGTGTGTGTGCTAACGTACGTCTCATGATTGTGATACTTTGCACAAGATACGGCGTGTGTGTGCTAACGTACGTCTCATGATTGTGATACTTTGCACAAGATACGGCGTGTGTGTGCTAACGTACGTCTCATGATTGTGATACTTTGCACAAGATACGGCGTGTGTGTGCTAACGTACTTCTCATGATTGTGATACTCTGCACAAGCTACGGCGTGTGTGTGCTAACGTACGTCTCATGATTGTGATACTTTCCACAAGATACGGCGTGTGTGTGCTAACGTACGTCTCATGATTGTGATACTTTGCACAAGATACGGCGTGTGTGTGCTAACGTACCTCTCATGATTGTGATACTCTGCACAAGATACGGCGTGTGTGTGCTAACGTACGTCTTATGATTGTGATACTTTGCACAAGATACGGCGTGTGTGTGCTAACGTACCTCTCATGATTGTGATACTTTGCACAAGATACGGCGTGTGTGTGCTAACGTACCTCTCATGATTGTGATACTTTGCACAAGATACGGCGTGTGTGTGCTAACGTACCTCTCATGATTGTGATACTCTGCACAAGATACGGCGTGTGTGTGCTAACGTACGTCTCATGATTGTGATACTCTGCACAAGATACGGCGTGTGTGTGCTAACGTACGTCTCATGATTGTGATACTTTGCACAAGATACGGCGTGTGTGTGCTAACGTACGTCTCATGATTGTGATACTTTGCACAAGATACGGCGTGTGTGTGCTAACGTACGTCTCATGATTGTGATACTTTGCACAAGATACGGCGTGTGTGTGCTAACGTACGTCTCATGATTGTGATACTTTGCACAAGATACGGCGTGTGTGTGCTAACGTACGTCTCATGATTGTGATACTTTGCACAAGATACGGCATGTGTGCTATCGTACGTCTCATGATTGTGATACTTTGCACAAGATACGGCGTGTGTGTGCTAACGTACGTCTCATGATTGTGATACTTTGCACAAGATACGGCGTGTGTGTGCTAACGTACGTCTCATGATTGTGATACTCTGCACAAGATACGGCGTGTGTGTGCTAACGTACGTCTCATGATTGTGATACTTTGCACAAGATACGGCGTGTGTGTGCTAACGTACGTCTCATGATTGTGATACTTTGCACAAGATACGGCGTGTGTGTGCTAACGTACGTCTCATGATTGTGATACTTTGCACAAGATACGGCGTGTGTGTGCTAACGTACGTCTCATGATTGTGATACTTTGCACAAGATACGGCGTGTGTGTGCTAACGTACGTCTCATGATTGTGATACTTTGCACAAGATACGGCGTGTGTGTGCTAACGTACGTCTCATGATTGTGATACTTTGCACAAGATACGGCGTGTGTGTGCTAACGTACGTCTCATGATTGTGATACTTTGCACAAGATACGGCGTGTGTGTGCTAACGTACGTCTCATGATTGTGATACTCTGCACAAGATACGGCGTGTGTGTGCTAACGTACGTCTCATGATTGTGATACTCTGCACAAGATACGGCGTGTGTGTGCTAACGTACGTCTCATGATTGTGGTACTTTGCACAATATACGGCGTGTGTGTGCTAACGTACGTCTCATGATTGTGATACTTTGCACAAGATACGGCGTGTGTGTGCTAACGTACGTCTCATGATTGTGATACTTTGCACAAGATACGGCGTGTGTGTGCTAACGTACGTCTCATGATTGTGATACTTTGCACAAGATACGGCGTGTGTGTGCTAACGTACGTCTCATGATTGTGATACTTTGCACAAGATACGGCGTGTGTGTGCTAAAGTACGTCTCATGATTGTGATACTCTGCACAAGATACGGCGTGTGTGTGCTAACGTACGTCTCATGATTGTGATACTTTGCACAAGATACGGCGTGTGTGTGCTACGTACGTCTCATGATTGTGATACTTTGCACAAGATACGGCGTGTGTGTGCTAACGTACGTCTCATGATTGTGATACTTTGCACAAGATACGGCGTGTGTGTGCTAACGTACGTCTCATGATTGTGATACTTTGCACAAGATACGGCGTGTGTGTGCTAACGTACGTCTCATGATTGTGATACTTTGCACAAGATACGGCGTGTGTGTGCTAACGTACGTCTCATGATTGTGATACTTTGCACAAGATACGGCGTGTGTGTGCTAACGTACGTCTCATGATTGTGATACTTTGCACAAGATACGGCGTGTGTGTTCTAACGTACGTCTCATGATTGTGATACTTTGCACAAGATACGGCGTGTGTGTGCTAACGTACGTCTCATGATTGTGATACTTTGCACAAGATACGGCGTGTGTGTGCTAACGTACGTCTCATGATTGTGATACTTTGCACAAGATACGGCGTGTGTGTGCTAACGTACGTCTCATGATTGTGATACTTTGCACAAGATACGGCGTGTGTGTGCTAACGTACTTCTCATGATTGTGATACTCTGCACAAGATACGGCGTGTGTGTGCTAACGTACGTCTCATGATTGTGATACTTTCACAAGATACGGCGTGTGTGTGCTAACGTACGTCTCATGATTGTGATACTTTGCACAAGATACGGCGTGTGTGTGCTAACGTACGTCTCATGATTGTGATACTTTGCACAAGATACGGCGTGTGTGTGCTAACGTACGTCTCATGATTGTGATACTTTGCACAAGATACGGCGTGTGTGTGCTAAAGTACCTCTCATGATTGTGATACTTTGCACAGTGGAGATCTACAGCTTTTTACGGGTTTAATTACAGGGTGAAGCAAAATCAGGGTTTGCCACCTAGTAAGCTCCCTACTGACGACAATAATTGCTTAGTCATGGAACTCTCCCACCGGAGGCACCACCACATCCATCAAACGACAGTCCTCATGAACGTGTCGGTACCAGTAACCGCGACAGAAA
>CM031611.1:72910364-72917864 GCA_018398815.1 Conus ventricosus
GGTGGGTGGGTGTGCATGCGTGCGTGCGCGCTCGCGCAAACAAGAATTCAACTTTTGATGTCACAATGGGATCGTATGATGGTGCCGAAACTTGCGAACTTGTCGGACTGTTCATGCTGTCTAACATTCAAAAGAAACTTGGAAAACAAGTCGGACTGTACAGGGATGACGGCCTCGCTGCGCTGAATGACAACCCTGGAAACATTGAAAATAAGAAAAAAGAACTGTGTAAAATCTTCCAAAACCAAAATCTAAAAATCACTATAGAAGCAAATAAAAAGATAGTGAACTATCTAGATATAACGTTTGATCTCAACCAGCACATATATAAACCATACAAAAAACCAAATGATACACCTGTCTATGTAAATATCAAAAGTAATCATCCACCTTCCATACTAAAAACAATACCCAGAGGCATAAATAAGAGATTATCTAACCTGTCATGCAATGAAACAGCATTCAATAACGCTGCAGCTGAATATCAAGAAGCGTTACACAAAAGTGGCTACAACTACAAACTACAATATGACCCAGATAGACATGAGCAGACACAAGAAGAACAGGAAAAGAAAGATCATATGGTACAACCCCCCATATGACGGAAGAGTGAAAACAAATATAGGGAAAGAATTCTTTAGAATCCTAACATCATCATTCCCAAAAGAGCACAAATTATCCAAGATATTCAACAAAAACAGCATCAAATTATCATACTCATGTATGCCCAACCTTAAAAACATCATTGATTCAACCAACAAAATGAAAAGCAGTACAGAGAAAAACGAGGGTGATGAAAGGAAATCCTGCAACTGTATCAAGAAAGAACAGTGCCCTCTGAGCAACAAATGCCTCTACAACAGCATTGTGTACCAAGCCACTGTAACATCAGAGAACGCAGAAGAAACATATATAGGTATCACTGAAAACCAATTTAAAACTAGATATGCAAACCACAAACAGTCATTTAACAAAGAAAGATACAAAAACCAAACAGAATTGAGTAAATACATCTGGAAGCTCAAAGAGAAAAAGATAGAATACAATATATCCTGGAAAATCATAGAAAGAGCAGCACCATACAACAACATTTCAAAAAGATGTAACCTATGCTCAACAGAAAAGTACATAATACTATGCAAACCACAACTGGCAACTTTAAATACTAGGATAGAAATGGTTAACAACTGCAGGCACAAGTGGAAATTCCTATCAGTGAACAAGAACCAGAAACACACGAAAAACACAGACAGCACGTGATGACAGACAACACAAGCAGTTATAAAACACCGGCAGCACAGACCCACCACATCCTGATGATTGCATTGCATGAAACAGCGCTGTAGATAGTTTTAAACCTTACTTTTTAACAATATATATATATATATATATATATATATATATATATATATATATATATATATATATATATATATATATTCAATTATAAACAAAGCTTGCTCTTATGTCTTAGATTGAAGAAATAGGGGGAAATAAGCATTCATATCTGCAGTGGTAGTTAATACTGCCTAACTAACAGTATGTGCTCAAGTGGGTGGATGGGGAAAAATAAAATAAATGCTTCTCAAAAAGAGCCTTCAGCAAGCTTATTATCTCCAATAGGGAGGGAACGCACTAACACATAACTCCTGGTCATACACCGATATTTCGAAACCTGGTTGTTTCTCCTCAGTGACCATGGAAAGTGGTAATAATTCCCCCATATATATATATATATATATATATATATATATATATATATATTATATATATATATATAATATATATATTCAATTATAAACAAAGTTTGCTCTTACGTCTTAGATTGAAAAAATAGGGGGAAACAAGCATTCATATCTGCAGTGGTAGATAATTCTGCCCGACTAACAGTATGTGCTTGAGTGGGTGAATGGGGAAAAATAAAATAAATGCTTCTCATAATGAACCTTCAGCAAGCTTATAGTCTCCAAGAGGGAGACAGTCTCCAATGGGGAGGAAACCCACTAACATATAACTCCTGGTCAGATACCGATATTTCGAAACCTGATTGTTTCTCCTCAGTGACCGCGGAAAGTGGCAATTTGACTCCTCTGCCTTTTCGGTTTCAGGTTTCGAAATATCGGTATCTGACCAGGAGTTATATGTTAGTGGGTTTCCTCCCATTGGAGACTGTCTCCCTCTTGGAGACTATAAGCTTGCTGAAGGCTCATTTTGAGAAGCATTTATTTTATTTTTCCCCATTCATCCACTTAAGCACATACTGTTAGTCAGGCAGAATTATCTACCACTGCAGATATGAATGCTTGTTTCCCCCTATTTCTTCAATCTAAGACATAAGAGCAAACTTTGTTTATAATACAATATTTCTTGCAGTAATTGCAACACCAAGCTGCTCTGTAAGTTGCTGGAATGGTGCTCGGTACTTATTCTTGGAATTTATTAATTCATTGTATATATATATATATATATATATATATATATATATATATATATATATATATATATATATTGAATAAAAACAAATATTGAATAAAAACAAAGCTTGCTCTTATGTCTTAGATTGAAGAAATAGGGGGAGATACGCATTCATACCTGCAGTGGCAGATGATTCTGCCTAACTAACAGTATGTGCTTGAGTGGGTGGATGGGGAAAAATAAAATAAATGCTTCTCAAAATGAGCCTTCAGCAAGCTTATATTCTCCAAGAGGGAGAGACATCCTCCAATAGGGAGGGAAACTCACTAACATATAACTCCTGGTCATATACCGTTATTTTGAAACTTGGTGGTTTCTCCTCAGTGACCGCGGAAAGTGGTAATTTGACTCCTCTGCCTTTTCAGTTTTAAGAAGAATGCAATCCCAGAAAAGACTGGTGTGCAATACTGTAGTATGTTTGTTGAGTTTTCAAAAAACCAACCAAAGGTGCCACCTAAGAAGCAAAAGAAAATCATGAAAGAGCTATACAAGCTACATTTTCTTGTGAAAAATAGAAAATATAAAAAGATATCCTCTAAGACACAAGTGCTGAGGGCCAGTTCTTGGAATGAATCCGCAAGGGACTAAAATACAACAAACTGATAAATTCCAAGTATAAGTACCGAGCACCGTTCCAGCAACTTACAGAGCAGCTTGGTGTTCCAATGACTGCAAGAAATATTGAATAAAAACAAAGCTTGCTCTTATGTCTTAGATTAAAGAAATAGGGGGAGATACGCATTCATACCTGCAGTGGCAGATGATTCTGCCTAACTAACAGTATGTGCTTGAGTGGGTGGATGGGGAAAAATAAAATAAATGCTTCTCAAAATGAGCCTTCAGCAAGCTTATATTCTCCAAGAGGGAGAGACATCCTCCAATAGGGAGAGAAACTCACTAACATATAACTCCTGGTCATATACCGATATTTCGAAATTTGGTGGTTTCTCCTCAGTGACCGCGGAAAGTGGTAATTTGACTCCTCTGCCTTTTCAGTTTTAAGAAGAATGCAATCCCAGAAAAGACTGGTGTGCAATACTGTAGTATGTTTGTTGAGTTTTCAAAAAACCAACCAAAGGTGCCTTCTAAGAAGCAAAAGAAAATCATGAAAGAGCAAAACAAGCTACATTTTCTTGTGAAAAGTAGAAAATATAAAAAGATATCCTCTAAGACACAAGTGCTGAGGGCCAGTTCTTGGAATGAATTTGAATATCGGTATATGACCAGGAGTTATATGTTAGTGAGTTTCCCTCCCTATTGGAGGATGTCTCTCCCTCTTGGAGAATATAAGCTTGCTGAAGGCTCATTTTGAGAAGCATTTATTTTATTTTTCCCCATCCACCCACTCAAGCACATACTGTTAGTTAGGCAGAATCATCTGCCACTGCAGGTATGAATGCGTATCTCCCCCTATTTCTTCAATCTAAGACATAAGAGCAAGCTTTGTTTTTATTCAATATTTCTTGCAGTCATTGGAACACCAAGCTGCTCTGTAAGTTGCTGGAACGGTGCTCGGTACTTATCCTTGGAATTTATTAGTTTGTTATATATATATATATATATATATATATATATATATATATATATATATATATACAGACAATGGTAGTGAATACCAGCAGAGATTTAAAAAAAATGCTCAACCGAACTGGGAGTTTTAAACCTTACTTTTTAACAAAAAAAAAAAAAAATATATATATATATATATATATATATATATATATATAAAGAGAGAGAGAGAGAGAGAGAGAGAGAGAGAGAGAGAGACAATGGTAGTAAATACCAGCAGAGATTTTTAAAAAAAATGCTCAACCGGACTGGGAGCAACATTTGTTAAAAGGCAAGGCTTAAAACTATCTACAACGTTGTTTCATATATATGCATATATGACATAAATAAGTTCTTGTACGGGAGAGGGGCATGACAGGATATCTTCCTACTGGTTTACACGGGAACTACAGCAGCAGAGCCTGAAGACATGTGGAGCCTGGCACAGCTTCCTTCCACCATGCCGTTCTTTCCTTCCACCTTCTCCCTCTCCCGCCCTTTTCCATTCGTCTGCCTCCACCACCACTGCGTATTCCATCTGAACCTCCTCCTTTTTCACCAAGCCAACCTCCTGTATAAAAAAACACATACCAAGAAGTCAAAACTGAAAATGGTGAACAAGACATGACGTGGAAATAATGCTCAAATAGCTAAAAAATTTTTTTTTGTTTATTTGTTTCTAAACAAAGCCTGTATGGAACGAACATGTTGTAGGATTACTTTTCCGAAGGTGAACGTCTGTGTACGTGACTATGCCTGTCAATCTGTCTTTGCTGTGAACAAAACTTTGCGTAATTGGCTCCGATACATGCGGTGCTATCCATAGTCTTACTGGACGTTGAGAATGGCAAGACATTAGGTATTCAGGTGCGGATTTCATGGAGAGCGTGTTCCAGAGTGTTCCATCTCTTGTGATTTCAGTACTGCAGCAACAACCTTTTGGCAAGTCAACATCATACACCTGAAAAATCAAAACGTTTCGTTCATGTGATCTATAAAATAATTCTCTGTTACTAAATTGTCACGTTAGGTGATTTTGCATGAAAATAGTATTGACTATTTATTTTTCTATTTTCGCGTTTTCTTGCTGTTAGTTTTCTTTTTTCATGCACTATTTCTTCTTCAGGTTTACTGATCATTCTACAGATGTACTGATCCGCGAAGTTCTTTTCCCTTCAAATATGTACACCTCGTATACAGGCTCCCGGCATCCAAATAAACTGATGATATCCAAATATACATATATGAGGAGGAGCAGGCAATACAAATAAATGTGCTTTCAAGAGGGATTACGATGATTCCCTCAGGCAGCTAGTGAAGGGCGTCTTATATTTATAATATATTCCACCCATTTTCTTCATCTTGAATTTTTTTTTTTTTTTAAAGTTCAAATCTTTGCCAAGTCATTACTATAACGACTGAAGAATTGTTAACCTGCGCTTGTTTTCCCCCACAACTTAATTGTTCAGCATTCTATATATATATACCCAGAAAAAGATGCAACACCAACTCCAAAGTTTTACAAACCCACAGGCTATATGCCTGCGACAGGCAGAGACCAAGCATTGGACAGCTACTGCAGTGAACTCCAGACACGTGCCTCACAGTACAAAGTGGAAAAGAAACCGAGAGACAATCTAACCCCAAACCTTCGTAAAGCCATGGGTGAACTGAGGCCACTTGTCATGACCCGAACCATCAGGATCAGTACAGCAGACAAAGGGGGTGCTGTAGTGGTACAGAACATGGAAGACTATGTGAAAGAATCCCATCGTCAACTCTATAACACTCAACATTATGAGAAGTTGAAGAAAAATCCCACTACCAAGATTGCCAAAGAATCCAACAGCTTGGCCCAAACCCTCTTCGAAAATGGATACATTGATCAAAATACACTGCGCTGGGAAGAAGTAGACCCCCGCACCACCCGTTGCCATGAATTCCACATGCTACCCAAAATACATAAAACCTTGACAAATCCACCTGGTAGACCAATAGTCTCGGGTGTAAATGGTCCCACAGAAAACCTGTCAAAGATTGTAGACAACTGGTTACAACCTTACAACAAGAATCTACCAAGTTATATTCAAGATACAACTGACATGCTTCGACAGTTAGAAAACATGGAACAGACAACTGGGTCCTTTCCCTAATAACACCCGTCTTGTCACCATTGACGTCGAGGGACTGTATAACAATATTCCACATGATGAGATCAAGGAGGCTGTGGCTCACTATTTGGAAGGACCCAAGCATGGCGATACACCCCCCACTGACACTGTTCTCCACACCATGACTCACGTGCTTGAAAACAATGTGCTGCATTTTGACGGGGAGTTGTTTCTACAGATCTTTGGAACTGCTATGGGAACTCCCATGGCCCCGACCATAGCTTGTCTCTTCATGGGCCGACTGGAAACACAGCTGCTGACCCAAAGTCCTGTCCCTGTCCCTTCAACACTCTGGAGGAGGTTTATTGATGACATATTCCTTCTCTGGACAGGAACGGATGATGGACTTGCTGTTTTTACCAACTACCTGAACGGTTTCCACAAGACCATCAAATTCACTGTGCAAATCGAGGAGACCAGCATCCCTTTTTGGATATGAAGATCAGTCTAACCAGTGGCTACTTACAGTCGGACGTCTTCACAAAACCAACTGATGCCCATGCTTATCTGTACATGACCTCATGCCACCCACGTCATGTTACAGAGAACATCCCATTTGCACAGTTTCTGCGTTTACGGCGCCTTTGTTCAGACACTTCATCTTTCCACAGTCAGTGTCAAACCATGGAGACCCAGTTCCTCCAGAGGGGATACAACAAAACACTGATCAGAGAAGCAAGGAACAGAGCTAGTAGGATTCCTCGACAGCAGACATTAACCTACCGGAAGAAGGTTCACCACAGCAGACCACCAATAGTGGTGACCTACAACCCCATGAACCCCCACTGCGGTCCTGGCTGAAAGACCTACAACCAAGCCTACACAGAAGTGAGCGAATGAAGCAGGCAATGCCAGCCCCACCGATCCTTGCTGAGAGGAAGTGTCGTTCTCTCAGGACCCTGCTCATGCCATCTGCCTTGCCAGCGCCTTGGGACAAGGCTCCAGGTTGCTTCAAATGCCAAAAGCCTAGGTACTTGTGCGCATCATGCAGACACCACATGATCGAGACCTCAACTTTCACAAGCTCGAGGACAGGGGAATGCTTCAAACTACGCCAAAGGGTGACCTGTGACAGTATTAACATTGTCTACCTGTTGTACTGCAATAACTGTGAGCATGCACAATACGTGGGGCAGACCCAGAACTCCATGAAGGAAAGGTTGTATCAACATAGATCAGACATCGCCAGAAACAAGGAGCCGAAAGTGACCTGGCTCACACGCCACTTCCATGAGATTAGCCACACACAGGACAATGTGAAATGTATCATCACAGAAGAAGCCAGACTAGCACGAGAACGCTTCTG
>CM031611.1:72922864-72927864 GCA_018398815.1 Conus ventricosus
ATGTGAAGCAGTCAACATGTTTTCTGTTGTGGTGCCGTAGTGTGGGGTTCCCGACAAGCATTGGGCAACACACGATCTCTTTTTGTCCTTGTGGCCATGTTGCTAGTAGTTTTCAGGTCGCCGGTGTGGTCTGTTTGCTCCACGTGATGGGAGTTGTTCGACCATTGAGGCGAGTTCCTTTCTTTGTGGGGGTGGGTTTTTTCCCTGTCCCATCTTCCATGCCTTCCCCAGTGGCATTGCTCCTACGATGTTTTTTTTCCGTTTTCAGACAAGACCGCAGTCAGGCTCAGCACACCATCAACTCTGTATATAAAAAAAACTGTACACATGGAGCAGCCAATACCAGACCGCCATGAGGCAACTCACGACACAAAACACTGCACTGTTGCTGAATCTCTCCGTTGGAGAGAGAGAGAGAGAGAGAGAGAGAGAGAGAGAGAGAGAGAGAGAGAGAGAGAGAGAGAGAGAGAGAAAGAGAGAGAGAGAGAGAGAGAGAGAGAGAGAGAGAGAGAGACAGAGAGTTGTACAACTGTGGTAGGACTGGCTTAGATAACCCGTCAAAATTAAAAACAACAATGAAATGGTAACGGTAAATCCAGTCTAGGTGTGTACGTTCTGAAAAGTAGACAGAAATGCATACAGGCAACGAGACACGTGCAGTATAGAAAATGATGATTTACTTTCTATGAATCAAGAAGAACGAATCGCATTACTCTTTGTGGTGATAACTCCACATTGCGACTTTTAACGATAGTCCTGGATTTCAAAAGACTGAGAGAAGTATTCTAAAAGGATCTTGAAGCATTTAGGGGAATGGCAGGGCTGAAACCCATGTTACCAAGCTCCAATATGAACTTTGCGTTTGGTGATGTGCTGCATCTCTGACTTACCCTGTTCTGTATTTGTTTTTTTGTATATTGGTTGTTTTCATAAGAATAGATTAGTTAATGCATCAGGAATTAATCAATATTTGGTGAGCAACGTTTGTGTCAATGTCCCTGGAAATGTAAAGCATTATCTTAACATGTCAATGGAAATGTTCACTTAGTTAAACAGAACTTAAAAATACAAATAAAAAAAAGGCTGTACGCGTACACTTATCTAATTATCGGAGTGAGAGTTAACGTACTTCTTTGTCATTTACTGTTTACTAGTCCCTGTGTAATTTATGACTGCCTTCCATACCGACCAAGCGGAGCTCACCGGAATTTATTTCTGTTCGTCTGTGTATTAATCTGACTCTATACCATTGTATTAGTCTGACTCTATGTCATTGTATTAATCTGACTCTATACCATTGTATTAATCTAACTCTACACCATTGTATTAATCTGACTCTTTGCCATTGTAGTAATCTGACTCTACACCATTGTATTAATCTGACTCTATACCACTGTATTAATCTGACTCTATACCATTGTATTAATCTGACTCTATACCATTGTATTAATCTGACTCTATACCATTGTATTAATCTGACTCTATACCATTGTATTAATCTGACTCTACACCATTGTATTAATCTGACTCTACACCATTGTATTAATCTGACTGTATTAATCTGACTCTATGCCACTGTATTAATCTGACTCTGTACCATTGTATTAATCTGACTCTATACCATTGTATTAATCTGACTCTATACCATTGTATTAATCTGACTCTACACCATTGTATTAATCTGACTGTATTAATCTGACTCTATACCATTGTATTAATCTGACTCTACACCATTGTATTAATCTGACTCTATACCACTGTATTAATCTGACTCTATACCATTGTATTAATCTGACTCTATACCATTGTATTAATCTGACTCTATACCATTGTATTAATCTGACTCTACACCATTGTATTAATCTGACTGTATTAATCTGACTCTATACCATTGTATTAATCTGACTCTACACCATTGTATTTATCTGACTCTATATCACTGTATTAATCTGACTCTGTATCATATCAGAAAGATTATGACCGTCTTGACTGCATTTTAGGTTGCGCGGCTCATTTCTGCCGTTGTTGTTGCTGCGTTCATGCATCAGGTGCAGGGTGCATGCGCAAGCTTGCAACACCGCTTCCTGTTGATGTCTCCTTATTTGGTCTGTGTGCTCTGGGTTGGTATTTGTGCCAGGCGGTTTATTACCATAAGCAGCGATCGACCAGAGCCATCGGCATATAATGAATGATCTTATCATGGAAGCAAGAGTCAATCTCTTGTTTGAAATTTATCATGTAAAAAGTCATCTGATTCCCGGGGAAACATTTGCCGTGTTATTTGGAAATCTGGATTGATTTTTGTCGTGTTGATGTTGCGTATTCAACGGAACTATTGTAATGAGGAATATCTGCTCGTTGTTAAAATGCATTGGGTGATTTCAAATGAATTAATTTACACATTTAACACTGTAAAATTATAGAGCCTATAGATTCCATGCCTATAAAAAAAAAAGCCACTTGCAAAATATTTCATAACCATAGGAATTATGAAAGCGCAAAATTGCTGTCATTGACGAGTGTGCGGCGCTTGTTTCATTGATCTTCCAGTCTTTCTTTGGCTATGTCATAAACCAGAAATTTATTTGCAAGTACACATTACGGCGGCAGTCAAAATCCTATGCATGTGATTGGCATGGCTCATTCATCTGGAAGACGTGGAGTACTTGTGCAAATAGATTTTCCAACATATTCCCCTTCCGCCATGCAAGAGCTGTCATGTATAATGTTTATATTTCAGAGCATGATGTATAGTCTATCAGCTTGTTGTTCTTTGGATGGGGAAAATGTAATGTTAGATTTCGAACAACCAACGATTAAAGTCATCTTCAAGTCTGACGCTTTTTGTGTTGATTTGGGATTGATTTTATTCTTAAGACAAAATACGCACAAACTCATAAAAGCAAGGCGAAAAAGTAACGCTAATCTTCTTCTTCTTCTCGAACACTCTAGATGGCAACGCCAGCTCCTCTGACGAATGCTGCCGTACGCTTATCTTAATACATGGTACTCATCAGACAAATATGTCATTCTCAGAGGTTACAAAGACCAGATGTCAAAATGAACAAAACGATATTCCATACACTCAGCACCGTCAGCACAAACATGATCATGTTTGAGAGAGGGGTGGAAAAGTGAGATCACTTCAAGAGAGAGAGAGGAGAGAGAGAGAGAGAGAGAGAGAGAGAGAGAGAGAGAGAGAGAGAGAGAGAGAGAGAGAGAGAGAACACCGAAATATTCTACTGTAAGGCCACCGACCTGTATACATGGGGTACATGTTTGATAAAGCGAAGAAAATCAGCTGTAATCAAACAAAAATCAGCTGTAATCAAACAATAGTAATACATACATAAACTAAACACACACCACCGTCCATTAACATACATTGCTTTTATCCAGTCAGCCTTAACGTATACAGTATCTCATTCATACAATGAATTTTCATCCGTAACTGAACGTGCTTTCAGGGCGTAACATATGTGCATACCCAAACTTCTTAATTGAAAATCATTTTCACTTTGTAAGGCACATACTAAAGATCGGTCATTTAGAGAGAGAGAGAGAGAGAGAGAGAGAGAGAGAGAGAGAGAGAGAGAGAGAGAGAGAGAGAGAGAGAGGTGTCTTCCAACATCCCCCCTCCTAATTAATGATCAATTACAAATGCAGGTATACATGGAGGTATGGACAGAAACGTTCACGCTCTCCACCTACCGCTCTCCTCTAGCACAGGCATGCACTCCATGTCACTTGTCGAGCCCTCGCAAGGGTGACGAGACATCAAGATTATTAAAACAAAATGAACTTTTATTTAGAACTTGACTCGAAGACCCTATCCGTCACTAACGAACATATTCATATGTATCATACACAAATGCGTATAACATACAGATAATCCAGTGACTGCATCCCTTTTTTCAGTTATTCTTAATTATCCGGGAAAGACACGATTCTAGTATTGTATTCAGTCATACTCACATGCACCAAAGCACACATTCGCAATTTGCCAGCTGTTTCCCCTGGTTGAACTGTTCGGTTCCCTCATCAGTCAATACCACTACAGTCGTGCTGACCCCCCCTCCGTTGCCCCACTGTTTGAGTCCGCTCGATTGGCTGTACGTTCGGAACGAGTCTCCCGGACTCCGCTGCGATTCGCCCTGTTGTCCCACTGTTTGAGTCCGCTCGATTGGCTGTACGTTCGGAACGAGTCTCCCGGACTCCGCTGCGATTCGCCCTGTTGTCCCACTGTTTGAGTCCGCTCGATTGGCTGTACGTTCGGAACGAGTCTCCCGGACTCCGCTGCAATTCGCCCTGTTGTCCCACTGTTTGAGTCCGCTCGTTTGGCTGTACGTTCGGAACGAGTCTTCCGGACAGAAAGGGCTCCTTAAGGCCTCTCCCACAGGTCGTCTGTTGCTGCAGACGCCCTCGTGAGCTGGCAGCTCCCTGTCCAGGCCCCAACAGGTTGACACGTCTTTCTGTCTGCCGTCTGAAACACATGGACAATTCTGTAGCCGAGTCCTGTGTGGAGTCTGGTCCGCCGTCGGCTCCGAGGCTGCAGCAGACCCGCCATTTGTGTAAAACCTGTTAGCCTTGAATTCTCCTCGCTCCATTTCTCTGAACCATCCTCACTAAGGGATGATGTCACTCTCCCCCAAGCGAGTTATATCTTCACTGAGGTTTCGAGCGTCTTCTAAGCATAAGCAAGGAAGAACTACTTATACTGGCTCAGTCAGTAGAATCGCTGGCTACATTCACTCCACATACTGCAACGACTTACACTTGCAACAGTGAAAATCCAACCAACGAGTCCGCATATTATTTTGACTCGACCAGTGGAATCCCCCAGTGCACCCCTACACATACCCAACAAAGAGTTGGGTACAATGCGGGTAATGCAAAAGATGTGACTCTCACGTCAGATGCCCCATAACTACCTATTTTGCCAACAGCCCAGGCCTCTCAAACAAGCGAGGACCCGATGCTTCAAGCAGTTTCTTCGACCC
>CM031611.1:72937864-72940364 GCA_018398815.1 Conus ventricosus
AATACACAACAGCCGCAACAAACACAAACTACTAAGCGATCCACAAAAACAACAAGAGTCAATCAACTATCTGGTAATGACTGTCTTCTTAGTATTGTTTGAAAAGGTGGGTTTTCAGGGAGGTTTTGAAGGAAGAAAAGGTTTGAGAATGTCTTAAGTCATAGGGGAGTTTATTCCAGAGTTTGGGAGCTGCGTATGAGAAAGCTCGTTCGCCATGCTGTTTACGATGGGGACGGTAACTGGGAAAGCGGAAGGTCCTGGTGTCGGTGGAGGAGCGGAGCGTTCGTGATGGGACATATACTTGAAGGAGATCGGAAAGATAGGCAGGGGCATCGCCAGTGAAAATCTTGAAGCAGAGACAACAACATTTGTATTTAATTCTTTCTTCAACGGGGAGCCAGTGCAACTTTTTCAGGAGAGGGCTGCAGGGTTGGGTCCTAGGAGATTTGCAAATGAGACGGGCTGCAGAGTTCTGTACACGTTGGAGGGGTTGGATGACAGTTGAGGGACAGCCAAGGAGAACACAGTTGCAGTAATCTAGCCTTGAAAGGATGTATGATGAAACGAGAGTTTTTGTGGCGTCTTCAGTGAGATAGGGTCGAATAGCAGCAATTCGTTTAAGTTCCATGTAAGCTAACTGACAAGTTTTTGTGACATGCTGTTTCATTGAGAGGTCACTATCAAGGAGAACACCAAGGTCACGAACAGTGTTTGAAAATTCAATAGTGCTGGAACCTAATGGCAAAGAAGAAGGGAGCGGATCAGGGCCATGATGTGACCGCTTTGAAAAACGGATGGCTTCAGTCTTCTCACAGTTTAATTTAAGCTTATTTGCTGACATCCAGGTCTCAATATCAGAAGTACAAGATTGAAGAGTAGAAACAAGGGGTGAGTAGTCATCGATGACAGAGGAATGGAGCAGCTGAGTATCATCCGCAAACATTTCGTGTGAAACGGAATGGCCGTGGATGACATTAGACAATGGAGTGGTGTACAAAATAAAGAGGACAGGTCCCAGCACGGATCCCTGAGGCACGCCAAACTGGAGGTTAGATTCATCAGAACGGTGGTCACCTACTTGGATGAACTGTTTCCTATCTAGAAGATAAGAACGAAACCAATTTAAAGCTGTTTCCCTGATGCCACATGTGTATTTCAAACGAGAGAGAAGGATTTCATGGTCTATGGTGTCAAAGGCTGCCGAAAGATCTAGCAAAAGAAGGACAGAAATTTTGTTTTCGTCTAAGGAATTTAGAATATCATTGAGAATGCGAAGGATGGTGGTCTCCGTGCTGTGCCCAGGGCGATAGGCTGACTGATGTGGTGTGAGGAGGTTGTTTGAGGCCAGATGGTCAGAGAGCTGTTGAAGAATGACTTTCTCAAGAATTTTGGATAGGAAAGGAAGATTTGAGATGGGTCTGTAATTTTTAAGAACGTTGGGATCAAGACTGCTTTTCTTGAGTAGAGGTTTAACAAGGGCGGTCTTAAAGTCAGTGGGAACTGTGCCAGAAGACAGAGACTCGTTAAGAATTTTGGTGATGGTAGGAATAGGTATATCAGCTATTCCAAATCTCATCTTTGTCATATAATTCTTTAAGTGTCTGTCAATGTCAAGCAAAAGATATGCTTCACAATTTCTAGACGACTTAAATGTTCTATAAAATGCATACCTGTCACTGTTTTGAATGTGTTCCTCCCATTTTTGCCATCTGTTATCGATCAGCCTCTGACGAAGTTCTTTTAAAAAGACTTTGACATTTTCAACACCTTGATTAATCCAAACAAATCCGAACCCATTTTGATACAAAAAATCGCGAATGTCAGATGCCCAACATTTCTTATTTCGTAATTCTAAACTAAGCAACATTTTGTACGCCTTATGTGGTAATCTTTCCTCATTCATACGTAAAATTTTCAACCAATAACTAATACATCGCAAACATGAGTTGATATACAAAGGATATCGGCCTGTGTCCCCATATACAAGATCATTTGGCGTTCTAGGCTGCACCCCCAAGAATCTTTTTAAAGCAAATAGGTGGACTTTTTCTATTTCAATAACAGTTTTATCCATGCCCCATATCTCGGCTCCATATTGTGCGATTGGCTGCACTTGAGCATCAAAATGTTTGAGTAATACAGGTAAAGAATTATTATTTAGCATATACAGTTTTCTCAGTATACACAGTAATGCACGTTTTGCTCTGCTCGCAAGATCCTGACAGGCAGGTGTAAAACCAAGACGTGTGGTAAAACAGATGCCGAGATATTTGTAACAATTCACAACCTCCATTGCCTCACCATTCAAAGACCATCTCTCCCTTGCTGCTAAGTATCCCCTTTTCTAAAAACCACAATACTGCTCTTTTTCATATTTACCTTGAGTTGAAGCCTTGTGGCTATACTATGGAGATTATTTAATTGGGTTTGGAGTCCAACTGGAGTTTGACAGAGACAGAGAGAGACAGAGAGAGAGAGAGAGAGAGAGAGAGGTCTCTCT
>CM031611.1:72950364-72952864 GCA_018398815.1 Conus ventricosus
GCATTTTGAATCTTCTCTTTCCAGTACTTTGAGAATCATGTCTTCTTCTTCGTCTTCGTCTTCTTCTTCTTCCTCTTCCTCCTCCTCTTCCGCTTCTTGTTCTTATTCTTCTTCTTCTTCTTCTTCTTCTTCTTCTTCCTCCTCTCCCTCTTCTTCTTCTTCTTCTTCTTCTTTGTGGCCCTTCTTGCCTTCAACGCTTTCATTACTGTCTTCTTCTTTCACTCTCCCCCTCCTCCTTCTCTTTCTCCTCTTTATACTTATCCAGCCAAAGTATTTTACCGACCCATGTCCCATCGTCAACACAGCGCAGGCCTCCAAGGGTGGTACAGGACTGCTCTAAAGGCAGGCGAAGACAGTGCTTCTCTGGGTCCTCCCCAGCACCTTCGGGTGTTTCTTTTTCTTCTACCGACCCATGTCATCTCAAGGTAATATTACTGTTGTCGAAAGGATAAACATGCCATCTCCAATTTGGATACACACACACACACACACACACACACACATATATATATATATATATACAACAAACTAATAAATTCCAAGGATAAGTACCGCACCGTTCCAGCAACTTACAGAGCAGCTTGGTGTTGCAATGACTGCAAAAAATATTGAATTATAAACAAAGCTTGCTCTTATGTCTTAGATTGAAGAAATAGGGGGAGATAAGCATTCATATCTGCAGTGGTAGATGATTCTGCCTAACAAACAGTATGTGCTTGAGTGGGGAAAAATAAAATAAATGCTTCTCAAAATGAGCCTTCAGCAAGCTTATATTCCCCAAAGGGGGGAGACATCCTCCAATAGGGAGGGAAACTCACTAACATATAACTCCTGGTCATATACCGATATTTCGAAACTTGGTGGTTTCTCTCAGTGACCGCGGAAAGTGGTAATTTGACTCCTCTGTCTTTTCAGTTTTAAGAAGAATACAATCCCAGAAAAGTTGGCGTGCATACCGTAGTATGTTTGTTGAGTTTTCAAAAAAAACCAACCAAAGGTGCCATCTAAGAAGCAAAAGAAAATCATAAAAGAGCAAAACAAGCTACATTTTCTTGTAAAAAAAGGAAAAAATAAAATAATATCCTCCCCAAGAAACAATTTCGAGGGCAGGTTCTTGGGGGTGAACCGCAAGGGGCTTAAAAAACAAAAACTAATAAATTCCCCAAAGGGTAAGTACCGCCCCCGTTTTCCCGGGAAATTACAGAGCAGCTTGGGGTTGCAATGACTTTCAAAAAAAATTGAAATTTAAACAAAACTTGCTCTTATTTTTTATTTAAGAAATAGGGGGAGATAAGCATTCATACTGCAGTGGTAGATGATTCTTTTCCCCCAAAAAAACATATGTGCTTGAGTGGGGAAAAATAAAATAAATGCCCTTTTCAAAAAAAGCCCTTTAGCAAGCTATATTCTCCAAGGGGGGGAAATCCTCCCAAAAGGGGGGGAAACCACTAAAATATAACCCTGGTCAATACCCAAAATTTTGAAACTTGGGGGGTTTCTCCCCCGGACCGGGGGAAATTGGTAATTTGACTCCTCTTCTTTTCAGTTTTAAGAAGGGAAAAATCCCAGAAAAGGTTTTTTGGGGTGCAATACCGGTATGTTTGTTGGTTTTTTTAAAAAAAACCCCCCAAAAGGGGCCATCTAAGAAAACAAAAGAAAATCATAAAAAAGCAAAAAAAAAGCTACAATTTTTTTGTAAAAAGTAAAAATTTTAAAATAAAATCCCCTAAGCCCCAAGTGCTGAGGGGAAAATTCTTGGGGAAAGAATCCGCAAGGGGCTTAAAAATTTAAAAAAACTAATAAAAATTTCCCAAGGGTAAAGTACCGCACGTTCAAAGCAACTTACAGAGCAAATTGGGGTTGCAAGGGCTGCAAAAAAAAATTGAATTAAAAAAACAAAGCTTTTCTCTTATGTCTTAGATTGAAGAAATTGGGGGGGGAAAAAGCATTCATATCCGGGAGTGGTTTGATGAAATTTTTGCCCCAAAAAAACAGTAAGTTTGAGTGGGGAAAAATAAAATTTAAAAAATTCTCAAATGAGCCCTTTTTGCAAGCTTATATTTTTCCCAAGGGGGGGAACCAAACCCCCAATAGGGGGGGAAACTCACTAAAAATATAACTTTCCCGGTATATACCGATATTTCGAAACTTGGTGGTTTTCCTCAGTGACCCCGGAAAGGGTAATTTTAAATCCCCTGTCTTTTCAGTTTTTTAAAAAGAATACAATCCCGAAAAGGTTTGGGGTGCAATACCGTAGTATGTTTTGGGTTTAATTTCAAAAAAAAACCACCAAAAAAAGGGGCCATCTAAGAAGCAAAAGAAAATTTTAAAAAAAAAACAAGCTTTCATTTTTTTGTAAAAAGTAGAAAATATAAAATAATAACCCAAAGACACAAGTGCTAGGGCAAAATTCTTGGGGAAAGAATCCCCAAGGGACCAAAAAAACCAAAAAACAAAAAAATTCCAAGGATAAGTACCGCACCGTTTTTCCCGCAACTTA
>CM031611.1:72956610-72971610 GCA_018398815.1 Conus ventricosus
ACACATCTCATGACTCTACTATGATCCTCAACAAAATGCAACTCGTATTACCTTCTTACTGACCCCCCTGAAATTAACATGAACTAATCACAACCAATATCTACATCACCGTCCATCAACGGTTATTATATCGAACCCACATTGTCTAGCCAAACTGTCACATGACAATCGAACTCAGGAACCACTATGTACACTACTTACAGAATATACAGAAAAGAGGTAACAACACAAACCGGCTGACAAGAAGTTTTAATCACAGAACCATGACGACATCATACCAGACAACCAGTATACGCAACAAACATAATACAACTAAACATAACATGAGACAACTACAGTACAACTCGCCATAATACAAGACAACATGACGAACAACACCACCATGAACCTAACAAATCACCAACCTGGACAGACAGACGTTCAACCACACCAGTTCTGCAACTGGCTGAAGTGGCTGCCAACAAAGACGACACCGACTCGGCACAGGCCAAGGGCACCCAAACCCGACGAGGACCTGGCACTAGCTATGACTCAAAGTCACTCCTCAAAACCTAACGGCGCTGCCGCCGCACCTACAAGGAGTACGTCCACTCCGACGAACACCAGGGACCGAAGTGAAGCTACCCCAACGCATTCCGCCCTGGTCGGAATCAAGCGAACTCTACTCACAACACAAAACAGCGATTGGTCAGAGCAGCGTATCCCTCCGCAGAGCTGACAACGCCCGACCAACGGACTAGTTGTTGCTCGTGCAACAACACGACAATTTACCACAACAACTCACAGACTTGACAACACAACAACAGCCGATATCCTGCCCCGCCTTCTCTGGTGTAGAACCAAAGTAACAAAAGGGTAACAATCGGGAACGAAACCAACCTCCCGCTTCCACTCCTTCCATAAGTGAAGATTGGAATTCAACCAGCCGCCGTGGCGAAGTGGTTAGCGTCGCGGACTCCCGGCTGGGAGGTCGTGGGTTTGAATCCCATCAGAAGTCATGTGGGTTTTTCTGCCCGACCGGCTCCTACCCAGAGTTGAGTTTGCTGCGGACTCAGTTGGGAAGACTGGACCACACAGTCGGTTTCATCCACTTAAGGATGCGTTTCTGAGAGTGTTGCTCAAATTTCTTGACCAACACTGCAGGTGCCTGTATCTCTCGGGCCTGGTTGACGCCGGGATATATTATGAAAGGAAGCGTAGAGTACAGCCCTGTCATGTAGTCTCAGACCGAAATGGAAATCCGTAGCATCATCTTAATCATCCTCATTCTCATTGATCAGCATAAAAAAAAAAAATGTCTCAAATTCTGTGGCCCTTCATGCCCTACTCTCATGGTGACCTCAGTTTCGATGTCCTCTCCACGTCTGTGGCCTTGGTTTGGTTCCGTCAGGGTCACTGGTATCGGCGGGTCCTTGGGGGCTGTCGTTGGACGGACGTGGTGGCGCCCTCCGGAGGGAGAGCTCACTCACGCCGGCTCCGCGACTAAGCAATTATTGTCGTCAGTAGGTGGTGTCCTGCGTATGTTAGATCAGAACAGGCGCCACTGAACACCACCGAAGTGACTCGGCAGCAGTGCAGTGTCTCCTCCGGTGGGTTGCCTCTTGACGACTTGACATTGACTGCTCCCTGTGGATTGCCGGTGCCGGGGCTGCGGCGGGGCCGACCGGGCTGTGGCTGTGGACGGGGTTTCGGAATGAGCGGTGTGGGTGCACTGCCTCTGAGGTGGCGCAGGAGTTGGAACAGCAAAAAAAAAAAAAAAAAAAAAAAAAAAAAAGATTGGAATTCAAGAATATTGTATGTTCTATTTCCCCAGCCCCCCTACCTAGCCTAACCTTCACCTTAACCAAAACCCCAATCTTACACACGCACGCTCGCACACATTATACACAATATGCACACACGCACACGCTCTCTATTTCTGAACTACCATTACTCCAAACACATGACGCTGATTTACTACCGCCAACGGTAGGTTAAAACCAACAAAAACTTCTCACTCGATCGGCGTTTACTCACACCCTACCTAAACAATCCAACTCCACACCACTCACCTGCCTGCTGTTACTTTTGATGCACCCCATCATTATTCAACAACATCACTTTTAAATCATACTAACCGCAGAATACATAAATCAACCTGGCTAACTCTGCCTCACACGACCTTAACGCAGCACTTACCGCAGCCGTTACACAACGCTCACATAAAATCGTTAATCAATTCAAACGAACAACTACTATATACAACTGAATTTGAGCACAATTCCCTTTACGAATCACGCTGACACATCTGCACTGACTCACGCCCTATGATCCTCAACAAAAATGGCAAACCTCGTATTACCTTCTCCGACCCCCCTGAAATTTTACATGAACTAATTCACAACCAATATCTACATCACCGTCCATCAACGTTATTATAATCGAACCCACATTGTCTAGCCAAACTGTCACATGACAATCGAACGTCAGGATCCACTATGTACACGACTTACAGAATATACCGAAAAGAGGTAAGAACACAAACCGGCTGACAAGAAGTTCCAATCACAGAACCAGACGACAGCATACCAGACAACCAAGTATACCCAACAAACATAAAACAACTAAACATAACATAGACAACTACGTACAACTCGCCATAATATAAGACAACATTTGGGACGAACAACACCACAAGAACCTAACAAATCAACCAACCTGGACAGACAGCGACGTTCAAACCACAACCAGTTCTGCAACTGGCTGAAGTGGCTGCCAACAAAGACGACACCGACTCGGCACAGGCCAAGGGCAAACCCAAACCCGACGAGGAACTGGCACTAACTATGACCTCAAGTCACTCCCTCAAAAACTAACGGCCGCTGCCGCCGCACCTACAAGGAGTACGGTCCCACTCCGACGAACACCAGGGACCGAAGTGAAGCTACCCAACGCATCCCGCCCTTGTCGAATCAAGCGAACTCGACTCACAACACAAAACAGCGATTGGTCAGAGCAGCGTAATCCCTCCGCAGAGCTGACACGGCCCGACCAACGGGACTAGTTGTTGCTCGTGCAACATACAACGACAATTTACCACAACAACACACAGACTTGACAACACCACCAACAGGCCAATAACCCTGCCCCGCCCTTCTCTGGTGTAGAACAAATAACAAAAGGGTACAAAATCGGGAACGAAACCAACCTCCGCTTCCCATCCCTTCGAACAAGTCAAGATGGAACGCAAGAATAATGTATGTCTTATTTCCCAGCCTCCTACCTACCTAACCTTCCACCTTAACCAAAACCCCAATCTTACACATGCACATCCTCGCACACCCACATATACACATATGCACACGCACAACGCGCACATGCTCTCTATTTCTGAATTACCCTTACCTCCAAACACATGGACGGCTGATTTAGTACGCCGATCGGTGACAGCGCCAATAGGGACAATATGAAAACGAAAGACGACCACTCACTTCAAACCTAGGACATGGACCAGCCGCCGTGCGAAGTTGTTAACGTCGCGGACTCCCGCTGGGAGGTGCCGTGGTTCCGAATCCCATCAAGTCATGTGGGTTTTTTCTGCCCAGACCGTCTCCTACCCATAGTTGATTTGCTGCGGACTCAGTTGGGGAAGACTGGACCACACATCGAGTTTCATCCACTTATGGATGCGTTTCTGAGAGTGTTGCTCCAAATTTCCTGACCAACACTGCAGGTGTCCTGTAATCTCTCGGTCAGTTGACCCGGGATATATTATGAAAGGAAGCGTAGAGTACAGCCCTGTCATGCAGTCTCAGACGAAATTGAAATCCGATCATCATCTTTAATCATCCTCATTCTCCTCGATCACATTAAAAAAAAAATGTCTCAAATTCAGTGGGCCCCTCATGTGCCTGGCGCTCATGTGACCTCAGTTTCGATGTCCCTCTCCACGTCTGTGCCTTGTTTGGTTCCGTCGGGTTCACCGTACGGCGGTCCATGGTGCTCCCGTTGGACGGACGTGGTGGCGCCCTCCGGAGGAGACCTCACTCACGCCGGCTCCGCGATTAAGCAATTATTGTCGTCAGTAGGGGGCGTAGTAGGGTGGTGTCCTGCGTATGTAGATCATAAACAGGCGCCACTGAACACCACCGAAGTGACTCGGCAGCAGTGCATTGTCTCTTTCCCTCCGGTGGATGCCTCTTTAAAACGACTCGACATTGACTGCTCCTTGTTGCTTCCGGTGGGCCTGGGCTGTGGCGGGCCGACCCGGGCTGTGGCTTGGACGGGGTGTTCGGAAATGAGCGACGTGGGTGCACTGCCTCTAGGTGGTGCAGAAAGTTGGGACATCAAGCAAACAAAAAAAAAGTTTAAAAAAAAAAGTTAAAAAAAAAACAAAAACGTTAGACATGGCCCATATGGACATAGTATGAAATATGAACCGACCGACCATCTCCCTTCAAACCTTAAAGACATGGCGCAATAGGGACCATAGTATGAAAATGAAAGACGACCACTTACTTCCACAACCTTAGACATGGCGCAATAGGACAAGTATGAAAATGAGGGCTGTTGGGAGGACACACCATACGGTTCAAGAAACAATCAACATCGCCAATAATAATAATGATAATATAATAATAATAATAATAAAGTAATAATAATAAAAATAATAATAATAATAATAAATAATAATAACCTAATAGCAACCAACACTAAAATGAGAGTAATAATAGTAGTAGTAGGAGAGTTATAATGATAATGATGATGGTGATAATGATAATAACAACAACAATCAACAACAACAATAATATCATAATAATAATTATAATAATAATAGGATAATATAATAATAATAATAATAATAATAAAAGCAATGATAAAGATAAGAATAATGACAACAACGACGACGACACAACAACATCAACAACAACAATACAACAATCATAATGATGATGATGATGACGAGATATTATGATGAAAATTACTTAAACCGATTCTTAATCCTTCAAAGATACTGCGCATAATAACTGTAGCAAGAAAAAGTGACAATGCTGACAGAAGGAGGGGGAGACAGGCAATAATGTAGTTTGATACACGGCTGTATGAGCCATAGTAAAGAAGAATGAAGATGATGATGATGATGTGAATGGTGGTGGTGGTGGTAGTAGTGAAATATGATGATGATGATGATGATGATACGATACTACTACAACGACTACTACTGCTGCGCTGTCCTCCTGCTGCTGGCTCCTACAACTCTACAAAAGTTGAATAAGAAAGTAGTTTTATTCTGAAGAAGAAGAAAAGGCAGAAGAAGGAGGAGGAGGAGGAGAGGAGGTGGAGGAGTAGGAGGATGGAGTGTGGAGGAGTAGGAGGAGGAGGGAAACGAAAGGAAGTAATAGTTATTCTCATGTCATGATGATGATGATGATGATGATGATGATGATGATGATGACGATGATGATGATTATTGCAAGTAGTAGTATCATTATCATCATTGTTATTGTCACTGTTATTCTTATTATTATCATTATCATTATCATGTTTACTATTAGCAGTAGTATTACTATTATTACATCACTATTATTATATCTTTTATCATTATTATCATTATTATCATCATTATTATTATTAAACATTATTATCATTATTAATATTTTCTCCCGTATTGTCTCCACCCCACCCCCACGCAGCCTGGTTTCCATTCAACAACAATGTTGACCAAAGAGCTCGTAAAGGGTCGTGTTTGTTTGGTTGTGTGTTTTTTTTTAAACTTTGCTTGTTCTTTTATATGTTGGCATATTTTTTTCAGTCTTGTTTAAATTTCAGCTTGCAGTCACGTCACTTTAAAACAAACTTCCAAGGGCCGCTGGAAGGTCAGATCATGACCCTGGCTCTGACCAAGGCATCCAGAGGCCTTTTAAGACTCCTTCTAGGATCATGTGTCCATAAATTCCCCTCGGGTGCATAAAAATGTTCTTGACAGCAGAAGATGATAGGACATACATCTGCACTTTCCCTCAAAAAGGAAAGGATCGGAAAAAGATAGAAAAAGAAACAAACAACACACACAACACACACACCCCACACACACACACACACACACACACACACACCCCACACACCACACCACACACACACACACACAGAGAGAGAGAGAGAGAGAGAGAGAGAGAAGAGAGAGAGAGAGAGAAGGAGAGAGAGGAGAGAGGAGAGAGAAAAGGAGAGAGAGAGAGAGAGAGAGAGAGAAGAAACGAACGAAATTTTTATTTTCAGAGGGTAGTGGGAGTAAGCAAACTGCTTTTTTACATCCAGCCCCCCGGGGCCAAAAGAAAGAAAGAAAAGATACAAAAAGAAGAGAGAGAGAGGGGAGGGGAGGAGGGAGAGAGAGAGAGAGAGAGAGGAGAGAGAGAGAAGAGGAGAGAGAGAGAGAGAGGAGAGAAGAGAGAGAGAGGGTCCCCAGTGAATTTCACAAGACTGGATCTGATTTAATGTAGACATAAACATTTTCACCCTGCCCAGCGCTCTCTCAACATGCAGGTACTGGTAAACGGCTGTGGTACCCAACAGGCATCGCACTCGCTTCTCTCTTTCTCTCAACAGTCTCATTAGTCAAGCGAGACTTGCGTGTTCATACACACAGCAGGTGTTATTTTTTCTCTTAGCACGTTATTACATATGGGGCTGGTCTTTCCACATCAAAGAGAAAGTATTCCATTATCGCCTCTGGGCGTTCTTTATAGCACACATAACTACACACGCTTCTGGCATTGTAGGTATCACACCTGACTTTGGACTCGATTTAGCAGGATGTGTTTTTCATGTTGACTGTCAGATGACTTATGATCATCTAGGGAGGCACACATGTATTTGGTCAAGGGCTGGATTTGAAACTCTATTTCCTATGCCAGTATTTGTTTGTCAATGCTTGGGTTATTGTTATGCAACAGAGTTCCAATCATGGCAGCATAGACATCTTAGTTGATCTTGCATCATTATGATACTCGACCATAAGTCTCCAAGATTCAAGATTGAAAATTTCAGTCTCCACTGTTTATTTCTGCTTTTCATACTCCCAGTTCTTATAGAACCAGGGAGTAACTTTACAATGGAACGAACAAATGCGTTGTGTGTGTGGTGTGTGGGTGTGTGTTGTTGGGGGTGTGTGGGGGTTTTGTGTGGGGGTGTGTGTGTGGGGTGTTGTGTGTGTGTGTGTGTGTGGTGTGTGTGGGGGGGCCCCCCCGCCCCCCCCGCCCCCCCCGCCCGTCCTCGCGTTCCGTCCGTCCGTGGTCAAAATGTGTTCCACTCGCTCCAGACAAAACTACTGAGCCGATCCTTCTGAAAATTTGTAGGTATGTTTATTTATGGGCACGGATGATGCCCGATATGTTATTTAACAATTTTTGTCTTTATGGAAAATCTCAGAAAGTATTGGCCGATCTTTCTAAAACGTTGTAGGTATGTTCATTGTGGACCACAGATGATGGCCGATATTTAACAGAATAGCCGTTACTAAGGGCCCTATAAAACGGCCTAAACGGTTTTTCCTCTTTATGGAATATCTCACGCGTATTCAAGATAAACTGTGAGTACGTTTATATGCTTTGCATCTTGTTCCGTAATCGTTTTGCTGACATTATACTAACTTTTGCAGCATCACTCAGTTTGTATCTCTGGCCAGTGTTTTTTAGAAACCCTTTATTATTACACGTTGTGTGTGTGTATCCTTTAAATACTGTCAGTGGGATAACCTCAACCATAGCTTTATATGAATGGTCTGTTTCTATTAAAAAAGAAACACCTGTTCGTGGACAAGCACCCAATGCTCATTACGGGCAATGGTCTCTGCTAAAAACTATAATTGGAGAATCACTATCTTTATCGGGAAGTGATGTGTCTCCCGTATACACTTCCAGTTGGCATAACATAGGTATTACTGGAAACGGGCCTGGAAATCATGAGTTTAATATCTGAGTTATTTTCTGTCACGGGGTTTTCAGCCTGGTTGATCCCTAGGAGAGTTTTAGTTTGCTATAGATTCACATGGGAAGACTGAAGCCACACAGTCAAGTGTCACCCATTTTATGGATGTGTCTTTGAGAATGTCGCTCAATTTTTTGAGCCAACACAGCAGGTATCTGTAAGTCTTGGACCTCGATGTTGAAGCAATATCTTATAAAAGTATATAAAATATATTATATATAATATATATATATTATATATATTAATATATTGAATTATTAAACAAAGCTTGCTCTTATGTCTTGAGATTGAAGAAATAGGGGGAGATACGCATTCATATCTGCAGTGGTAGATGATTCCGCCTAACTAGCAGTATGTGCTTGAGTGGGTGAAAAGGGGAAAAAAAATAAATGCTTCTCAAAATGAGCCTTTTAGCAAGCTTATATTCTCCAAGGGGGGAGGGCATCCTCCAATAGGGAGGGAAACCACTAACTTATAACTCCTGGTCATATACCGAATTCGAAACTTGGTGGTTTCTCCTCAGTTGACCGCAGAAAGTGGTAATTTGACTCCTCTGCCTTTTCAGTTTTAAGAAGAATACAATCCCAGAAAAGGTTGGGTGCAATAACCGTAGTATGTTTGTTGGTTTAAAAAAAAACCAAACCAAAAGGTGCCATCTAAGAGGCAAAAGAAAATCATAAAAGAGCAAAACAAACTACATTTTCTTGTGAAAAGTAAAAAATTAAAAAGATATCCTCTAAGACAAAAAGTGCTGAGGGCAAGTTTCCTTGGAATGAATCCGCAAGGGACTAAAATACAACAAACTAATAAATTCCAAGGATAAGTACCGCACCGTTTCCAGCAACTTACAGAGCAGCTTGGTGTTGCAATGACTGCAAGAATATTGAATTATAAAAAAGCTTGCTCTTATGTCTTAGATTGAAGAAATAGGGGGGGATACGCATTCATATCTGCAGTGGTAGATGATTCCGCCTAACTAGCAGTATGTGCTTGAGTGGTGAAAGGGGAAAATAAAAAAAATGCTTCTCAAAATGAGCCTTCAGCAAGCTTATATTTCCAAGGGTGAGACATCCTCCAATAGGGAGGGAAAACTCAAATTAACATAAACTCCGGTCATATACCGATTTCGGGAAACTTGGTGGTTTCTCCTCAGTGACCGCAAAAGTGGGAATTTGACTCCTTGCCTTTTCAGTTTTAAGAAGAATACAATCCCAAAAAGGTTGGTTGCAATACCGTAGTATGTTTGTTGAGTTTTCAAAAAAACCAACCAAAGGTGCCATCTAAGAGGCAAAAGAAAATCATAAAAGAGCAAAACAAACTACATTTCTTGTGAAAAGAAAAAAATATAAAAAGATTCCTCTAAGACACAAGTGCTGAGGCAAGTTCTTGGAATGAATCCGCAAGGACTAAAATACAACAAACTAAATAAATTCCAAGGATAAGTACCGCCCCCGTTTTCCCGCAACTTACAGAGCAGCTTGGTGTTGCAATGACTGCAAGAAATATTGAATTATAACAAAGCTAGCTCTTATTTCTTTAGAATGAAGAATAGGGGGAGATAAACGCATTCCTATCTGCAGTGGTAGATGATTCCGCCTAACTAGCAGTAAGGGTAGCTTGAGAGTGGGTGAATGGGGGAAAATACAAATAAATGCTTCTCAAAATGAGCCTTCAGCAGAGCTTATATACTCCAAGGGTGAGACATCCTCCAATAGGGAGGGAAACTCACTAACATATATATACTCCTGGTCATATACCGATATTTCGAAACTTTGGTGTTTTTCCCCCCCTTTTTTCCCTCTCTCACCTTCTCCTCAGTGACCCGCAGACAGTGGTAATTTTGAACTCCACGGCCTTTTCAGTTTTAAAGAAGAATACAATCCCAGAAAAGGTTTGGGGTGTGTCAATACCGTAGTAATGAGTTTGTTGATTTCAAAAAAACCAACCAAAGGGTGCCATCGAAGAGCAAAAGAAAATCAATAAAAGATCAAATACAAACTACAAAAATTATACTTGTGAAAAGTAATAAAATATAAAAAGACAATCCTCTAAGACACAAGTGCTGAGGGGGCAAGTTCTTGGAAATGAATCCGCAACGGGACAAAAATACACGCAAACAATTAAATCCAAGTGATAATAAGTAACCGCAAACCGAGTCCATCAACTACAAGCAGCAAGGAGTTGCAATGACACTGCAAGAATTAATAATGAATTATAACAAAAACAAAGCTCTGCTCTTATAGATATAAATATAGAAAGTCACAAAGCTAACAAGTTTTTTTCTCGTGTAAGTCCTGTCCAGAATAGAATCCCAAGGCATCATTCTTCACGCCCCAACCTTCACATTTTTCGTTTCGGTCATTCACAAATAAACAAAAATGTTGTGACTCATTTCGCTCTACTTACTTCTATAACGGAACCCGTAATTTGATTTCCTCTTCTGCTATTATGCCCTTGGTATGTCTGCTCAGATGTCGTCGTTTTGACAATTATAGGCACAGTAGTTGGAATGAAGTGGTTAGGGATGGATATTCAAGGTGAATCTTGCGGACTTGCAGATAATGTAGCCATAGGAGGACTTGGTGGCGGTGCTCTGCGTTTGAGGAAAATAAATAATGCTGTAGTCGGAGGCTAGCAGATGGCATTCTGTTTCTGCGTATGTTGTACCAGAAAACGTGCGCAGCCTGAACATAATGCACGTGAGCCGGTACCAGAACCAGTACCATGTCTCCCTCTAACCAGTGTCTCCTCTATGGGTTACCTCATGAAATGACTTTAATGCTGACTGCTAGCGGTGAGTTTTCCATGTCAGGGCTGTGGAAGGACAAAGCCAGAAGCATCAAGTCCTGAACAAGCAGAGGGTCAGAACAAGAGGCGCAGTAACCTGACCTACAAACCTCTGAACCTGGGCAGCGTGCGTGGCTGGCCAACGTCTATGGATACCAGTGGGGCAGCATGCATCCTCAGCTATAGAGTCAGATGACAACCCTGAGGCCAACGTCTGGTGGATTCAAGTGGGGGGCCTGCATCCTCAGCTATAGTGAGCTCTGTGACAGGACAACCCTGGCCAAACGTCCCAATGGATTCCAGTGGGGCTGCTGCAGTCCCAATCCTCCTATCACCCTCAACAATAGTGTCTGTGAGACCCTGACCATGTCTGTAGATTCCAGTGGGGCTGCATCCTCAGCTACAGTGTCTGTGACACCTTGGCCATGTCTGTGGATTCCAGTGGGGCTGCATCCTCAGCTATAGTGTCTGTGACACCTTGGCCATGTCTGTGGATTCCAGTGGGGCTGCATCCTCAGCTATAGTGTCTGTGTAACCCTGGCCATGTCTGTGGATTCCAGTGGGGCTGCATCCCCAGCTATAGTGTCTGTGACACCCTGGCCACGTCTATGGATTCCAGTGGGGCTGCATCCTCAACTATAGTGTCTGTGACACCCTGGCCACGTCTATGGATTCCAGTGGGGCTGCATCCTCAACTTAGTGTCTGTGACACCCTGGCCATGTCTGTGGATTCCAGTGGGGCTGCATCCTCAACTATAGTGTCTGTGACTCCCTCGTGGAACCCTGATAACATCTACTGCTCCCTATCAGTTTCCAATGTCAGGGTTGTGGTGGGACAGGCTAGTGTGTGGCTATGAATACAGGGATGGACCGGCGTGTGAACAAGGCCAGTGAACTGGTAGGGTGGGTTGAGACAGAACAAAGCCTATCACCAACACACTAAGCATTGAGCCAATCGACCGAAACGTTGCCAGCTAATTATCAGATCATTAAACAACATGATATGTAAAAAGAGCAAAGAGAAATGTTGCGGAACTAACAGAGAAAAAATCAGCGCTTTACAATTATTATAACAAAGCATGATAAAACAATGAAATGCAACGCCGAACAGAACATCCTCAATACAATGGCATTGTAGTGCAGCAGATTACATTAGAGATCAATGCACCACAATGCAATCAATCAGGGAGTGGCAGAACCAATTTAACAGCGACCACGCTGCACACTAAATCACCGAAAGGCACAGCAGTTCACCAGAGAATACGAAGCACGCCTCACTCACAATGGACAAGTTTAAACCCCTGAAGATAGGTGGCACATCATCTGTCATGCGCCCACATGCCAGCCCTCGATGGAACCATATTTCATTGGTAATTGCCGCCAGCACAGGTCGCTGCCAACAGTCCATGCTGAATGACGTTCTCATTGGAAACAGCCATTTTGGGAACTGACCAACTGTAAATCAAATGCCCCCCAACCCTGATGCTCTTCCCTTCCTCCTTGAAGCGACTAATGCTTCCTTGTGTGTGTGCGTGCGTGCATGTGTTCGTGCGTGCGTGCGTGCGTGTGCGCGCGCGCACGTGTGTGTGTGTGTGTGTGTGTGTGTGTGTGTGTGTGTGTGTGTGTGTGTGTGTGTGTGTGTGTGTGTGTGTGTGTGTGTGTGTGTGTGTGTGTGTGCGCGTGTGCGTGTGCGTGTGCGTGTGGGTGTATGTGTGTATGTGTGTGTGAAGAAGAAGGAGAGGAGGAGGAGGAGAGGAGGACGAGGACGAGGAGAGCAACAACAACAACACCAACAGCAACACTATATCCATATAAGACGGGAAGACACGAACTCACGACAACAAGAACAACAACAGCAACAACAACAACAACAACAACAACAACAGCTGCAACAAGAACAGTTTTATTTCCATTATAAGCCCGAAGACTTACTGAACACAAACTCTAACATAGTAACAGGGTACGTGGTGAAAAAAAAGGTACATAGAGAAACATGTCCATGCTCTTCCATCAAAACATTCATAAATATAATTATTCATAACGAGAGATGTAGACCTTCATTGGTTTCTCTTCTACTCCTTATGTGTGCTTTTCATTTCCAAACTTTTTTTTCCTGTTGCTTTGGTTAAAATGTTCGTAGTGTCCACTCATTGGCTATTTTCATCACTCAGGTATAAATATTCCGTATAGTAACCTGACTTACGGTTTTCTTTTATTCTGTTACAGGTAGCCAGAAACCTATCACCAGATTCAGTATTTGAAGGATATCTTCCAAACTCTCACAGAACAGTAATGCTGTTATATTTGATTACCCCTAGCAAATTCTGAGAAAAGTGTAAGGAAAACGACTTGTCAAACCTGTTTTTCAACAAGCTGTAATAGTTCAATTCATCTTCATGAAACGCATCTCTTAAAACTGGCGTAATGATGCTTTCAAATAACTGCGGTTTGATATCAGATTTTATATTTTGCTCATGAATTACTCGTCCAAGGACACAAATAGCCTCATTGCCTTACCTCCATAGGTGCTCTGGAACATACGTCAATTTTCTATCTTGATGGAAATCGATGCCAAGATATTTATGCTGATCTGCCGTTTCAGTAATGCAACCACAGTATTTACAATGCATCAGGATCTTTGAATAGATTTAATAAGAATGATTAATATCGCTTGATTTTGAAAATGTCTGGTCCACGTGTTGAGCATTACTCTCGCAGTTTCTCTAGCTTTGTTTATGATCCAGATATTTTTCTTGATAATAATACCAGACCGTCGGCATATATCAGACAAGGACTTCATCTCTTGCCATTCTATATGGTAACTCTTTGCCGTCAATGTCGTCAACGATTGATTAAGATTTGCTGATATGTTAGACGTATATTCTGTTCTTCTTCTTCTTCTTCTTCCAGATGGGGATGTTTAACCTGCCCCGTGCTCGCAGTCTTCAAGTAGACTATTATGGCACACAGGTTGCATGCATTGTGTGTTTTCGTGTAGCCGGTACTCACCCGTCTTAGGACATGAGCATCGGATCTTTAGAGTCCGTGTATGATCTTTAGTGCATGTGACACAGACTAGACCTCGGTTTATAGTCCCATCCGAACGACTATATGGGGAATGGAGTCAGAACCAATGTTAACTCCGAGGTAAAAATCCCCCTAAACCGAAATTCGAACCCGCAACCTCAGGATCACGAGTCCGGCGCTCTACCAACTGAGCTATCGGCCCCCTTGTTGTTTTAGCTAAGAATTATGCAGGTATAAGAGAACTCTATTGAATATGAAAACCTTCGTAGAAGAAACAGAATTAAGTACAACGGAGCTAACCTACCACGTACCAATCAACCAACCAGTCAAGCAACCAATTAACTGAATGGAATGAAAAGTAAAACAAACGAACAAACAAACAAACAAACAAACAAACAGACGGCAACTCTCCTTTCAATTTGCAATCGAAAGTAATGGAACAGCATGCATTTATTTGCATTATGATAATTTTAGTACATCACAGCAGAATACAATATAAAGCCGCAGACAGTATTTCCGATCAACGCGGCACGACACATAAATCATTCACAGAGGGAACGCATGTAACAGTGTAAAGTTTGCGTCACGCAATAAAGGATCGTCAGAGGCAACAATCCAGCAGAAAACATAACGTAAATCTGTGTCAAAAGTGAATACCCTAAACGATGGGGTGCCCTAAAGATTGACATTGCGTCACTGTTTATCTCCCTACGTCAACAGAACGCCCACATACAGGGAAATGGAGTTGTTGTTTTTTAATTCCAGTGCCCATGCTGGCACCAAACAGTCAATATCATGAACCATTCCAACAGTGGCTGTGACTCATATTCCCACCCTCTCCCTTACCCTCCATCCCCTCCTCTCCTCTCTCTCTCTCTCTCTTCTCTCTCTCTCTCTCTCTCTCTCTCTCTCCCTCTTTATATCTCTTTCATCCCTCATTCTCTTTCTCTCACTCTCTCTCTTTCGTTCTCTCTCTCTCTCTCTCTCTCTCTCTCTCTCTCTTTCTTTGGCTCTGTCTGTCTTTCTGTCTGTCTGTCTCTCTGTCTGTCTGTCTCTCTGTCTGAAACTTTTGTCTGTCTTTCTATCATTCTCTCTCCCTGAGAGAGAGAGAGAGAGGAGAGAGAGAGAGAGAGAGGAGAGGAGAGAGAGAGAGATGAGAGAGAGAGAGAGAGAGAGAGAGAGAGAGAGAGAATATCCCAATCCCATGCCTCTCATACGGCGCAA
>CM031611.1:72976610-72981610 GCA_018398815.1 Conus ventricosus
AATCATAAAACGATTTAACAGAGAGAAGAAGATTCACGAACGAAGCAAACCAGGACCAAGACAGACCAGCAGACAGAAAAAAGAAAGAAAGGAAGGAAGAAAGAAAGGAAAGAAAGAAAGAGAGGAAGAAAGAAAGAGAGGAAGAAAGAAAGAGGAAGAAAGAAAGAGTAAGAAAGAAAGAAAGAATACTACAGGAAGAAGAAGAAGAAGGAGAAGAAGAAGAAGAGA
This sequence comes from Conus ventricosus, assembly GCA_018398815.1. Classification (NCBI taxonomy): domain Eukaryota; kingdom Metazoa; phylum Mollusca; class Gastropoda; order Neogastropoda; family Conidae; genus Conus; species Conus ventricosus. Next base: position 72,976,839 of record CM031611.1, read on the forward strand.
GAGAGAGAGAGAGAGAGAGAGAGAGAGAGAGAGAGAGAGACGCTTTGACGCTTTGATGATTTATTGCCTTCAGCTATAGGGGCCATTAAGGCAAGGGGGGTACACATACGACTGGACACAATGCATCATGAAAGTATCAGGAAAATACTCATTGTATCATTAAAATAAAAGGAAACTAAATGATTAAATAAACAAAACATCAGAATGTAAACGATTTAAGGATCGCTCACATTGTCAGGATGGTACAGATATTTATATCAAACTACTCACGCGTGAACGATCAAATCTTATTAGAGGACTTCCGTAGAGGACGTCCTTTCCTACGCTACCGTTCCCGTCCCTTTATTCCAAAACCCAGTTCCCAATCCCTTCTCCTCACCTTGCACGAGCAAACATAAACAGTAAACGCAAGCTCACATTCGTCCACTCCTCCTCCCAACCTCACCCTCTAATCCGACAGATCCCCGACCGCCCGATCGCCCTCCCCCCCCCCCCCCCCCCCCCCCCCCCCCCCCCCACCTTTCCCTTCTCCACTCCCGACCTCGCTGTTCCAAACGCACGCAAGCTCATGTGCGCAAGCGCGTGCACGCACACACGCACACACACACACACACACACACACACACACACTGAGACTACATGGCCATCCACTAATTACAAAAGAACAAAACTAAGACAAAACATGGAACATTAGATTACAGTACTGTTGTCATTAAGTTCTAACTTCTTTTCTCGTCTTGGTAGCATCAGTTAAATACTTAGCAAGACCAATGATAGTTGCATCATTATCTGTTGCCAAAAGATTAATTAAACCACTTACTGTAGGCTCGACATGAGTCATGTTGAAAAAAGGATATTTTCGGCGAATATCTGACAAGAAGCAACAATGAAAAAAAAGTGCACTTCATCTTCTTTGTTGTGACCGCACATTGGGCAGTCAGCACTTCGTTCGCTGGTCATAAACCAGTATTTTGCAGCGCCTAGACCATGCACTCTTAATCTAAACTTTACCAGATCTTCCTCATCTTTTCATTCGTTATCAAAGTTAGATACCTCTCAGCTTCAAACGTGATTTTAAAAGAACGGTACCACTCATATTTATCGTTATCTTCAATTTCAGAATGCCAATTTTGTTTATAACATGAAACAATTCTGTCCTTAAATTCTGATATAAACCCCTCCTCAGAGCCAACACCTTGACACAACCATACTACACCAAAACCATTTTCTGTTAGAGTGTTCCTAACTTTTGATGCCCAATTGTATTTGCCTGCTTCTAATTGTAATAACAACATATCATAGGCTTGCCTACATATTCTATTAGTTGGCAGTTTTACCAGTCGCAGCCAGTATTTAATACATTTTACAGCAGTTCGAACGAACAAAGGATATCTTCCTGTTTCTCCGTAACTCATTTTATTTGAAGAGTGTAGTGGTACACCCAGGAATCGTTTAATGGCAAAAGTATGTACTTTTTCTATTAACCCTGTATCTTCTAACCCCATACTTCTGCTGCGTAAGTCAATATGGGCTCAATCTGAGTATCAAAAAGCTTCCAGAATAGGGAAGGATCAATTGTATGTAGTTTCTTTAGTGATTTAGAATTTCAATAACGCCCATTTTTACCTTTTCTACTCATGTCTAGAAGGGCAGCATTCATACTTAATTTTGTTGTAAATATCAAGCCTAAGTATTTGTATGTGTTTGTTGCTCTTATATCTTCGTTTCCATATGTCCATTTTTCTCTTATTCCAAGATAACCACCTTTACGGAAAACCATAATATTAGTCTTATCTAGATTTACTTCTAAACGTAATCTGTCAGCATCTTTTTCAGATTGTTCAGCTGATTTTGTAGACCTATAACAGTATCTGAGAGCAAAATCACGTCGTCTGCAAAAAGCAATAAAAATAGTTCTGAAGTTCCTGGTACCATCTGGATTCCGTGCTTCCCTTCCCTGATTAATTCTATGGCTAATTCATTGACAAAAAAGGAGAGCATAATTGGGCTGAGTACACATCCTTGTTTTACTCCTCTCGGACAATCAAAAAAATCAGAGTATGAATGCTTAACTCTTACACATGCAATGACTGAGTCATAAACTCCCCGAAGTGCTTTATACATTTTTCCATCAACGCCACTTCTCCTTAACACATGCCATAAGACATTTCTGTCAACTGAATCGAATGCTTTCCTAAAGTCGACGAAAGCTACATAGAGCTTAGAATGTTTTGCTAAATATTTTTCAACGACAGAGTGTAAAGTAAAAATGTGATCAATTGTACTATATCCTGCTCTAAAACCCACCTTGTTCCTCAGCTAATTTTCCTTCAGCTTCTGCCCATCGTGAAAGTCGCTTATTCAGAATAAATGTGTACACTTTGCTCACGATACTTGTTAATGCCACACCACGGTAATTATCAGGTAGATTAGCATCCCCTTTCTTGTAAATTGGAATAATAATGGATTTACACCAGTCTTTTGGAAAAATGCCCTGTTCAAATATCTTATTGAAAAGCACTACGAGAAATTTAATTACCGTTTCATTGGGATGTTTAAGCATTTCACCAAGTATCATATCAGTACCAGAACTTTTACCGGCTTTAAGTTTATTTATACTAGATAGAACTTCTTCTTGAGAAATAGGGTCGTTAAAAGGGCTCGTCTGAATTGTCCATTAGTTCTGATGCTAAGATTTCCTCTTGATCCAGTCCAGGTGTTATCGTATTAAATATCCTGTGGAAATGTTCGTACCACTGGTCCATAGAAATATCATTGCGCACTACATTTTTTCTGTTCACAGATCTGATTATTTTCCAGAATACCTCAGGGTCGTTGGTTGACTGTTTTAATTTAATTATCCTTTCATTGTCAAATTCTTTTTTCTTGCAGAATAAAGTTCTTTATATAGTCTCCTTTCATCCACATACTTATCTCTGTGCTGCTCATTACTCTTTTTTGACCTTTGGAATAGTTTAAGGTAACGTTGGACCGTTCTTTTCTTTTGGGCGCATTGTTTGTCATACCATTCATTTACGCTTTTCTTCGTATTGCCAACAGTTCGAATCATGGAGGCAGCAGCTCCATACAATGTTTTAACAAATATATCTAGAGAAGTGTTGACATCGATTTAAAGAGCTTGAACAGCTTCTTGGATATGGCTATGAAACACATGTGAATTTAACTCATGTGTGTTACTCTAACAAATAATCTTCAGACCACACAATACAATTTTCCTCATTCTCTACAGTTGTAGATTTGTCTATACAATCAAGACCACATTTCCCAAGTAAACTCGACTGGCAAATGCCAAGAATCCACACGGTCTCCAATATGTAAATGACAATTACTTGAAAACAGCCCTTTAGTCGTTATAAAATAATCAATAACACTATTACCATGTGGTGAAACATATGTAAACTGAGCATCAAAATCACCAACACATGCACCGTTCACAATAATACAGTCCAACAAAAACACAAATTCAGCAAGACTCACCAAAGTTATTGATCAACAGATCTTTGACTGTCGGTTATAAATATCAACATCATTATCATCAACATCATCAATAGGAGAATAGGTAAGTGCTTCATTCCAGTTAGGTTGCTTCCACCCTGTCCTCGCATTTAGATCCCCACAGATCACAAGATATAACTCTTCATCATTCATGATGTTCAGGATAGCTTCTTCTAGTAAAACAATTCCATCTTTTTGCATTTTGTTACTGTATAAAGGACTGTTCTCCGGAGCAACGTATGTTGCAATAATAAGCACATGTTTATCGACTTTAAAAACACACTTATCTAATTTCACAACCACAGTATTTTCACAATCAATCTTCATATGTGTTATATAGTGTTGGTAGCATCTGCGTATTAAAACAGTAACCCACCAGAATTCTTCCTTGTTTTGATAACTTTTTTGCAGGAACATAATATTTCAAAAAGTTAATGAAGATTCCGGAATAGTCAAAAGTGTTATCCACAAAAGTTTCTGTCAAGCAAACGAAATCAAATAGTTCAATGTATTTTATGAAAGAGATATCGGTCAGTTTCGTGTACAAGTTTTCAATATTGAAAGTCAGGAATTTCAAATCACATGGATGGCCAAGCCTGTCCTATTGTTTTTTAACGTTCCTGTCTTAACGACGAGGAAGGGGGTACCTGCCTGGGGTCTTGTTCACAGGCGTGCTGTCCGAGGTGTTTCCTGGCCTTGGTTGCGAGCGATGAAAGAACTCCCGCACGCCCGACTGCCGTGACCCGCTGCCATCACGACTTGCACGTGATGACCTTGGACTGCCGGCCTGCCGAGATGAAGACGGACGAGTAGGGGAATCCCCTGCGTTGGCTGTGCCGCACGGTACACTGTCACCTCTGACCTGTTTGTTTACAGTGTCACGAAGGGGGGCAGCCGCAGTTGTTGATGACCGCGTGGAGTCGGAATCCACCACCTCCGCATACTTGGGTCAGGTCGTCTGGGCTGCACTACTAACTGCCCCTTTCTGAAAAAGCCACTTTACCCTCTTTCTTGGCCTCGGCGACAATACTGGCTTGCTGGTGGGTGAGGTCATTGGCTACAGTTACTCCCTTGTCCTTCAGTCTGGCACGGAATTCCTTGTTTGTCATAACTGACATTTTGTCCTTCCACCTGCTAAATTTGACAATCACAGGCCGGGGTCCACCATTTCTGCTCTGGCCTACACGATGGGCCCGAGCAATGTCGTCCGTTGTCCACGTCTTGTCCGTCTCCACGCTGTTCAGGATGTCCGTCAC
>CM031611.1:72996610-73001610 GCA_018398815.1 Conus ventricosus
CAGAAAGACACACATCAGTTTCTTTTCTTGTGTGGGCGGTCATTATTGAGCAAGCCTTACAGAAAGACACATCATTTTCTTTTCTTGTGTGGGCGGTCAATATAGAGCAAGCCTTACAGAAAGACACACATCAGTTTCTTTTCTTGTGTGGACGGTCATTATTGAGCAAGCCTTACAGAAAGACACAATATTTTCTTTTCTTGTGTGGGCAGTCATTATAGAGCAAGCCTTACAGAAAGACACATCAGTTTCTTTTCTTGTGTGGGCGGGCATTATAGAGCAAGCCTTACAGAAAGACACATCAGTTACTTTCTTGTGTGGGCGGTCAATATAGAGCAAGCCCTACAGAAAGACACACATCATTTTCTTTTCTTGTGTGGGCGGTCATTATAGAGCAAGCCTTACAGAAAGACACGCATCAGTTTCTTTTCTTGTGTGGTGGGTCATTATAGGGCAAGCCCTACAGAAAGACACATCATTTTCTTTTCTTGTGTGGGCGGTCATTATAGAGCAAGCCTTACAGAAAGACACACGTCATTTTCTTTTCTTGTGTGGGCGGCCATTATAGGGCAAGCTTTACAGAAAGACACACATAATTTTTTTTCTTGTGTGGGCGGTCATTATAGAGGAAGCCTTACAGAGAGACACATAATTTTCTTTTCTTGTGTGGGCGGTCATTATAGAGCAAGCCTTACAGAAAGACACACATCATTTTCTTTTGTTGTGTGGGCGGTCATTATAGGGCAAGCCTTACAGAAAGACACATCATTTTCTTTTGTTGTGTGGACGGTCATTATAGGGCAAGCCTTACAGAAATACACATCATTTTCTTTCCTTGTGTGGGCGGTCATTATAGAGCAAGTCTTACAGAAAGACACACATCATTTTCTTTTCTTGTGTGGGCGGTCATTATAGAGCAAGCCTTGCAGAAAGACACACATCAGTTTCTTTTCTTGTGTGGGCGGTCATTATAGAGCAAGCCCAACAGAAAGACACACATCATTTTCTTTTTTTGTGTGTGGCGGTCATTATAGAGCAAGCCTTGCAGAAAGACACACATCAGTTTCTTTTCTTGTGTGGGCGGTCATTATAGAGCAAGCCTTGCAGAAAGACACACATCATTTTCTTTTCTTGTGTGGGCGGCCATTACAGAGCAAGCCTTACAGAAAGACACACATCAGTTTCTTTTCTTGTGTGGGCGGTCATTATAGAGCAAGCCTTGCAGAAAGACACACATCAGTTTCTTTTCTTGTGTGGGCGGTCATTATAGAGCACGCCTTGCAGAAAGACACACGTCAGTTTCTTTTCTTGTGTGGGCGGTCATTATAGAGCAAGCCTTACAGAAAGACACACATCATTTTCTTTTCTTGTGTGGGCGGCCATTATAGGGCAAGCCTTACAGAAAGACACACATCATTTTCTTTTCTTGTGTGGGCGGCCATTATAGAGCAAGCCTTACAGAAAGACACACATCAGTTTCTTTTCTTGTGTGGGCGGCCATTATAGAGCAAGCCTTACAGAAAGACACATCAGTTACTTTTTTGTGTGCGCGGTCATTACAGAGCAAGCCCTACAGAAAGACACACATCATTTTCTTTTCTTGTGTGGGCGGCCATTATAGAGCAAGCCTTACAGAAAGACACATCAGTTACTTTCTTGTGTGGGCGGTCATTATAGAGCAAGCCCTACAGAAAGACACACATCATTTTCTTTTCTTGTGTGGGCGGTCATTATAGAGCAAGCCTTGCAGAAAGACACACATCAGTTTCTTTTTGTGTGGGCGGGCATTATAGAGCAAGCCTTACAGAAAGACACATCATTTTCTATTTTTTTTTTGTGGTCGGTCAATACATAGCAAGCCTTACAGAAAGACACACATCAGTTTCTTTTCTTGTGTGGGCGGTCATTATAGAGCAAGCCTTACAGAAAGACACACATCAGTTTCTTTTCTTGTGTGGGCGGCCATTATAGGCAAGCCTTACAGAAAGACAAACATCAGTTACTTTCTTGTGTGGGCGGTCAATATAGAGCAAGCCCTACAGAAAGACACACATCATTTCTTTTTCTTGTGTGGGCGGCCATTATAGAGCAAGCCTTACAGAAAGACACATCATTTTCTTTCCTTGTGTGGGCGGTCACTATAGAGCAAGTCTTACAGAAAGACACACATCATTATCTTTTCTTGTGTGGGCGGTCATTATAGAGCAAGCCTTGCAGAAAGACACACATCAGTTTCTTTTCTTGTGTGGGCGGTCATTATAGGGCAAGCCTTACAGAAAAACACATCATTTTCTTTACTTGTGTGGACGGTCATTATAGAGCAAGTCTTACAGAAAGACACACATCATTTTCTTTTCTTGTGTGGGCGGTCATTATAGAGCAAGCCTTGCAGAAAGACACACATCAGTTTCTTTTCTTGTGTGGGCGGTCATTATAGAGCAAGCCCAACAGAAAGACACACATCATTTTCTTTTTTTTTGTGTGGGCGGTCATTATAGAGCAAGCCTTGCAGAAAGACACACATCAGTTTCTTTTCTTGTGTGGGCGGTCATTATAGAGCAAGCCTTGCAGAAAGACACACATCATTTTCTTTTCTTGTGTGGGCGGCCATTATAGAGCAAGCCTTACAGAAAGACACACATCAGTTTCTTTTCTTGTGTGGGCGGTCATTATAGAGCAAGCCTTGCAGGAAGACACACATCAGTTTCTTTTCTTGTGTGGGCGGTCATTATAGAGCACGCCTTGCAGAAAGACACACGTCAGTTTCTTTTCTTGTGTGGGCGGTCATTTTAGAACAAGCCTTACAGAAAGACACACATCATTTTCTTTTCTTGTGTGGGCGGCCATTATAGGGCAAGCCTTACAGAAAGACACACATCATTTTCTTTTCTTGTGTGGGCGGCCATTATAGAGCAAGCCTTACAGAAAGACACACATCAGTTTCTTTTCTTGTGTGGGCGGCCATTATAGAGCAAGCCTTACAGAAAGACACATCAGTTACTTTTTTGTGTGCGCGGTCATTATAGAGCAAGCCCTACAGAAAGACACACATCATTTTCTTTTCTTGTGTGGGCGGCCATTATAGAGCAAGCCTTACAGAAAGACACATCAGTTACTTTCTGTGTGGGCGGTCATTATAGAGCAAGCCCTACAGAAAGACACACATCATTTTCTTTTCTTGTGTGGGCGGTCATTATAGAGCAAGCCTTACAGAAAGACACACATCAGTTTCTTTTCTTGTGTGGGCGGTCATTATAGAGCAAGCCTTACAGAAAGACACATCATTTTCTATTTTTTTTGTGGTCGGTCAATACATAGCAAGCCTTACAGAAAGACACACATCAGTTTCTTTTCTTGTGTGGGCGGTCATTATAGAGCAAGCCTTACAGAAAGACACACATCAGTTTCTTTTCTTGTGTGGGCGGCCATTATAGGGCAAGCCTTACAGAAAGACAAACATCAGTTACTTTCTTGTGTGGGCGGTCAATATAGAGCAAGCCCTACAGAAAGACACACATCATTTCTTTTTCTTGTGTGGGCGGCCATTATAGAGCAAGCCTTACAGAAAGACACATCATTTTTTTTGGTGGTCGGTCAATATAGAGCAAGCCTTACAGAAAGACACACAGCATTTTCTTTTCTTGTGTGGGCGGCCATTATAGGGCAAGCCTTACAGAAAGACACACGTCATTTTCTTTTGTTGTGTCGTCGGTCATTATAGAGCAAGCCTTACAGAGAGACACATCATTTTCTTTTCTTGTGTGGGCGGTCATTATAGAGCAAGCCTTACAGAGAGACACACATCATTTTCTTTTCTTGTGTGGGCGGTCATTATAGAGCAAGCCTTACAGAAAGACACATCATTTTCTTTTCATGTGTGGGCGGCGATTATAGAGCAAGCCTTACAGAGAGACACATCATTTTCTTTTCTTGTGTGGGCGGTCATTATAGGGCAAGCCTTACAGAAAGACACACATCATTCTCTTTTCATGTGTGGGCGGTCATTATAGAGCAAGCCTTACAGAGAGACACATCATTTTCTTTTCTTGTGAGGGCGGTCATTATAGAGGAAGCCTTACAGAGAGACACATCATTCTCTTTTCATGTGTGGGCGGTCATTATAGAGCAAGCCTTACAGAAAGACACACATCTCGGCTTCCCTGTGAAAACCGAAAACGTTCGCTCGTGCCAACACGATTACTTCACTTTCCTATTCTTCACCCACCCCGTTGTAAAAAAAACACGATTTTGCAATGTGATGTCTACCCAGGACAACGTGTGTCAGGAAACATCATGTGTATTTCAAACATTTAGTGCCTTTGATATATTTCTGCCCTTCTCCAGTATGCTTAGCAATGTTGGATAGGACACAGTCTGAGAAATACGTCACTTCAAACTGATTGTGGCGTTTTGGTTAGATTTTAAACACATAAGTAACTCAGATCTGCATCAGCAGTAGGCCTAAATACTTACCAGGGAAGGCTTTTGCATCACATAAATACGAAATACAGGCTAATTTATCCTTGGTCCATACCTTAATTAATTTATCCGTGGTCCATACCTTAATAAATGTATCCCTGAGCCACATTTTAAAAAATGTCTTACTGGGCCACATTTCCAAGAATGTCTGACTGGGCCACATTTTCAAGAATATATATCGTTAAGCTACATTTCAATGAATCTGTTTTGGGGGCCACATTTTCCATAGTTCGATCCTCAGGCCATATTTTAATCAATTCATCCTTGCGCCACGCAAGAGCGAATCTATCGTTTGGAACATTTTAATGGATTATCCTTGCGCCACATAGCAAGTACATTGATTCACGTTTTGATAAATTGATCCTTGGGTCACATTCCAATTATCCACCAAGTTCAGTTAAAAAAGAAAAACATATGTGAGCGGACAGACAACTCTGATGAACGCATTATCAAAATAGCGAGGACGACGAGCCTTAATGATGCCTCTGTTGTAGCATGCTGAGCACGCCAGCCTTAATGAT
>CM031611.1:73011610-73036610 GCA_018398815.1 Conus ventricosus
TTACTGTAACATCTGAAGATTTCGTCTGTAAAACATACCATGGGAAAATCATTGATGTGGGTCTTTGGCATACGCATTGAAAGAAAAACAGATTTTATAGGAGAGAGAGAGAGAGAGAGAGAGAGAGAGAGAGAGAGAGAGAGAGAGAGAGAGAGAGAGAGAGAGAGAGAGACCGACAGACAGACAGACAGACAGACAGACAGACAGACAGAGACAGAGACAGCGACAGCGACAGAGAGAGAGAGAGAGAGAGAGAGAGAGAGGAGAGAGAGAGAGAGAGAGAGAGACAGAGACAGAGACAGAGAGACAGACAGACAGACAGACAGACAGAGACACAGACAGACAGACACACAGACAGACAAGATGTTCGACGTAGAACCAACGTTGCTTTTTTTTTTTTTTTTTGCGAAAAGAAAGCACACTGAAATTGCGTAACCAGACTCAAATCAGCAAGAAGATAAAAGAAACAGCAGGAACAGGGCAAAAAAGGAGAAGAACAAGAGAATCAGCTTTGAGTTAAATCTGAACGCGGAGGCGCCACTGCGCATGAGCCAGGCTGAAACCCTATACTGTGCCTGCTAGGCCATGATTCCACAGTGCACAGCGACATAAACACTATACTGTGCCTGTTAGGCCATGATTCCACAGTGCACAGCGACATAAACACTATACTGTGCCTGCTAGGCCATCATTCCACAGTGACATAAACACTATACTGTGCCAGCTAGGCCATCATTCCACAGTGACATAAACACTATACTGTGCCTGCTAGGCCATCATTCCACAGTGACATAAACACTATACTGTACCTGCTAGGGCATCATTCCACAGCGACATAAACACTATACTGTGCCTGCTAGGCCATCATTCCACAGTGCACAGTGACATAAACATTATACTGTGCCTGTTAGGCCATCATTCACAGTGACATAAACACTGTACTGTGCCTGCTAGGCCATCATTCCACAGTGACATAAACACTATACTGTGCCTGCTAGGCCATCATTCCACAGTGCACCGTGACATTAAACACTATACTGTGCTGCTAGGCCATCATTCCCCAGTGACATAAACACTATACTGTGCCTGCTAGGCCATCATTCCACAGTGCACAATGACATAAACACTATACTGTGCCTGCTAGGCCATCATTCCTCAGTGACATAAACACTATTACTGTGCCTGCTAGGCCATCATTCAACAGTGCACAGTGACATAAACACTATACTGTGCCTGCTAGGCCATCATTCCTCAGTGACATAAACACCATACTGTGCCTGCTACGCCATCATTCCACAGTGACATAAACACTATACTGTGCCTGCTACGCCATCATTCCACAGTGACATAAACAGTATACTGTGCCTGCTAGGACATCATTCCACAGTGACATAAACACTGTACTGTGCCTGCTAGGCCATTATTCCACAGTAACATAAACACTATACTGTGCCTGCTAGGCCATCATTCCACACCGACATAAACACTATACTGTGCCTGCTAGGCCATCATTCCACAGTGACATAAACACTATACTGTGCCTGCTAGGCCATCATTCCACAGTGACATAAACACTATACTGCGCCTGCTAGGCCATCATTCCTCAGTGACATAAAGACTATACTGTGCCAGCTAGGTCATCATTCCACAGCGACATAAACACTATACTGTGCCTGCTAGGCCATCATTCCACAGCGACATAAACACTATACTGTGCCTGCTAGGCCATCATTCACAGTGACATAAACACTATACTGTGCCTGCTAGGCCATCATTCCACTGTGACATATACCACTATACTGTGCCTGCTAGGCCATCATTCCACAGTGACATAAACACTATACTGTGCCTGCTAGGCTATCATTCCACAGTGACATAAACCCTATACTGTGCCTGCTAGGCCATCATTCCACTGTGCACAGTGACATAAACACTATACTGTGCCTGCTAGGCCATCATTCCACAGTGACATAAACACTACACTGTGCCCGCTAGGCCATCATTCCACTGTGCACAGTGACATACACACTATACTGTGCCTGCTAGGCCATCATTCCGCAGTGCACAGTGACATAAACACTATACTGTGCCTGCTAGGCCATCATTCCACAGTGACATAAACACTATACTGTGCCTGCTAAGCCATCATTCCACAGCGAAATAAACACTATACTGTGCCTGCTAGGCCATCATTCCACAGCGACATAAACACTATACTGTGCCTGCTAGGCCATCATTCCACAGTACACAGTGCCATAAACACTATACTGTGCCTGCTAGGGCATCATTCCTCAGTGACATAAACACTATACTGTTCCTGCTAGGCCATCATTCCACAGTGCACAGTGACATAAACACTATACTGTGCCCGCTAGGCCATCATTCCACTGTGCACAGTGACATAAACACTATACTGTGCCTGCTAGGCCATCATTCCACAGTGACATAAACACTACACTGTGCCCGCTAGGCCATCATTCCACTGTGCACAGTGACATACACACTATACTGTGCCTGCTAGGCCATCATTCCGCAGTGCACAGTGACATAAACACTATACTGTGCCTGCTAGGCCATCATTCCACAGTGACATAAAACACTATACTGTGCCTGCTAAGCCATCATTCCACAGCGAAATAATTACTATACTGTGCCTGCTAGGCCATCATTCCACAGCGACATAAACACTATACTGTGCCTGCTAGGCCATCATTCCACAGTAACACAGTGCCCATCAAACACTATACTGTGCCTGCTAGGCATCATTCCTCAGTGACATAAACACTATACTGTGCCTGCTAGGCCATCATTCCACAGTGCACAGTGACATAAACACTATACTGTGCCTGCTAGGCCATCATTCCTCAGTGACATAAACACTACACTGTGCCTGCTAGGCCATCATTCCACAGTGCCAGTGACATAAACACTATACTGTGCCTGCTAGGCATCATTCCACAGTGCACAGTGAAATAAACACTATACTGTGCCTGCTAGGCCATCATTACTCAGTGACATAAACACTATACTGTGCCTGCTACGCCATCATTCCACAGTGCACAGTGACATAAACACTATACTGTGCCTGTTAGGCCATCATTCCTCGTGACATAAACACTATACTGTGCCTGCTAGGCCATCATTCCATAGTGACATAAACACTGTACTGTGCCTGGTAGGCCATCATTCCACTGTGCACAGCGACATAAACACTATACTGTGCCTGCTAGGCCATCATTCCACTATGACATAAACACTGTACTGTGCCTGCTAGGCCATCATTCCACTGTGCACAGTGACATAAACACTATACTGTGCCTGCTAGGCCATCATTCCACAGTGACATAAACACTATACTGTGCCTGCTAGGCCATCATTCCAGTGCACAGTGACATAAACACTATACTGTGCCTGCTAGGCCATCATTCCACTGTGACATAAACACTATACTGTGCCTGCTAGGCCATCATTCCACAGTGACATAAACACTATACTGTGCCTGCTAGGCCATCATTCCACAGTGACATAAACACTATACTGTACCCGCTAGGCCATCATTCCACAGTGACATAAACACTAAACTGTGCCTGCTAGGCCATCATTCCACAGTGACATAAACTGTACTGTACCTGCTAGGCCATCATTCCACAGTGACATAAAACACTATACTGTGACTGCTAGGCCATTCATTCCACAGTGACATAAACACTATACTGTACCTGCTAGGCCATCATTCCACAATGACATAAACATTATGCTGTGCCTGCTTGGCCATCATTCACTGTGCACAGTGACATAAACACTATACTGTGCCTTCTAGGCCATTATTCCACAGTGACATAAACACTATACTGTGCCTGCTAGGCCATCATTCCACAGTGCAGAGCGACATAAACACTATACTGTGCCTGCTAGGCCATCATTCCACAGTGACATAAACACTATACTATGCCTGCTAGGCCATCATTCCACAGTGACATACACACTATACTGTGCCTGCTAGGCCATTATTCTACAGTGACATAAACACTATACTGTGCCTGCTAGGCCATCATTCTACAGTGACATAAACACTATACTGTGCCTGCTAGGCCATGATTCCACAGTGACATAAACACTGTACTGTACCTGCTAGGCCATCATTCCACAGTGACATAAACACTATACTGTGTCTGCTAGGCCATCATTCCACAGTGACATAATACTATACTGTGCCTGCTAGGCCATATTCCACAGTGACATAAACACTATACTGTGCCTGCTAGGCCATCATTCCACTGTGCACAGTGACATAAACGCATGTATATCAATGCCGACAAGGAAAGAACCAGACAGCTGACCATGGACGACATTCAGCCGATGACTGACCTATGAACTGGCCATGGACGACATTCAGCCGATGACTGACCTGTGAACTGACCATGGACGACATTCAGCCGATGACGGACCTATGAACTGACCATGGACGACATTCAACCGATGACTGACCTATGAACTGACCATGGACGACATTCAGCCGATGACTGACCTATGAACTGACTATGGACGACATTCAGCCGATGACGGACCTATGAACTGACCATGGACGACATTCAACCGATGACTGACCTACGCATTAAGCCAACATGCTGGTCAGACTTTGGGTTCCTACCTAAAGTAGTCGGTGTCACTGTGGTAGTGAGTGTGTGTGTGTGCGCGTGCGCGTGCGTGTGCGTGTGCGTGTGTGTGCGTGCGTGCGTGCGCGCGCGCGCGCGCGCGCGCGTGTGTGTGTGTGTGTGTGTGTGTGTGTGTGTGAGCGTGCATGCGCATGTGCGTGCGTATGTGCGTGCGTGCGTGCGTGCGTGCGTGCGTGCGTGTGTAGGACGAGGAATGGAAGCGTCGTTCTCTGCCAAGGTGAAGAGAAAGAGGAGTGTTAGCGGCAAACAAGCCAGGCTAAGGTGCCCCCATGTAAGCTTTTAAAGTACTGCACTTGTGTTGCTAATAATCAACTTAAGCATTCACAGATGTTGATAATTATGGCGTGTTAGGTTAGTAGATCCTTTTTTTTGTTTCTTTGTTCTCATGCAGTTTTTGTTGTTGTTGCTGTTCTTGTTGTTGGTTTTGTTGTTGTTGTTGCTGCTGCTGCTGTTCTTGTTGTTTTTGTTGTTGTTGTTGTTGTTGTTGTTGATCTTGTTGTTGTCGTCGTTATCGTTGTCGTCGTCGTCGTTATTGTTGTTATTGTGGATGATGTTTTCCTTTTCAATTGCTTTTTTTATGCACATTCTAAGACTGAATGTATCACACTCTATGCGCTGTTTTATTTTTCTTCCTTTTTAATGTCTTTCTTTCTTTCTTTTTCTTCTTTTTTCTATTTCTATTTTTCATCGTCGTATTCTCTGTCTTTCTGCATATTGAGCATTACGTTTTTCTCAGTTTATCTATTCTGGTCTTTCTTTTTTTATTTTACTTAAGAAATTTATCTGTGGTTTGGGGATTGGATTCTGCATATCGTTTTCTTCTTTTCCTGATTTGCTTTATACTTTATTTCTTTTATGTGTTGTCTCTGTAAATCCACTTCTTTCCTGGCACATCCTTTGATGTCTTTTATTCTATGTTGTGCTTTCCCTGGTGTTCCAATCTCATTTCAAAGTAATCAGTTCTTTTAAGTTTGTTGGCTCTGCAGTGCGTTTCCACCGATTTACGATCTTTGTTTCTGCTTTTGTTTTGTTCCTTCCCCACAAACATCGTTCCAACGAACACCCATCCTCTGTCTGTCTGTCTGTCTGCATCTCTCTCTCTCTCTCTCTCTCTCTCTCTCTCTCTCTCTCTCTCTCTCTCTCTCTCTCTCTCTCTCTCTCTCTTCTTTCAGCTACTAAACAAAAAAATCAAAGGACTGTCCATACTATAGTTGTACTGAAAATGAACGACATTTCTTGCATGTATGTCTATGTTATTATTGGTATAAATTTTAAACAAACCCACAACCAATGTATTTTCAGCTTGTCTGCACATGAAGGTGTTAAGGGCATGAGAGACTAGGCGTCGCAAGGTCTGTATGGTCTATAACACCACTTCGGCAATCCAGCTTGTATAGTGACTGCGTGCCTGGATTAGGGCTGTATAGTGTGTTTCCATTCAAAATGCAGAACCAATCTCTCTCTCTCTCTCTCTCTCTCTCTCTCTCTCTCTCTCTCTCTCTCTCTCTCTCTCTCTCTCTCTCTCCAGGACGAATCAGAAAGAAAAGCAGAGGTGAGGGTGTCCATCCTTGAATTTAACACAGCCCCACACCTTCCCTTTCCCAATATCCCCTTCCTGCTACCACCATCACCACCACCGCCACGACGACCACCACCACCACCACCTCTACCATCATCACCACCACCACCACCACCACCACCCCATCACCACACCACCCTTTCCAGAATCTACCATCCCACCTTCTGGGGTTCTATTCAATTCATGTTCTTTATAGGCAAGCTGAATTCAGGTGGCCGTATCAGAGCAGTTCCTGAAGAATTACTCTTTGTGAAATGACTTCATAGGGTCACGCAGATCTACACAGATAAAGGAGCTGAACTTCTTTGACTAAAGGGACAGAACTGCAAGCCATGGAACCAGAACACAGCTTTGATTCATCCACAGAACCGAGTATCCTGAAGGTGATTCTTTACCCCTGTTGTAAGCAACTTCTACAAAGTCCATCTCGCGGGGAAGAGCATATGAAGAACGTGTTCCTTAGAGTCGATCAAAGTTTGCAGGATGAAAGTCAACACTCTCATTCAGAAAAGGGGGTAAAAAAAACAACTAACAATACATGAAATTACAAACCAAAACAGATAGAAACCCACACGGAGAAAAGCATGGAGTAAAAAAAGAAACGGGGAGAGAACAAAAGAATAGGGAACTGAAAGAGCCCCCTATGGGTCTGAACAGGACACGTCAGACACAATCTGCCTGATTGTCCCCAGGGAATATGTCGTTACGCCTCTCCACCTGTCCCCCAACGCCCCTAGTCTCTCCGCTTAGTATGATTGATTTATTGATTCCACAACACACACACCTCTAATTAACATCAGAGGTGGACGAGGAGATGGAAGGGGAGAACTGGATGTGGAAGGGAGGGTTGCACAAGAGAGAGAGAGAGAGGAGAGAGAGAGAGAGAGAGAGAGAGAGAGAGAGAGAGAGAGAGAGAGAGAGAGAGAGAGAGAGAGAGAGGGGATAGTAAAAAAAAAAACAAGAGAGAGAGAGAGAGAGAGAGAGAGAGAGAGAGAGAGAGAGAGAGAGAGAGTTATAAAGCAGAAAGGGCAGCTGTTGCTGTTGTTGTGGTGGTGGTGGTGGTGGTGGTGGTTTTTCGTGTTCTTGTTCTTGTTTTTGTAGTTGCTGTTGTCTTGAAACAGTTCTTATAATGTTGTCATCTACAAAGAAACATTCGCTGTGAAGGAGAGTGGACAAATCCACAAGTCATAAGGCAATATTTTTACTTCAAGAGTCATACACTTCACTGAAACGAAACCTTTACTTTTGTGGAAAAGAGAGGATCCAGGATGCAGAAGCAGGAACAATACGCTTACAAATGCACATTAACTTATGGTGCACCCATACTCCCATCACGATTGTGAGGACATAGTACCATGAAAAAGGGGATGAGGGATACACAGCCAAAAAAAATAAAAATAAAAAAAAAAGATAGAAAATAAACCACCGTCGATAAAAAAGGATGTTGTTTTGCGTAGACATCAAGGCAGCTGCAAATCATCTTACTATGGCAACACACACAAACAGGTTTCTGGAATGAGTTACCTTCTGAGTGCCTTGTTTACAGCTTACAGTGGCTGGCATGGCATTGCACGTGCTGCTCTCTGTCAGTCTCCTCATTAGTTAAGGAAGGCATGTGAGGGCAAAGATGAAGCAGGTGCATTTTTTTCCTCAGCAACACACTGTTAATAATCAGATTGGTTGCCTGTGTCAGAGCTATGGTATTCCAGTTGCCTTTCCTCCCTCTCTTTAGATTGAATATGATTATAAACAATAATACAAACGACAGTGATTTTCATGATAACACTTAATTATGGACAACCATTCATCCAGGGAGGGAATAATTCAGGAAACCCGTGTATTGCGACAGTGTTCAGACGGTCAGAGAGTTTGGGGCGATTTTAAATCAGACCCAGTCTTGTGAAACTCACCAATGTTTCTATATACTTTAAGTAGAAAAGATATCTTAACGAAACTCCACACAAAAAAGTTTTGGTTCTCCCGTAATTAGCATTCACACATCAATGCTTGTTATCCTATGGTTGCATTTAAATTTCTTCTTGTGTATACGTTTGAATCTTGCTCCTTTTTCAACTCACACTGATAAATCAAAAAGCGTTTAATTGCATTTCGATGTCTACATTCATTCATTCATACTTTATTTGTTTTCAGTACCTGTGCTGTCTTGTTCAGTCTCCTAAAAAAAAACAAAAAAAAAAACAAAAAACGAAAACAATAAAACATGCAGACCCCCCCCCAAAAAAAAACCCCCAAAAAAACGAATTATTAAAAGAACTCGAGAGAGAATTAAGATAAACAGACAATTCTGTGCAGCTGAGATCAGACACGCCAGACAATTAAAAAAAAATGTCAGAACCCAGTATCTCATATACTTATATATAAGAGAGATACTGGGTTCTGGCAGTCGACCCTCGTAATATTGCTGGTGTCTCCTTACAGTAAGTTGCTATGCTTCCCCACCTCTGCGCTGGTCCACCTTTCTTTCCATTGCTTATGCATCAGATTCCCAGAACAAATGCTGACATGCTTCTATACGATAGTGGCAGAGAGCGTGTGCGTTGGATTGAGACACATGAACAGAGCCCGAAAGACAGGAAGAATAGAGACAGAGATCATGGGAAAGATAGGAGAAACAGACAGGAGTCAGGACAAACAGGCGGGGGAAGGGGAGGGGGGGGGGGGGGGAGCAGGGCAGTGGATACAAGCAGTAAAAAAGGCAAAGAGAGAGAGAGACAAAGAAACACACACACAGACACACAGAGGCATACACATAAACCCATGAACACACACACACACACGTACACCACACACACACACACAAACACACACATACACACACACACACCACACACACACACACACACACACACATAAACACACACATACACACACACACACACACACACACACCACACACACACACACCACACACGCGCGCGCGCGCGCGCGCGCACACGCACAAACACATACACACAAAAGAGCACACGCACACATGCACACACACACACACACACACACACACACACACACACACACACACACACACACACACACTATCACACACAGACACACACACAAGGACATGTGCGCAAACACACACACCACACACACACACACACACACACACACACACACACACACACACACACACACACGCACGCACGCACGCACGCACGCACGCACGCACGCACGCACGCACGCACGCACGCACGCACACACACACACACACACACACACACACACACACACAACACACACACACACACACACACAAGAAAACAAAAGGAAACAAATCCGAAGAAAAAAAAGTAAGCACAAGAGATGAAAGAAGGTTTGAGAAAATGGAAACCTTGGTGAGTTTCACGAGACTGGATCTGATTTCACATCGCCACAAAGGCTCTCACCGTCGGCACACTGTCGCAACAAACGGGTTTCCTGAATTACCTACTCCCTGACTACTGTGTCAACAGCCAATGGCAGCTGGTATGGCATCACATGCTTCTCTCTCTCTCTCAGCCACCTCTTCAGTCAAGTGAGGCTTTCGCGTGCAAAGACGTAGTAGCTACGAACTTTTCCTGAGCAGGCTGTTAGGTGTCTGGATGGCTGTCTGGGACTGAGAGGTAGTATTCCGTTATCAATTCTGTCTTTTAAATAAAGCACACATAACACATATATCTTCCACGTTGAAATTTACACTTGGTTTTGGGCACAATACAATGGGATTGTTTGCCATTATGAGTGTATGACGAATACTGGTCAACAAGAAAGGGATACAGTGAATTTAATGGTCAATGAAAGATGTTGAAGGTCTTATTCTATATCACCATTTCTTTGACAGTGTTTCAGTCATAGTTCTACACTGGAGCTGCTTATTGTTAATGCGCAAAAATTCAACTGAATACCATCAATGTAAATTGGCACTAGTGCATGCAGCGTCTCCTTTGGCGAGTTGCTACATGGTGACTTGATGTTGACTGCTTCATGCCAACTGCCATGCCCCAGGGCTACAGCAAGACAAGTGCGGGTGTAATCAGTAAGACAGATTGAAGGTGGGAACACTACACGGGCAAACAAAAATGCATAAAAAGCCAAGATACCAACCTGTCAGTCACCCAGTCTGACAACCAATCAGACAGCAATGAACAAATCTACACATTTCATATTAGAAATATGTAAAGACAGCTGTTTGGATTGTTATATTGCTAAAGAACCAAAAAAAAAGTCCATACGATTCAGCCGTTTGCAGTACAATGCAACACACATCACTGCAATGGAAAACAGTACAATGAAATGCAATACAACACAACCGCATCACAATGCACTTGGACGAACTACAGCTCGGTGTTTCCCGATATAATCAATCACTAAGGACAAAACGATTTTAACAGAAACCAAGCTGCTGCTCGGTGCTTCCCGACATAGTCAGTCACTAAGGACAGAACGATTTTAACAGAAACCAAGCTGCTCAATAAACCATGGACAGACACGTCAGTTAAACAAAAAAACACGAAGCACGTCTCTTTCACAATGGACAACTCCAAACCCCTTAGAGACAGGTGACACATCATCGGCCATGATTCCACGCACTGCCAACCCTGAATGGAGCCAGAATCTATTGTTAACTGCTGCCAAACAGGTCAGCTACGAACAGTCAAGGCTGAGTTCGGAAGCATTCCTGGAGGTAAAGAAAGTACTGACATTGATGGGTCATGGTCCGAGTCTTTTTGGTTTCACATGTGCAGTGAATTATTACAGTGATTATCCATTGAGTTTAGGTGTGAGCAGGTTGAAATAAACGCCTATCTTCCGCTGAATTGGATGAAGATAAGCGATTGCTCGTTCATTTTCTTGAGTGTTATGTACCTAGCCTGACAAAGACCTAATAGGTCGAAACGCGTCGTGTTTTGTCTTGTGATTCGTTAGTCAACGTTTTTGGGGCGGAGCTTTAACAAGAATGTTTCTAATTAGTACGGAAAAAATCGATCATCTATTCATTCATTCATTCAGTCGTTCGTTCGTTCATTCGTTCATTCATTCATTCAATTATTCATTCATCCTCTCCTTCTCCCCCCTCCCCCACTCTCTCTCTCTCTCTCTGATGATTAAAATTGTCTGTTCATCTGCCTATAATTATGGCCTATCAGAGCGATACAGAAAAAAAATGTTTTGTACATTTTAGGTCTCTCAGTGAAAACGTCGGACGAAGACATATTTGGCGAAATTCTGTCTTTCATCCTGTGTATTTACAAAGCGTTTCATACCATTTCGATTTCTGTGTGTATTCATCGACTCTTTCTTTGTTTTTAGTACCTCTGCCGTCTGGTTCAATGCCACAATACATAGATAAATAAAAAAAACAAAACAAAATAAATAGACAAATAAATAAACGTATAAACAAACAATTGAATAAATAAATAAATATATAGACAAATGAATAGATCTATAGATACATAAAAATAGATAAACACGATAAATGAATAAATAAATAAATCAGTAAATAGCACAAAAAAGAAGAAACACACACACACACACACACACACACACACACACACACACACACACACACACACACACACACAGAAAGATTAGAAGAAACCAAGAGAGAATCTAAGATGAGCAGACCATGTCACTCGGATGAGACCAGACACGCCAGACACCATGCTGGCGTTTGCTTTAATCAGAATACGTTGTTATGTTTCCTCACCTCTGCGCTGGTCCACCATCTTTTCCATCCTTACCACCTGATTGATTCACTACTTCCCAGAACACACGGTGACTTTCTTCTGAGGGATAGCGGCAGAGAGCGTGGGAGTTGGATTGGAGACATGAGTAAGAGGACGAGCGACAGGTGAAAGAGAAAGTGAGAGAGGGGAAAATAAACAGAACAGACGGAAAGGGAAGTGGTGGGAAATCGGCGGTTAGGAGTTGGTGGAGGGACATGCAGTTAAAAGGGTGAAGAGAGAGACAGAGCAACACACACACACACACCACACACACACACACACACACACACACACACACCGCACGCACGCACGCACGCACGCACGCACACACGCACACCCACACACACACACACACACACACACACACACACACACACACCACACATACACACACACACACACACACACAAGAAAACAAAAGGAAACAAATCCGAAGAAAAAAAAGTAAGCACAAGAGATGAAAGAAGGTTTGAGAAAATGGAAACTTGGTGAGTTTCACGAGACTGGATCTGATTCACATCGCCACAAAGGCTCTCACCGTCGGCACACTGTCCGCAACAACGGGTTTCCTGAATTACCTACTCCCTGACTACTGTGTCAACAGCCAATGGCAGCTGGTATGGCATCACATGCTTCTCTCTCTCTCTCAGCCACCTCTTCAGTCAAGTGAGGCTTTCGCGTGCAAAGACGTAGTAGCTACGAACTTTTCCTGAGCAGGCTGTTAGGTGTCTGGATGGCTGTCTGGACTGAGAGGTAGTATTCCGTTATCATTCTGTCTTTTAAATAAAGCACACATAACACATATATCTTCCACGTTGAAATTTACACTTGGTTTTGGGCACAATACAATGGGATTGTTTGCCATTATGAGTGTATGACGAATACTGGTCAACAAGAAAGGGATACAGTGAATTTAATGGTCAATGAAAGATGTTGAAGGTCTTATTCTATATCACCATTTCTTTGACAGTGTTTCAGTCATAGTTCTACACTGGAGCTGCTTATTGTTAATGCGCAAAAATTCAACTGAATACCATCAATGTAAATTGGCACTAGTGCATGCAGCGTCTCCTTTGGCGAGTTGCTACATGGTGACTTGATGTTTGACTGCTTTCATGCCAACTGCCATGCCCCAGGGCTACAGCAAGACAAGTGCGGGTGTAATCAGTAAGACAGATTGAAGGTGGGAACACTACACGGGCAAATAAAAATGCATAAAAAGCCAAGATACCAACCTGTCAGTCACCCAGTCTGACAACCAATCAGACAGCAATGAACAAATCTACACATTTCATATTAGAAATATGTAAAGACAGCTGTTGGATTGTTATATTGCTAAAGAACAAAAAAAAAAGGTCCATACGATTCAGCCGTTTGCAGTAACAATGCAACACACATCACTGCAATGGAAAACAGTACAATGAAATGCAATACAACACAACCGCATCACAATGCACTTGGACGAACTACAGCTCGTGTTTCCCGTATAATCAATCACTAAGGACAAAACGATTTTAACAGAAACCAAGCTGCTGCTCGGTGCTCCCGACATAGTCAGTCACTAAGGACAGAACGATTTTAACAGAAACCAAGCTGCTCAATAAACCATGGACAGACACGTCAGTTAAACAAAAAAACACGAAGCACGTCTCTTTCACAATGGACAACTCCAAACCCCTTAGAGACAGGTGACACATCATCGGCCATGATTCCACGCACTGCCAACCCTGAATGGAGCCAGAATCTATTGTTAACTGCTGCCAAACAGGTCAGCTACGAACAGTCAAGGCTGAGTTCGGAAGCATTCCTAGAGGTAAAGAAAAGTACTGACATTGATGGGTCATGGTCCGAGTCTTTTTGGTTTCACATGTGCAGTGAATTATTACAGTGATTATCCATTGAGTTTAGGTGTGAGCAGGTTGAAATAAACGCCTATCTTCCGCTGAATTGGATGAAGATAAGCGATTGCTCGTTCATTTTCTTGAGTGTTATGTACCTAGCCTGACAAAGACCTAATAGGTCGAAACGCGTCGTGTTTTGTCTTGTGATTCGTTAGTCAACGTTTTTGGGCGGGAGCTTTAACAAGAATGTTTCTAATTAGTACGGAAAAAATCGATCATCTATTCATTCATTCATTCAGTCGTTCGTTCGTTCATTCGTTCATTCATTCATTCAATTATTCATTCATCCTCTCCTTCCCCCCCTCCCCCACTCTCTCTCTCTCTCTCTGATGATTAAAATGTCTGTTCATCTGCCTATAATTATGGCCTATCAGAGCGATACAGAAAAAAAAATGTTTTGTACATTTTAGGTCTCTCAGTGAAAACGTCGGACGAAGACATATTTGGCGAAATTCTGTCTTTCATCCTGTGTATTTACAAAGCGTTTCATACCATTTCGATTTCTGTGTGTATTCATCGACTCTTTCTTTGTTTTTAGTACCTCTGCCGTCTGGTTCAAATGCCACAATACATAGATAAATAAAAAAACAAAACAAAATAAATAGACAAATAAATAAACGTATAAACAAACAATTGAATAAATAAATAAATATATAGACAAATGAATAGATCTATAGATACATAAAAATAGATAAACACGATAAATGAATAAATAAATAAATCAGTAAATAAGCACAAAAAAGAAGAAAAACACACACACACACACACACACACACACACACACACACACACACACACACACACACACACAGAAAGATTAGAAGAAACCAAGAGAGAATCTAAGATGAGCAGACCATGTCACTCGGATGAGACCAGACACGCCAGACACCATGCTGCGGTTTGCTTTAATCAGAATACGTTGTTATGTTTCCTCACCTCTGCGCTGGTCCACCATCTTTTCCATCCTTACCAACCTGATTGATTCACAACTTCCCAGAACACACGGTGACTTTCTTCTGAGGGATAGCGGCAGAGAGCGTGGGAGTTGGATTGGGAGACATGAGTAAGAGGACGAGCGACAGGTGAAAGAGAAAGTGAGAGAGGGGGAAAATAACAGGAACAGACGGAAAGGGAAGTGGTGGGAAATCGGCGGTTAGGAGTTGGTGGAGGGACATGCAGTTAAAAGGGTGAAGAGAGAGACAGAGCAACACACACACACACACACACACACACACACACCACACACACACACACACACACGCACGCACGCACGCACGCACGCACGCACACACGCACACCCACACACACACACACACACACACACACACACACACACACACACACAATACACACACACACACACACACACACAAGAAAACAAAAGGAAACAAATCCGAAGAAAAAAAAGTAAGCACAAGAGATGAAAGAAGGTTTGAGAAAATGGAAACCTTGGTGAGTTTCACGAGACTGGATCTGATTTCACATCGCCACAAAGGCTCTCACCGTCGGCACACTGTCGCAACAAACGGGTTTCCTGAATTACCTACTCCCTGACTACTGTGTCAACAGCCAATGGCAGCTGGTATGGCATCACATGCTTCTCTCTCTCTCTCAGCCACCTCTTCAGTCAAGTGAGGCTTTCGCGTGCAAAGACGTAGTAGCTACGAACTTTTCCTGAGCAGGCTGTTAGGTGTCTGGATGGCTGTCTGGGACTGAGAGGTAGTATTCCGTTATCAATTCTGTCTTTTAAATAAAGCACACATAACACATATATCTTCCACGTTGAAATTTACACTTGGTTTTGGGCACAATACAATGGGATTGTTTGCCATTATGAGTGTATGACGAATACTGGTCAACAAGAAAGGGATACAGTGAATTTAATGGTCAATGAAAGATGTTGAAGGTCTTATTCTATATCACCATTTCTTTGACAGTGTTTCAGTCATAGTTCTACACTGGAGCTGCTTATTGTTAATGCGCAAAAATTCAACTGAATACCATCAATGTAAATTGGCACTAGTGCATGCAGCGTCTCCTTTGGCGAGTTGCTACATGGTGACTTGATGTTGACTGCTTCATGCCAACTGCCATGCCCCAGGGCTACAGCAAGACAAGTGCGGGTGTAATCATTAAGACAGATTGAAGGTGGGAACACTACACGGGCAAATAAAAATGCATAAAAAGCCAAGATACCAACCTGTCAGTCACCCAGTCTGACAACCAATCAGACAGCAATGAACAAATCTACACATTTCATATTAGAAATATGTAAAGACAGCTGTTTGGATTGTTATATTGCTAAAGAACAAAAAAAAAAGTCCATACGATTCAGCCGTTTGCAGTACAATGCAACACACATCACTGCAATGGAAAACAGTACAATGAAATGCAATACAACACAACCGCATCACAATGCACTTGGACGAACTACAGCTCGGTGTTTCCCGATATAATCAATCACTAAGGACAAAACGATTTTAACAGAAACCAAGCGCTGCTCGGTGCTTCCCGACATAGTCAGTCACTAAGGACAGAACGATTTTAACAGAAACCAAGCTGCTCAATAAACCATGGACAGACACGTCAGTTAAACAAAAAAACACGAAGCACGTCTCTTTCACAATGGACAACTCCAAACCCCTTAGAGACAGGTGACACATCATCGGCCATGATTCCACGCACTGCCAACCCTGAATGGAGCCAGAATCTATTGTTAACTGCTGCCAAACAGGTCAGCTACGAACAGTCAAGGCTGAGTTCGGAAGCATTCCTAGAGGTAAAGAAAGTACTGACATTGATGGGTCATGGTCCGAGTCTTTTTGGTTTCACATGTGCAGTGAATTATTACAGTGATTATCCATTGAGTTTAGGTGTGAGCAGGTTGAAATAAACGCCTATCTTCCGCTGAATTGGATGAAGATAAGCGATTGCTCGTTCATTTTCTTGAGTGTTATGTACCTAGCCTGACAAAGACCTAATAGGTCGAAACGCGTCGTGTTTTG
The DNA here is from genome assembly GCA_018398815.1 of Conus ventricosus. Taxonomy (NCBI): domain Eukaryota; kingdom Metazoa; phylum Mollusca; class Gastropoda; order Neogastropoda; family Conidae; genus Conus; species Conus ventricosus. The sequence continues at coordinate 73,028,495 of CM031611.1, forward strand.
TCTTGTGATTCGTTAGTCAACGTTTTTGGGGCGGAGCTTTAACAAGAATGTTTCTAATTAGTACGGAAAAAATCGATCATCTATTCATTCATTCATTCAGTCGTTCGTTCGTTCATTCGTTCATTCATTCATTCAATTATTCATTCATCCTCTCCTTCTCCCCCCCTCCCCCACTCTCTCTCTCTCTCTCTGATGATTAAAATTGTCTGTTCATCTGCCTATAATTATGGCCTATCAGAGCGATACAGAAAAAAAATGTTTTGTACATTTTAGGTCTCTCAGTGAAAACGTCGGACGAAGACATATTTGGCGAAATTCTGTCTTTCATCCTGTGTATTTACAAAGCGTTTCATACCATTTCGATTTCTGTGTGTATTCATCGACTCTTTCTTTGTTTTTAGTACCTCTGCCGTCTGGTTCAAATGCCACAATACATAGATAAATAAAAAAACAAAACAAAATAAATAGACAAATAAATAAACGTATAAACAAACAATTGAATAAATAAATAAATATATAGACAAATGAATAGATCTATAGATACATAAAAATAGATAAACACGATAAATGAATAAATAAATAAATCAGTAAATAAGCACAAAAAAGAAGAAAACACACACACACACACACACACACACACACACACACACACACACACACACACACACACACACACAGAAAGATTAGAAGAAACCAAGAGAGAATCTAAGATGAGCAGACCATGTCACTCGGATGAGACCAGACACGCCAGACACCATGCTGCGGTTTGCTTTAATCAGAATACGTTGTTATGTTTCCTCACCTCTGCGCTGGTCCACCATCTTTTCCATCCTTACCAACCTGATTGATTCACAACTTCCCAGAACACACGGTGACTTTCTTCTGAGGGATAGCGGCAGAGAGCGTGGGAGTTGGATTGGGAGACATGAGTAAGAGGACGAGCGACAGGTGAAAGAGAAAGTGAGAGAGGGGGAAAATAACAGGAACAGACGGAAAGGGAAGTGGTGGGAAATCGGCGGTTAGGAGTTGGTGGAGGGACATGCAGTTAAAAGGGTGAAGAGAGAGACAGAGCAACACACACACACACACACACACACACACACACACACACACACACACACACCACGCACGCACGCACCACGCACGCACGCACACACGCACACCCACACACACACACACACACACACACACACACACACACACACACATACACACACACACACACACACACACAAGAAAACAAAAGGAAACAAATCCGAAGAAAAAAAAGTAAGCACAAGAGATGAAAGAAGGTTTGAGAAAATGGAAACCTTGGTGAGTTTCACGAGACTGGACTCTGATTTCACATCGCCACAAAGGCTCTCACCGTCGGCACACTGTCGCAACAAAGGGGTTTCCTGAATTACCTACTCCCTGACTACTGTGTCAACAGCCAATGGCAGCTGGTATGGCATCACATGCTTCTCTCTCTCTCTCAGCCACCTCTTCAGTCAAGTGAGGCTTTCGCGTGCAAAGACGTAGTAGCTACGAACTTTTCCTGAGCAGGCTGTTAGGTGTCTGGATGGCTGTCTGGGACTGAGAGGTAGTATTCCGTTATCAATTCTGTCTTTTAAATAAAGCACACATAACACATATATCTTCCACGTTGAAATTTACACTTGGTTTTGGGCACAATACAATGGGATTGTTTGCCATTATGAGTGTATGACGAATACTGGTCAACAAGAAAGGGATACAGTGAATTTAATGGTCAATGAAAGATGTTGAAGGTCTTATTCTATATCACCATTTCTTTGACAGTGTTTCAGTCATAGTTCTACACTGGAGCTGCTTATTGTTAATGCGCAAAAATTCAACTGAATACCATCAATGTAAATTGGCACTAGTGCATGCAGCGTCTCCTTTGGCGAGTTGCTACATGGTGACTTGATGTTGACTGCTTCATGCCAACTGCCATGCCCCAGGGCTACAGCAAGACAAGTGCGGGTGTAATCAGTAAGACAGATTGAAGGTGGGAACACTACACGGGCAAATAAAAATGCATAAAAAGCCAAGATACCAACCTGTCAGTCACCCAGTCTGACAACCAATCAGACAGCAATGAACAAATCTACACATTTCATATTAGAAATATGTAAAGACAGCTGTTTGGATTGTTATATTGCTAAAGAACAAAAAAAAAAGTCCATACGATTCAGCCGTTTGCAGTACAATGCAACACACATCACTGCAATGGAAAACAGTACAATGAAATGCAATACAACACAACCGCATCACAATGCACTTGGACGAACTACAGCTCGGTGTTTCCCGATATAATCAATCACTAAGGACAAAACGATTTTAACAGAAACCAAGCTGCTGCTCGGTGCTTCCCGACATAGTCAGTCACTAAGGACAGAACGATTTTAACAGAAACCAAGCTGCTCAATAAACCATGGACAGACACGTCAGTTAAACAAAAAAACACGAAGCACGTCTCTTTCACAATGGACAACTCCAAACCCCTTAGAGACAGGTGACACATCATCGGCCATGATTCCACGCACTGCCAACCCTGAATGGAGCCAGAATCTATTGTTAACTGCTGCCAAACAGGTCAGCTACGAACAGTCAAGGCTGAGTTCGGAAGCATTCCTAGAGGTAAAGAAAGTACTGACATTGATGGGTCATGGTCCGAGTCTTTTTGGTTTCACATGTGCAGTGAATTATTACAGTGATTATCCATTGAGTTTAGGTGTGAGCAGGTTGAAATAAACGCCTATCTTCCGCTGAATTGGATGAAGATAAGCGATTGCTCGTTCATTTTCTTGAGTGTTATGTACCTAGCCTGACAAAGACCTAATAGGTCGAAACGCGTCGTGTTTTGTCTTGTGATTCGTTAGTCAACGTTTTTGGGGCGGAGCTTTAACAAGAATGTTTCTAATTAGTACGGAAAAAATCGATCATCTATCATTCATTCATTCAGTCGTTCGTTCGTTCATTCGTTCATTCATTCATTCAATTATTCATTCATCCTCTCCTTCTCCCCCCTCCCCCACTCTCTCTCTCTCTCTCTGATGATTAAAATTGTCTGTTCATCTGCCTATAATTATGGCCTATCAGAGCGATACAGAAAAAAAATGTTTTGTACATTTTAGGTCTCTCAGTGAAAACGTCGGACGAAGACATATTTGGCGAAATTCTGTCTTTCATCCTGTGTATTTACAAAGCGTTTCATACCATTTCGATTTCTGTGTGTATTCATCGACTCTTTCTTTGTTTTTAGTACCTCTGCCGTCTGGTTCAAATGCCACAATACATAGATAAATAAAAAAACAAAACAAAATAAATAGACAAATAAATAAACGTATAAACAAACAATTGAATAAATAAATCAATATATAGACAAATGAATAGATCTATAGATACATAAAAATAGATAAACACGATAAATGAATAAATAAATAAATCAGTAAATAAGCACAAAAAAGAAGAAACACACACACACACACACACACACACACACACACACACACACACACACACACAAGAAAGATTAGAAGAAACCAAGAGAGAATCTAAGATGAGCAGACCATGTCACTCGGATGAGACCAGACACGCCAGACACCATGCTGCGGTTTGCTTTAATCAGAATACGTTGTTATGTTTCCTCACCTCTGCGCTGGTCCACCATCTTTTCCATCCTTACCAACCTGATTGATTCACAACTTCCCAGAACACACGGTGACTTTCTTCTGAGGGATAGCGGCAGAGAGCGTGGGAGTTGGATTGGGAGACATGAGTAAGAGGACGAGCGACAGGTGAAAGAGAAAGTGAGAGAGGGGGAAAATAACAGGAACAGACGGAAAGGGAAGTGGTGGGAAATCAGCGGTTAGGAGTTGGTGGAGGGGACATGCAGTTAAAAGGGTGAAGAGAGAGACAGAGCAACACACACACACACACACACACACACACACACACACACACATACACACACACACACACACACACACGCACGCACGCACGCACGCACACACGCACACACACACACACACACACTCACACACACAAACAGGCAGACAGCCAAGCAGGCAAACAGACAGACAGACAGACAGATGGACAGGCAGACAGAGAGCCGTAGAGAGACAGAGACGCATCCATGGAGAGTGGGACAGAGACAGAGTGAGGAGGATGGAAAGAAAAAAGGGAGGGAGTAAATCTGTTGAAATAATGCGATGGTGGTTAAATATCATTATGAATGGGAATTGTTCAAAGGAGGGAGTAAATCTGTTGAAATAATGCGATGGTGGTTAAGTATCATTATGAATGGGAATTGTTCAAAGGAGGGAGTAAATCTGTTGAAATAATGCGATGGTGGTTAAATATCATTATGAATGGGAATTGTTCAAAGGAGGGAGTAAATCTGTTGAAATAATGCGATGGTGGTTAAATATCATTATGAATGGGAATTGTTCAAAGGAGGGAGTAAATCTGTTGAAATAATGCGATGGTGGTTAAGTATCATTATGAATGGGAATTGTTCAAAGGAGGGAGTAAATCTGTTGAAATAATGCGATGGTGGTTAAATATCATTATGAATGGGAATTGTTCAAAGGAGGGAGTAAATCTGTTGAAATAATGCGATGGTGGTTAAATATCATTATGAATGGGAATTGTTCAAAGGAGGGAGTAAATCTGTTGAAATAATGCGATGGTGGTTAAGTATCATTATGAATGGGAATTGTTCAAATACGAAACAACGATACGTGTTCATAGTGTAAGAAAAGAGACGCGGGAGTGTCTGCGTGAGTGTTGTGAGAGGTGAGAGAGTGCATGTGTGCGTGGGGTATTGGGATGGTGGAAAGGAAAGGGGGGGGGGGGGAGGCGGGTGGTAGGGGCAAACAATAACATGCTCACCACAAGTGAGGTCTGCACGTGCAATTCATTGTCTCAAAAGTTAACACCGTGGATGGAAGATCACAACCAAATCTTTGTTGCTCATACTTTTTTCCCAGGTGCTAATTTTCATGTTAAACATAGAGAGTAGATAATCGCAAACTTTTCTTTGTTACAAGAGTACCTGGGGAAAAAAAGGAAGGAAGTAAAAAGAAGAAATGAACCCAAAATGAAAAAGAGAAAAAACCAAATGGACAGAGAGAGAGAGAGAGAGAGAGAGAGAGAGAGAGAGAGAGGAGAGAGAGAGAGAGAGAGAGAGAGAGAAAACAAAACTGAATAAAGTAAGAAAGGAATTTACCAACAGAAAGGGGAGAACAGGTAAGAACAACAAATAAAGAAAGGAGGGAGGACAGTGAAGAAGGAAAGAAAGAAAGGAAGAAAGAAAAGAACAGAAAGAAAACCAATGAAAATGGGAGGGGGGGGGGGGGGAAGAGATAACAAGGAAAGGTAGGGAAAGAATAAAATCCAATGAAGAGGGGACACCAACAAACCCCCCCCCCCCCCCCAAAACCCCAAAACCAACAAACAATGAAAAAAAAGCAAAGAAACAATAAAGGGAGGAAAATGAAGAAAACCAAAATGCCAAGAAAGAAGAATAGTAAAAGAAAAGACGACAGAAATTTAGAGATAATGGAAACCTTACTGAGTGTCACAAGATTGGATCTGATGTAACGTCGCCACCATGGCGCGGGCTGTCCGAACACTGTCGCAACACACCCTAAAAGGCTTCCGGAGTTATTTACTCGCTGGGTACTGTGTTCACAACTGATGGTGGCTTGTATGGTTGCACGTGCTTCTCTCCTTCAGCCTCCTCATTAGTCAAGTCAGGTCTGCTCTTGCAAACACGAAGTAGGTACGATCTCTTGCTGAGCACGCTGTTAAATTTCGGGATGGCTGGATGCGACTGAGCGATGGTATTCCATTATCATTTCTGCCGTTCATGTAAGCACACACAACATATATTCCTCCCTTTCCACACATCATGCTTCGTTTTGTACACAATACCACCTTGTCATCATGCTGTCAGAGGAATCCTGGCAAACAAGAGAGGTATAAGAAGAAAGTGAAGAAAGGTGGCAGAGTGGTTAAGACGTTCGCCTGCCAATCCAAGGTGTGAGAAGTGCGTAGGTTCGAGCCCTGCCTTTCTCGCCCTTTCTCTCCCAGTGTGAATGACAAATCGAACTGAACGTCAAGTCCATCGGATGGGAATTACAAGCGAGTCAGACCCGTGTGCCTTCCTGCCCCCTGCACACGTTACAAGAACCCACGGCAGTTGAAAATCGAAAAGAGCAGGGGGGTTCCCCGCTGCCCTGGCAAAATTGATGTAGATTGAAGATAGCCGCCTGGTATTTCTTACCAAGCCACAAAAATTGTCACTTACTGTTGTCGTGTGCCATCGTGTACCGGTGGAAATGGAGGACACGTATAAACATCGCATGCATCCTATGTGAGAAACTGGAGGAAATAAATGAGATAAATGAAAATGAGTGACTGATATTTGAGCGCCAGTAGGCTGCTCCTCGGCCGGCTCTACCTGGGTAGGCAGCCCGTTGAGTGAGTGACGTAGTGTGTTTATTGTAAAGTGCTTAGAGCTTGGTCTGTGACCGAGGATAGGCGCTATATAAATACCCAATATAATAATATAATATAGAATGTATGTAAAGGTCATGGACAGATTTCAACACTCTAAATTTCCATCAGCATTTCTTCGACAAAGTTTGAGTCACTGCTCTGCAATAGAGCTGTTTATCGTTATTGCACAACTATTCCAATATTCAAGCATAAGGGTCAAAGGTTAGGTTGACCTTTTGGTCTGCAATGCTCATTTCTGGCATCTACTTGTCTTCTAGCTTTTACTGCCATAAGAGAGCCTTTTGTTTTCAGCACTTATTTTACGCCTTTGTTCATTGGTGATAGGAGAACTGCTTTGTTTCAGATTGTGTGTCTCATGTTGACACCATGGATGGAAGATCACATCAAAATCTTTGTTACACGTACCTTTTTCCCCGTTAAACATAGAGAGTGCTAATTTTCATGTTAAACATAGGGAGTGGATATTCGCAAACATTTCTTTGTTACAAGTTGTGTCTCTGTCAAACAGTGTGATGGGGTTAGTATAACCATAGTGTTCTTTCACGTGGTGTGTTTTTGTGTACCACTTCAGCCATGACGTAGTAGCTAGCATTGAGATAGTGAGGTGAGAGGTCATGAGTTCAATTCCAAGCACAATCATTAGTTTTTATGCGACTTGTCAGCCCCGCCCCCCCCCCCTCTCCCCAGCTCCTGTCCAGACTTGATCTTGCTGTGAGCTCAGTTGTGAAGACTTGAACAACACAGTCTAGTTTCATACACTTACTGGATGTGTTTCTTAGAATTTTGCTGAAAGTTGTGAAGCTTTTGGATATGTTTACTCCCCCCCATCTCTCTCTCTCTCTCTCTCTCTCTCTCTCTCTCTCTCTCTCTCTCTCTCTTCTCTCTCTCTCTCTCTCTCTCTCTCTCTCTCTCTCTCTCTCTCTGTGTCTCTTTCTCTCTCTCTAATTTGACTTTTTCTGTGGCTCGGAACCACAGCATATTTCTGAACTTCTCCATATCCATACTTCGTCACGTTAGTTCTGTTCTTCTATTGTTTGAACTCCCGTGATTCCTCATACAAGAACCAAGACAGACAGACAGACAGACAGACAGACAGACAGACAGACAAAGATCTTTTGTCTTTCGAGCCCCAGTAACATGGCACAGACACACCGACTCATTTGCGTCTTTGAAATAATGACCCCAAACCAGTATCATCTCAGCGACAGGCCTGGCTGTGGCATGTCCAATACTCAAAATGTACTTCTTTGCGCATGTCTTATTATTGGTCGTGTGAGAGTGCGTATACTTTGTTATCTCCACGAATGCAGAGAACTGTGCATATGGGAATATTTGTTTCTTTGTTGTTATATGTTTGGACTCTCAGGGGTATTTTGGTGCGATATGTGTAATATCCATGGAATGTTTTATGTAAAATAATGTGAGTATCACAGCTATATCTTTGCTGGTTGTTTGTTCGTTTGTTTTGTTTGTTTTTGTAAGGCACCACGAGCACATTTTCTACATATTGTCATACATGAATAATCATTGTTTTCACACGTTGCTGACCAACACTGCAGGTGGCTGTATCCCAGGCCTTCTTGAG
>CM031611.1:73041610-73051610 GCA_018398815.1 Conus ventricosus
CTCTGTGCACTTGCCCACTTCTCCCAAATCCCTCTCATGTTCCCCGCCTGCGTCGGATTGTCCATTGAGTCTCTGTGCACTTGCCCACTTCTCCCAAATCCCCCTCATGTTCCCCGCCTGCGTCGGATTGTCCATTGAGTCTCTGTGCACTTGCCCACTTCTCCCAAATCCCCCTCATGTTCCCCGCCTGCGTCGGATTGTCCATTGAGTCTCTGTGCACTTGCCCACTTCTCCCAAATCCCCCTCATGTTCCCCGCCTGCGTCGGCTTGATTGAATGAGTCTCTGTGCACTTGCCCACTTCTCCGAAATCCCCCTCATGTTCCCCGCCTGTGTCGGCTTGATTCATTGAGTCTCTGTGCACTTGCCCACTTCTCCCAAATCCCCCTCATGTTCCCCGCCTGCGTCGGCTTGATTCATTGAGTCTCTGTGCACTTGCCCACTTCTCCCAAATCCCCCTCATGTTCCCCGCCTGCGTCGGATTGTCCATTGAGTCTCTGTGCACTTGCCCACTTCTCCCAAATCCCCCTCATGTTCCCCGCCTGCTTCTCCCAAATCCCCCTCATATTCCCCGCCTGTGTCGGCTTGATTCATTGAGTCTCTGTGCACTTGCCCGCTTCTCCCAAATACCCCTCATATTCCCCGCCTGCGTCGGCTTGATTCATTGAGTCTCTGTGCACTTGCCCACTTCTCCCAAATCCCTCTCATATTCCCCGCCTGTGTCGGCTTGATTCATTGAGTCTGTGTGCACTTGCCCGCTTCTCCCAAATACCCCTCATATTCCCCGCCTGCGTCGGATTGTCCATTGAGTCTCTGTGCACTTGCCCACTTCTCCCAAATCCCTCTCATGTTCCCCGCCTGCGTCGGATTGTCCATTGAGTCTCTGTGCACTTGCCCACTTCTCCCAAATCCCTCTCATGTTCCCCGCCTGCGTCGGATTGTCCATTGAGTCTCTGTGCACTTGCCCACTTCTCCCAAATCCCTCTCATGTTCCCCGCCTGCGTCGGATTGTCCATTGAGTCTCTGTGCACTTGCCCACTTCTCCCAAATCCCCCTCATGTTCCCCGCCTGCGTCGGATTGTCCATTGAGTCTCTGTGCACTTGCCCACTTCTCCCAAATCCCCCTCATGTTCCCCGCCTGCGTCGGATTGTCCATTGAGTCTCTGTGCACTTGCCCACTTCTCCCAAATCCCCCTCATGTTCCCCGCCTGCGTCGGATTGTCCATTGAGTCTCTGTGCACTTGCCCACTTCTCCCAAATCCCCCTCATGTTCCCCGCCTGCGTCGGATTGTCCATTGAGTCTCTGTGCACTTGCCCACTTCTCCCAAATCCCCCTCATGTTCCCCGCCTGCGTCGGATTGTCCATTGAGTCTCTGTGCACTTGCCCACTTCTCCAAATCCCCCTCATGTTCCCCGCCTGCGTCGGATTGTCCATTGAGTCTCTGTGCACTTGCCCACTTCTCCCAAATCCCCCTCATGTTCCCCGCCTGCGTCGGATTGTCCATTGAGTCTCTGTGCACTTGCCCACTTCTCCCAAATCCCCCTCATGTTCCCCGCCTGCGTCGGATTGTCCATTGAGTCTCTGTGCACTTTCCCACTTCTCCCAAATCCCCCTCATGTTCCCCGCCTGCGTCGGATTGTCCATTGAGTCTCTGTGCACTTGCCCACTTCTCCGAAATCCCCCTCATGTTCCCCGCCTGTGTCGGATTGATTCATTGAGTCTCTGTGCACTTGCCCACTTCTCCCAAATCCCCCTCATGTTCCCCGCCTGCGTCGGCTTGATTCATTGAGTCTCTGTGCACTTGCCCACTTCTCCCAAATCCCCCTCATGTTCCCCGCCTGTGTCGGCTTGATTCATTGAGTCTCTGTGCACTTGCCCACTTCTCCCAAATCCCCCTCATGTTCCCCGCCTGCGTCGGATTGTCCATTGAGTCTCTGTGCACTTGCCCACTTCTCCCAAATCCCCCTCATGTTCCCCGCCTGCTTCTCCCAAATCCCCCTCATATTCCCCGCCTGTGTCGGCTTGATTCATTGAGTCTCTGTGCACTTGCCCGCTTCTCCCAAATACCCCTCATATTCCCCGCCTGCGTCGGCTTGATTCATTGAGTCTCTGTGCACTTGCCCACTTCTCCCAAATCCCCCTCATATTCCCCGCCTGTGTCGGCTTGATTCATTGAGTCTGTGTGCACTTGCCCGCTTCTCCCAAATCCCCCTCATATTCCCCGCCTGCGTCGGCTTGATTCATTGAGTCTCTGTGCACTTGCCCACTTCTCCCAAATCCCCCTCATGTTCCCCGCCTGCTTCTCCCAAATCCCCCTCATATTCCCCGCCTGTGTCGGCTTGATTCATTGAGTCTCTGTGCACTTGCCCGCTTCTCCCAAATACCCCTCATATTCCCCGCCTGCGTCGGCTTGATTCATTGAGTCTCTGTGCACTTGCCCACTTCTCCCAAATCCCCCTCATATTCCCCGCCTGTGTCGGCTTGATTCATTGAGTCTGTGTGCACTTGCCCGCTTCTCCCAAATACCCCTCATATTCCCCGCCTGCGTCGGATTGTCCATTGAGTCTCTGTGCACTTGCCCACTTCTCCCAAATCCCTCTCATGTTCCCCGCCTGCGTCGGATTGTCCATTGAGTCTCTGTGCACTTGCCCACTTCTCCCAAATCCCTCTCATGTTCCCCGCCTGCGTCGGATTGTCCATTGAGTCTCTGTGCACTTGCCCACTTCTCCCAAATCCCTCTTATGTTCCCCGCCTGCGTCGGATTGTCCATTGAGTCTCTGTGCACTTGCCCACTTCTCCCAAATCCCTCTCATGTTCCCCGCCTGCGTCGGATTGTCCATTGAGTCTCTGTGCACTTGCCCACTTCTCCCAAATCCCTCTCATGTTCCCCGCCTGCGTCGGATTGTCCATTGAGTCTCTGTGCACTTGCCCACTTCTCCCAAATCCCTCTTATGTTCCCCGCCTGCGTCGGATTGTCCATTGAGTCTCTGTGCACTTGCCCACTTCTCCCAAATCCCCCTCATGTTCCCCGCCTGCGTCGGATTGTCCATTGAGTCTCTGTGCACTTGCCCACTTCTCCCAAATCCCCCTCATGTTCCCCGCCTGCGTCGGATTGTCCATTGAGTCTCTGTGCACTTGCCCACTTCTCCCAAATCCCCCTCATGTTCCCCGCCTGCGTCGGATTGTCCATTGAGTCTCTGTGCACTTGCCCACTTCTCCCAAATCCCCCTCATGTTCCCCGCCTGCGTCGGATTGTCCATTGAGTCTGTGTGCACTTGCCCACTTCTCCCAAATACCCCTCATGTTCCCCGCCTGCGTCGGATTGTCCATTGAGTCTGTGTGCACTTGCCCACTTCTCCCAAATCCCTCTCATGTTCCCCGCCTGCGTCGGATTGTCCATTGAGTCTGTGTGCACTTGCCCACTTCTCCCAAATCCCCCTCATGTTCCCCGCCTGCGTCGGATTGTCCATTGAGTCTGTGTGCACTTGCCCACTTCTCCCAAATACCCCTCATGTTCCCCGCCTGCGTCGGATTGTCCATTGAGTCTGTGTGCACTTGCCCACTTCTCCCAAATCCCTCTCATGTTCCCCGCCTGCGTCGGATTGTCCATTGAGTCTCTGTGCACTTGCCTCCCCCCCCCCCCCCTCCATGTTCCCCGCCTGTGTCGGATTGATGTACAGAGTTTCTCTACACATGCTGACATACCTGTAATTAAGGTTGGAAGGAAGAAAGAGCTTGTGAGATGCTGCAAATAGACAGACAGACACAGTCAGACAGTGAAAGATAGCGGCAGGCAGACCTTTCTTCTTCTTCTGGGAGAGAGAGAGAGAGAGAGAGAGAGAGAGAGAGAGAGAGAGAGAGAGAGAGAGAGAGAGAGAGAGAGAGAGAGAGAGAGGTGGGGGGCGGGGGCAATAAAAAATCTGCAGCGATTTAAACATTCACACACTTAAAACAAACAGACAGACAAGCAAACAAAAAGGTCAGTGGAGGGGGTGGGGGTGGGGGTGGGGACAAATGCGTCAAACGTAACAGTGATGACTATTTCAAAATTGTTCCGACCTCATTTCTGATTGCAAAGGAACTACCCGCCGTTACAAAAGAGGACAACGAAAGAGGAATAGTCATTTCATGGTTGGAAAACAAACAAAAATGTACACAAACTCCGAAAACTGATGCCTGCTAAAACATATGAAGAAGGGAAAGAGATAGTAAAAAACAAAAAAGAAAAAAAAAAAAAAAAGAAAAGCAACGAAAGAAAGAGAGAAAGAAGGAACGAAAGAAATAAGAGAAAAAAGAAACAAAGAATAAAAGATAAGAAAAGAAAGAAAGAAAGAAAAGAAAGAAAGAAAGAAAAGAAAGAAAGAAAGAAAAGAAAGAAAGAAGGAAAACGAAAAAAAAAAAGAAAAAAAAAAAAAAAAAGAATCCCGTGTTGTAAAGAAATCTGGATCAAGGCAGCCACAATAATATCACAGTCATAACACATGGAGGGAAGAGGTCTCTGTCATCATTTACCCCCCCCCCCCATCCCCCCGTTGGGTGCCGCGTGCACAGCTGATAGTAACTGATATGATGCTGTATTCGCCGCTCTCTTTTAGCCTCCTCTCATTATCTAAGTGAGGTTTCCACGAGCAAAGACGTAACAGGTTAGCCTCCTCATTATCTGTGTGAGGTTTGCGCGAGCAAAGACGTAGCAGGTTATCCTCTTCATTATCTGTGTGAGGTTTGCGCGAGCAAAGACGTAGCAGGTTAGCCTCCTCATTATCTGTGTGAGGTTTGCACGAGCAAAGACGTAGCAGGTTAGCCTCCTCATTATCTGTGTGAGGTTTGCGCGAGCAAAGACGTAGCAGGTTAGCCTCCTCATTATCTGTGTGAGGTTTGCACGAGCAAAGACGTAGCAGGTTAGCCTCCTCATTATCTGTGTGAGGTTTGCACGAGCAAAGACGTAGCAGGTGTGATCCTTTCACTAGCATGCTGTTAAGTGTCGTGCTTGTCGTCGGCGTCAGACTGATAGTATTCTATTACCATCTGTCCCATCCACACATGACTAAGCACAAGATGGTGAAGACCTTGGCTGTCCCCATAACAAATGAAACATGGCCGACACTGACAGTAAGCATCGCATTGAAAATCGAGCAAAGGGTTTGAAATTCTTATTCGTTGTCAGCACTTGTATTTCTTCGTCGTTCGCTCAGACAGGAACACCCGATGCACTGACGAAGGCTCCCGTCCGGCGGAGGTCCTCCAGAGATCCGTAGAGTTTCTCCCTCTTCGGTTGGTCAGCAGGCCAGGTCTCTGCTCTCAGGTTATGGTGTGTTGGACAGTCCTGTAGGAAGTGTTCCACTGTCATTGGGGCTGTACCGCAGAGGCACACTGCAGACTCGCCAGTGCGGAACCTTGTGAACATATGATGGTGTGGCCTGGAGTGGGCCTGTCCTCAGCCTCACAATGAGCACTTGTATACCAACGCTTGAATTGCTTTGTTTTTCCTTTGGAAGTGTTTACGTGTCTTGCTATGAAAACGCTTAAATCATTGTTCAATTTTTATTCCCTTCTTTGTATGTCTCCGGCCCAAAAGAGAGAAAAAAAACCAGTCTCGTGACTCAAACTAGTGCGCTAACATCTTGTGCCAGACATATCAATACCGGGTCGTCTGTTACATTCTTAAAACCCCTCATGAAATAAATCTGATTTTCAGAACACACACTGTCCAATCCCGGCAATTGCAAAACAACTTAATTTCTTATTTACTGAAACAGTCGAAGATTTCTTCTGTAAAACAAATCATTGAAACAAGAAAAATATGGATCTTTAGCATGCAAATTGAAAGAAACAGATTTTGTTTTAGCAGAGAGAGAGAGAGAGAGAGAGAGAGAGAGAGAGAGAGAGACAGAGACAGAGAGAGAGACAGACAGACAGACAGAGAGAGAGACAGAGAGAGAGAGAGAGAGGGAGAAAGGGAGAGAGAAAGAGAGAGAGAGAGAGAGAGTGAGAGAGAGCGAGGGAGAGTTTCTCTCTCTCTCTCTCGCTCGCTCTCTCTCTCGCTCGCTCTCTCTCTCTCTCTCTCTCTCTCTCTCTCTCTCTCTCCTCTCTTTATTTGACTTAATATTATTCTCTGCATTTTTGCATATTCTCTTTTTTTTCAGTTTATCTATTTCACTCTGCTCTTTCTTCTTCTTCTTGTTATTGTTTTTGTTATTGTCATTTCAGGATTTTTTCTTTCTTTTGGGGGATATATTTCTGCGAATCATTCCTTGTTTTCGATCTTGTTTCATTCTCTCTCTCTCTCTCTCTCTCTCTCTCTCTCTCTCTCTCTCTCTCCTGTCTTTCTTGCGGCATCCTTTGATGTCTTTCACTCTAATTTCTGCCTTCTCTGGTTCCCCCGTCTAATTTCGAAGTAATTGAATTCTTTAACGTTTGTTTGCTCTGCAGCCCGTTTTCACTAATCAACGGCGTTTTTTTGTTTTTGTTTGTTTGTTTGTTTGCGTGCTTGCTTGTTTTTGAGCTCTTCTTCCTCACCCACCCCCATTTTCACCAATACCAGTCTATCTATCTGTCTGCCTGCCTGCCTGCCTGTCTGTCTGTCTGTCTGTCTGCCTGCCTGTCTCTCTCTCTCTCTCTCTCTATCTCTCTCTCTCTCTCTCTCTCTCTCTCTCTCTCTTTCTTAGCTTCTTCTTCTCCCATTTACTCAAAGAAACCAAAGGACCATCCGTGTTGTAGTTGGGCTGAGAATGAAAATCATATAATTATTTTCTGGTTTCTCATGGACATAGTATCACTTTTTGAGAGATAAAATCATTCAAAACATGGCACATACCCTTACAGCCAAAGCATGTTCAATTTGTCTCCACTTGAAGATTTTGAGCGTTTGTGACATTATTATTATTATTATTATTATTATTTTTATTATTATTATTATTATATTGGGTATTTATATAGCGCCTATCCTCGGTCACAGAACAAGCTCTAAAACACACTACCTCACTCACTCAACGGGCTGCCTACCCAGGTAGAGCCGGCCGAAGAGCAGCCTACTGGCGCTCATTCAGTCGTTTCCCGTACCATTCAAATATCAGTCACTCATTTTCATTTATCTTATTTATTCCTCCAGTTTCTCACATAGGATGCATGCGATGTTTATACGCGTCCTCCATTTCCACCGGTACACGATGGCGCATGATAACAGTAAGTGACAATTTTTGTGGCTTGGTAAGAAATACCAGGCGGCTATCTTCAATCTACATCAATTTTGCCAGGGCAGCGGGGAACCCCGTTGACGTTCAGTTCGATTTGTCATTCAAACTGGGAAAGAAAGGGCGAGAAAGGCAGGGCTCGAACCCACGCACTTCTCACACGTTGGATTGGCAGGCGAACGTCTTAACTACTCTGCCACCTTTCTTCCTAGGCTGGAAAGGCTTCATGTTTACAGCTACTTGAACAAATCCTCGTTTAGTAACAGCGTGCATTAATCAGTTATATAGTGTGTTTCCCTTCAAAACTTTGGACATGGAATTTGTTCTCTCTCTCTCTCTCTTCTCTTCTCTCTCTCCCTCTCCCCCTCCCCCCCTCTCTCTCTCTCCCTCTCTGTCTCTCTCTCTTCTCTCTCTCTTCTCTCTCTCTCTTTCCCTCTCTCTCTCTCTCCTCTCTCTCTCTCTCTCTCTCTCTCTCTCTCTCTCTCTCTCTCTCTCTCTCTCTCTCTCTCTCTCTCTCTTCTCTCTCTCAAGCCAAAACGGAAAGAAAAGCAAAGGTGTGTGTATCAATCCCTTAACCCAGCACAGCCACACACCTTCCTTCTCCCGAACTCCGCCTGCTGTCACCACTTCGCCACCCACCCCTTTCCAACAACCTTCCCCTTCATGGGTTTCGCTGAATTTAATTAGTGTTGTTTGTAGCCTAGCCGAATCTAGGAACCAAAATTTGGGGCCACTTTGGGCGGTCATCAGGAGTCTTCATGTTAGTCCCAAATATCGTTGTCCTAGACCCATTCCTTGAGGACACAACGTGGAGAAGTCCCTCTGATTCCCTCTTGTCCTCACTGTGGATTGACGTTCACGGCTACATCACCAGCAAGGGGAGTGCACCCATGGCCAGGCATGATGACCACCTGCGTACTGACTTTATGGGGGTCACACAGACCCCACACAGGTGACGGCGCCGCTGTCCAGGGGACAGAACTGGCATGTATGGAACCAGACCACACCTCTGATTCCGTCCTTAGAACCGAGTCTCCCGAAGATTATTTCTTAACACGCTGCTGTAAACAAGAACCACAGAGCCCAACTTTGAAGTCTGTCTGCACACATACACTGGGAAGATTATGTGAAAAACGTGTTCCTGAGAGTCTGTAAAATGATGTAGGATCACAATCCACGCTCCCACTCAGAAAACAAAGCACAGAATTCATAACACAACATTTAAAAAAAAAACAGAACTGAATAAAAGACACAAAGAAAGAAACAAAGAAAAAGACACAAAGAAAGAACAAACGAATGGAGAACCAAAGGACCCTCCCATGGGACTGAAGGACCGTGACTGGACACGTCAGACACAATCCGCCTGAGGGTCCTCGGGGAATATGTTGTGACGCTTCTCCGCCTGTCCTCCGACGCCCCTAGTTTCCTTCTCCGCCTGTCCTCCGACGCCCCTAGTTTCCTTCTCCGCCTGTCCTCCGACGCCCCTAGTTTCCTTCTCCGCCTGTCCTCCGACGCCCCTAGTTTCCTTCTCCGCCTGTCCTCCGACGCCCCTAGTTTCCTTCTCCGCCTGTCCTCCGACGCCCTAGTTTCCTTCTCCGCCTGTCCTCCGACGCCCCTAGTTTCCTTCTCCGCCTGTCCTCCGACGCCCCTAGCTTCCTTCTCCGCCTGTCCTCCGACGCCCCTAGTTTCCTTCTCCGCCTGTCCTCCGACGCCCCTAGTTTCCCCACATGTCATAGTTTCCCCACTTGTGTATGATTGATTTATTGATTCCCAGAACACATGCCGCTAATTAATGTCAGAGTGTGTTAAAAGGAGATGGAGGTGGTGGAGGATGGGTGGCAAAGAGAGAGAGAGAGAGAGAGAGAGAGAGAGAGAGAGAGAGAGAGAGAGAGAGAGAGAGAGAGAGAGCGAGAGAAGAGAGAGAGAGAGAGAGAGACAGAGACAGAGACAGACAGAGACAGACACACAGAGAGATAAAGAGAGAGAGAGGGAGAAGCAGACAGGCAGACAAACTGACTGACACACGGACCGGCAGACGGGCAGGCATACAGGCAGACAGATGGACATGAAGGAAGGCAGACAGGCAGGCATGCAGGCAAACAGACATTTACAATGAGAGAGAGAGAGAGAGAGAGAGAGAGAGAGAGAGAGGAGAGAGAAGAGAGAGAGAGAAGAGAGAGAGAGAGAGAGAGAGTTAAAGGTTGTTTTTGTTGTTGTCGTCATCGTTGTTGTTGTCGCTGCTATTATGGCTTTGTTGTTTTGAAATGTTTTGAAAACACTTTTATTTGCATGGAAGCATTTTCGCTGTGGAAGAAAAGTGGCAAATTCATACATCATAAGGCAGCGTTTTCTTTTCTTTTTTTTTTCGTTCGAATATCGCTCTGAAATAATTATTCACAACAACAACAACAAAACCCAAGAAAACTTTCACACTGAGGAAAAGAGAATCACAGAAGGAGGAATTATAAGCTTACAGATGTACATACACCCATGGTGCACTCACAGTTGTGGCGTAAAATGCATCACTAAAAAGAAAAGTAAATAGGATTGGGGGTGGAGGTGGGATGGATGGGGAGAGTCCATGTCAAAAACCTCATCCATTTCAACACTCTACAGGCACATCTTTTTTGGTGAGTGATGCATCAAATGGCACGGACCATGGAACCTTCTGACCTTTTACAAAATGAGTGTCTTTAAAAAGAGCAGCATGTATGTAACTGGCAGGACACTGTTTCTTCCTGACGAACGCAAGTGGCAGATTGCGTAACTTATTTCAGGTTTTGACAGATCTGACAGCGTTGATTATCTATA
>CM031611.1:73059110-73071610 GCA_018398815.1 Conus ventricosus
GAAGCAGAGATATGGACACAGAAACAGAGATATGGAAACAGAAACAGAGATATGGAAACAGAAACAGAAGCAGAGATATGGAAACAGAAACAGAGATATGGAAACAGAAACAGAAGCAGAGATATGGAAACAGAAACAGAGATATGGAAACAGAAACAGAAACAGAGATATGGAAACAGAAACAGAGATATGGAAACAGAAACAGAAACAGAGATATGGAAACAGAAAGAGAGATATGGAAACAGAAGCAGAGATATGGAAACAGAAACAGAGATATGGAAACAGAAGCAGAGATATGGACACAGAAACAGAGATATGGAAACAGAAGCAGAGATATGGAAACAGAAACAGAGATATGGAAACAGAAGCAGAGATATGGACACAGAAACAGAGATATGGAAACAGAAGCAGAGATATGGAAACAGAAACAGAAGCAGAGAAGTGGAAACAGAAACAGAAGCAGAGATACGAAAACAGAAACAGAAGCAGAGATATGGACACAGAAACAGAAGCAGAGATATGGACACAGAAACAGAAGCAGAGATATGGACACAGAAACAGAAGCAGAGATATGGACACAGAAACAGAAGCATGAATGAAAATACACAATATGGGGCAGGAAGCAGAGTGAGAGAGAGGGAGGGAGGGAGAGAGAGAGAGAGAGAGAGAGAGAGAGAGAGAGAGAGAGAGAGAGAGAGAGAGAGAGAGAGAGAGAGACAGAGAGAGAGAGAGAGAGAGAGACAGAGAGAGACAAACAGCTTTTGCCCGAGAGAGACAGAGAGGGAGAGAGAGAAAGAGACAGACAGACAGACAGACACACAGATACACAAACAGACACACAGACACACAGACAAACAGACAGACAGACAAACAGCTTGCCAGAGAGAGAGAGAGAGAGAGAGAGAGAGAGAGAGAGAGAGAGAGGAGAGAGAGACAGACAGACAGACAGACAGACAGACAGACAAGGCGAATGTGAAAGTTTATTCAGTATAGGCCAAGGCCCTTAAAAGGGGGTACATATACAGAAAACATATGAACAACACTCAGTGCAACTGGGAACACTGTAGTAATCAAAATAGAGAAAACGAATACCACATTAGAACTGGCACAATACAATGTCTATTACATTGGCATGGTAAGATGGTGCAGTGTCTGGCATTTTCTGAACATTATAAACATAGTGTGCTAGATTTGACATCGTATTTTCATTACCTCTTTTGACAAAAGCAAAGTCAATTTAATTTACATGGGTCATTGTAATACTTTGGCTTTAGTAAGATGGTTTTTTTTTGTAACATCACCTACACACGGACAACACAATAAGAAATTGATATCTGAGAGAGAGAGAGAGAGAGAGAGAGAGAGAGAGAGAGAGAGAGAGAGAGAGAGAGGAGAGAGAGAGAGAGAGAGATGAGAGAGAGAGAGAGAGAGAGAGTAGGGGGGCACCCACGTGGAGAGGAAGGAGAGAAAAGGAATTGGTGGAAGCAGGAAGAAGAACGGGTCTAATCTCAGCCAGTCGATTCCCGCGGGAAGGGGACCTGAGTTAACTGCTGCTGACCCGTGCTGGCTGAAATTAACTATTGATCATGGTGTGACCTGACAGGTGATAAGTATTGATCATGGTGTGACCTGACAGGTGATATCTATTGATCATGGTGTGACCTGACAGGTGATAACTATTGATCATGGTGTGACCCGACAGGTGATAACTATTGATCATGGTGTGACCTGACAGGTGATAACTATTGATCATGGTGTGACCTGACAGGTGATAACTATTGATCATGGTGTGACCTGACAGGTGAGAACTATTGATCATGGTGTGGGCCTGACAGGTGATATCTATTGATCATGGTGTGACCTGACAGGTGATGATTATTGATCATGTTGTGACGTAACAGGTGGTAACTATTGATCATGTTGTGATGTGACAGGTAATAATTTGATCCTGTTGTGACGTAACAGGTGATAATTATTGATCATGGTGTGACCTGGCAGGTGATAACTCTTGATCATGTTGACGTAGCAGGTGATAGCTATTTATCATGTTGTGACGTAGCAGGTGGTATCTATTGATCAAATTGTGATGTGACAGGTGATGACCATTGATTAAGGTGTGACCTGACAGGTGAGAACTATTGATTATATTGTGACGTAAAAGGTGGTACATATTGATCATGTTGTAATGTGACAGGTGATAACTTGATCATTTTGGGATGTAACAGGTGGTAACTATTGATCATAGTGTGATCTGTCAGGTGATACATATTTATCATGTTATGACGTAACAGGTGATAGCTATTGATCATGATGTGATGTGATTGGTGATAAGTTGATCATGTTGTGATGTGACAGGTGATAACATGATCATGGCGTGACGCGACAGATGATGACTTGATCCATGTTGTGACGTGACAGGTGATAGCTATTGATCATGTTGTGATGTGACAGGTGATAACTTGATCATGGCGTGACGCGACAGATGATGACTTGATCATGTTGTGACGTGACAGGTGATAACTATTGATCATGTTGTGATGTGACAGATGATGACTTGACCATAGTGTGACGTGACAGGTGATAACTATTGATCATGTTGTGATGTGACAGATGATGACTTGACCATAGTGTGACGTGACAGGTGATAACTATTGATCATGTTGTGATGTGACAGATGATGACTTGACCATAGTGTGACGTGACAGGTGATAACTATTGATCATGTTGTGATGTGACAGATGATGACTTGACCATAGTGTGACGTGACAGGTGATAACTATTGATCATGTTGTGATGTGACAGATGATGACTTGACCATAGTGTGACGTGACAGGTGATAACTATTGATCATGTTGTGATGTGACAGATGATGACTTGACCATAGTGTGACGTGACAGGTGATAACTATTGATCATGTTGTGATGTGACAGATGATGACTTGACCATAGTGTGACGTGACAGGTGATAACTATTGATCATGTTGTGATGTGACAGATGATGACTTGACCATAGTGTGACGTGACAGGTGATAACTATTGATCATGTTGTGATGTGACAGATGATGACTTGACCATAGTGTGACGTGACAGGTGATAACTATTGATCATGTTGTGACGGGACAGATGATGACTTGATCATGTTGTGACGTGACAGGTGATAACTATTGATCATATTGTGACGTGACAGGTGATAACTTGATCATTTTGCGACGTGATAGGTGATGACTTGATCAAGTTGTGACGTGACAGGTGATAACTATTCATCATGTTGCGATGTGACAGGTGATAACGTTTGATCATGATGTGGTGACATTGATCATGTTGTGACGTGACAGGTGATAACTATTGATCATGTTGTGACGTGACAGGTGACAACTATTGATCATGTGTGCATACGTAGCGCCAGGATTCTGTGGCTTTAGTGACGTGACAGCTGATGTTGCACCTGGCATCAGGTAACTCCAGTGGTTGGGGGGGGGGGGGGGGGGGGTTGTCGTCCATTGTGAAAAGGAATGTGGTTTGTGCGTTGTCCATTTCCCATACAGTCCTTCGAATGAGACTATAACCGAGGTTCCGTGTGTGAACGCACGCATAACATCTTGCACACACGTAAAATCCCATCACCAACTTTCGGAAGAGTAGGCCAGTTTGGCCGTTGGTATAGATGACACGTTACACATAGCATGCACCCTGCGTGAGAAATGGAAAGAATGAAGGAAGGAAGGAAAATGAGTGATCGATATTGAACAATATTGACTGGATGACACGGGAAACGACTGAATGAAGCGCCAGCTGGCAGCTCTTCAGTCGGCACTACCCATGTAGGCAGCCCGTTGTGTAAACGAGTGTGGATTGTAAAGCGCTTAGAGCTTGGTCTCTAGCCGAGAATAGGCGCTATGTAAGTATTCCTTATTATTATTATTATTATTATTATTATTATTATTATTATTATTATTATTATTATTATTGTTGTTGTTATTATTATTATTATTATTGTGTTAGCCAGTGAGTCATCATATTCTGCAGGTGTCACTCTACTGAAATTGTTCTGTCAGTCAGTCGTCATTCATTGTGTGGAGGTATGATGGTATGCAATGCTTTCTGCTGCATGGTGTTGCATCATATCACGTTGTGTAGTGCTGCATTCTTCTGTGCTGCAATGCACTGTATTACAATGACACAGTGCTCAATATTGTTCTCTCTTATTGCAGAAGGGAGGCTGTGATAGTCTGAGTATCTGTGTTGCACGTCTTTTTGTCGCTGTCTTTATTCCAGTATTTCTGTGGCAGTACACTCACACACTGCTCACTGCAGCCCATACACAACCCCTCCCCCCCCCTCTCTTCTCTCTCTCTGTCTCTCTCTCTCTCTCTGTCTCTGTCTCTCTCTCTCTCTCTCTCTCTCTCTGTCTCTCTCTCCCATTGACCCCTTCGTCTTCTATTTGCCTCCTAATCTCTCTCTCTCTCTGTCTGTCTCTCTCTCTCTCTCTCTCTCTCTCTCTCTCTGTCTCTCTCTCTCTTTTCAACAATAAATCACAAGCATGACATCGTGTGTCCGGTGAATCAATAAAATAATCACATATACGCCAGGAAAACGAGGGCGATGTTGGGAGGAGGGGAGGGAGAGGGGGGGGGGGGGGGGGGGGGGGAGCGAAACCACGTGTTCCCCGTTCACAGTCGGAGGTGTTGGGTCTGACGTGTTTAGCCTTAGGCCGAGGGAGTGGTGTCTTAGTTCACACTGCTTTTGTTCACGCTGCAATTATTTGTTTGTCTTTTTCTTTTATGTATCTTTTTTTTTGTAAATGTATTTAGTCATGTGGTTTTCTGTAATCTATCCATCTATCTATCTATCTATCTATCTATATATATATATCTCTCTATCTATCTATCTATCTATCTATCTATCTATCTATTACCAATCTATTTTGTTATTCATTCATTTATGTATTTATTTATTCATTGACCTTTTCATTTATTTATCTGTTTATCATGTTATTTTGAGTTCACTTATTTAATAAATATAAATAGTTGGTTTTGATTAGTCTCTACAGAGAGAATCCAGCAACAGTCTTCAGGGAAGCTGTTCACAGCTGAGGTCTGGGGACGATTTTCAGGAGATTGGATCCTGTAATGGAGTCCGAGGTGCAGCTAGGTCTCAGAGAACCATCCTTCCTGATCGAATAGCAGTCCCTACCAGACGATGATGATCAAACAGCAGTCCCTACCAGACGATGATGATCAAACAGCAGTCCCTACCAGACGATGATGATCGAATAGCAGTCCCTACCAGACGATGAGGATCGAATAGCAGTCCCTACCAGACGATGAGGATCAAACTGCAGTCCCTACCAGACGATGATGTGGCCGCAACCAGACGTTTCTGCACAGGACATGAACAAGTCAGGTAGAGATTTACACGGTGTTTCCTTGAGGGATGGGCACAGCCTGACGATGACTTGGGACTTACTTACGGAAACTTTTCATGATTCATAACAAAAAATGAGGCAGAGGATGACATTTCGATTTTCAGGCTATGGAGTGAATTACAAATGTAAATTTGCTGAAATGAACTGAATCAATAATTGGTCAACAGTTTGTACTGAAACGTCTCACATAACGTTCCCTCGCACACACTTTCATCGAACTGTGACTGTGCGGGTGTCTTTAAAGTGAAAACAGTTTTTGTATCAGTAAGGCTCTCAGGTATCCAGCATGTTCATGACCAAAAGAATTTGAAATGGTTTTGTCGCGTGTGTTTCGGCGATGTTTCAAATTGTACTTTCCTGTCAAAAAAACAACAACAGAAATATCGACAAACAAACGGAGAAAACAACTCTTTTAATATTGTTACAGTCAGGACAGTGTTCTGATTTCTGTTAATAGTCGAGTGAGAGAGAGAGAGAGAGAGAGAGAGAGGGGAGAGAGAGAGAGAGAGAGAGAGAGAGAGAGAGAGAGAGAGAGAGAGAGAGAGAGAGAGAGAGAGGCAAACAGACAGACAGTCGGAGAGACAGAAAAACAGACAGACAGAGAGGGTGTAGGGGGTGGGAAGGGGAGGGTGCAGATGCCCACAATAGAAAGGCAATAAAACAATGACGAGGGATTGCAGAGCAGGTAATGTAAAAGATCTGCATCACCGTGAAAAAAAGGATCTGAAAACCAGACAATGCAGAAACACGACCTGCATACTTGATAAAATGCACATACGTAGACAGAAAACAAAAGAAGGTAACATTTGAAAAGTGAAATGAGAATGAAAGCAACCTACAGAAGAGCCAATAGCACCAACACACAAAAGAAATAAATAACAAGACATTGAAACAAACAAGCAAAGAAGAAAGCAGAGTAATGGAAACTGAAATACTGAAAAGAAAGTAAAAGCAGAAATAAAGAATGACATAAAATAAGCATAAGGGGAAAAGAACAGAAAGAAGCAGATGAAGACTTGAAGAAAAGTGCAAAATGTTGTGAAAATGTTGAGCTCTACAAAGCCATGGAAAACAAATTAGAGGAAAAAAAAAAACAGACACACTAAATAGGAACCCACCAAACAAACGAAAACAAGCTAATAGAATACAAAACAAACAAATAAACCACACACACGCACACGCACACACGCGCGCGCGCACGCGCGCGCGCACTAACGCACGAACGCACGCAAGCACGTAGAGAGATACGGATACGGATACGGATGTTTTATTCATATAGGCCCTAGCCCATAATGAAGGGGGTAATGTGAACAAATCTTTTCGAAAAAGAAACAGGAACAAATAAATCAAATATTCATCAAAGTGCAACAGGTAATCGACTAACTGAATATCAAACAGTACACAACAATTATTCTTAACTGCATACTATACTTCTAATCCAAAACGCCTTGTACAAGAAAACAGCAAAACGTTTTATGGTGGTTCGTTTGTGGATGCCATGAGTAATGAGAGTCGAAATAAAGAAGGATGCTTAGAATATTTTGATCAATCAAATGATTCCTCAGATCATTCAAAATAGGACAGCAGAACACAAAGTGGACCTAATTTTCTTGGGGCATTTTTACACAACGGACAGAGAAGATCACATTTGCTATGCTTCTGTAACGATAATAATGAAAAAAAAATTTCAGAAATACCTAATCTGAACTTTGTCATAATAACCTTAAAGATTGTCCATTTTAAATTTGATAGATATGATGGAACACAATGCACACTTCTGAACTGTCTGTAAAAAGCAAAAGGGTTTCGCTTTCTTAAATATGACATGACCATTTTTGCCATCTGCAGTCGATTAGTCTATTCCGAAATATCCGAAGGAAATCATTCATTTTTCCCGACACCTGTTGTAACCACACGAAACCAAAACCAAGTTCATACAATCTAACCCTACATTTGAAACCCAATTTACTTTTCCCTCTCGCATCCAAATATATAACATATTATATGCTTTCCTTGGCAACCTTGAGATTTCCATTTGTGTTATTTTTAGCCAATAACGTATAACTTGACAGCGAATTCAAATATATCGGATATCTGTTTACTTCGCCATAGATTAAATCTTTTAGGTGTTCGCATGCTCACTCGTAAAAAACTTCTTCAGCGCAAATAAATGAACTTTTCACAATAAGCAGCAGAATCATAAAGGCCCCAAAGTTCGCTCCATACGGGTGCGAGGGGCTGTACTTGAGAGTCAAACAATTTCATAAATAATTTTAAAGATTGTTTTCTAATTTTGATAGCTGTTGCATAATACAGAGTAATGCACGCTTGGCTCTACTTGCAAGATTTTTTCATGCACAAGTGAAGCTTAATTTTGTTGAAAAATATATTCCCCAAATATTTATATAAGTTAACTACAGGCATCACCACTCCATTGAAAGTCCACTTTTCTCTAATTCCTAAATACCCACCCTTTCTAAACCCCGATAATGTGCTTTTTGACATGTTGACTTTTAACTGGGGGTGAAGTTGCAGATCGGCACAGACTATTTAGTTGAGTCTGCAAGCCTATAACAGTTTCAGACATAAAAAACAACATCTTTCACCCAAAGAAGTATAAAAAATTTCTAGAATATCACAGGTAAATTGTGCACCATTTTTTCCCAGTTTTAACAACTTCAAAAGTCAACTCGTTAAAAAAAAAGAGAAAATAAAACAGGACTGCACACATCCCCTTGTTTTACCCCCCTGATTTTACATTGAATATAATCAGTCATGTTACCCCCACACCGTACTTTAGCTTTTCCCCAGGAATTTACATGCTTATTATACACTTAAGCAGTTTACCATGAATGCCAACTTTTAACAGAATAGGCAGAAAAGAGTCTATTCACTGAATCGAATGCCTTTTAAAAGTCTATAAAAGCTACATATAACTTAGATTTAAAAAAAACCTGTTTTTGCAAAGGCCATCAAAGTAAACATATGGTCAACTGTTGATTAATTGCGTTTAAACCCTGCCTGATATTCGCCAGTTATATTATTATCTTCAATCCATCCCTGCAGCCTATGATTGATGATAGTATGTAAAATTTTGCTGCTCGTGTCACTTAAGAATGCCTCTATAATTGTTAGGATTATTCACGTCGCCTTTTTTGTACAGTGGTAGAACAACACATTCAGTCCAACATTCAGGATAAAATTCCCTTTTTGAATAAAAAATTTAAAAGAAGGTAACAAATAAGTTCAAAATTACATCTGTTTTACATGCATACTTAAAGCAGTTCACCAATTATACCATCTGGCCCAGCACCCTTTACGGTTTTAACTTTCCTTAATGCCATTACTACCTCCTCTTTGGATATTGGACGGTTTAAAATAATCTTTTCCCTTCGTCTTGATTTCCACTGAAATTCACGATTATGCTCAAAATCTTTAGTTGAAGTGTCGTAAAATTTCATTACCAGGTTTTCCATACTAATACTGTTCGTGGTTGTCTTCTTTTTAATGAAACCCGATGTACGTTCTTCCAAAATTTTTTTTGATTCCAATAGATGCGATCAGTCTGTCAGTAATGTGTTGTTAAATTGTTTCCCGCTTTATCCTTTCAAATGTTTTTACTCTCTTCTCGCCTACAGTAACTGTTACGATTTCTTTGTCATGTGTACGTTTAAATTTCTTCAGTAAATTACAAACTTTTCTTTTATTTTGATGACATTCAGTGTCAAACCAATTTTTTGGACTTAAAATCATTATTAATTTTATTTCTTTTTTCATACACTCTGCAGCATTTTTAAATACATATATTGAAAATATTCAAGGCTTCATTTATATTGACATCAATGAGACCGACGGCATAGTTAATTTCTCATAAATTTCTGTTGCAAAACAATGTTATTCATGAACCATTAGCATAACTTCATTCCTTACATATTTTTCCAACGTAAAAACTGTTGACAGAAGAATTTGTCTGACATGACTTGTCATACAAAAACTCAAATGAAGTTCCCCAGGCATATGATCAGAGTCAAATCTCTCCCGATATCGTAATTCGCATGAATCACACAACAATGCATACAATTTACATGACATAACAAAATAATCATTCACACTGCATCCGGTATCTGGGTATGTACGTGTAGAACCTTGTGGTCGCCATAACACATACCGTTGAGAATGCACAAATCAAATGCGTACACAATTCAACAACTGTTTTCCATAAAATTTTTCAATACAGGTCTTCTGAAAATCGATTGACACTAAGGATGACTTGCATGTTGAAAAATTTAAAATACGGAACTCCTTGACAATGATGTGAAACACTACCTGTACGACTGTTTAAATCCCGCACAACAATATATTTTACATCTTCAACGACTAATAAACAACTGGACAAATAATCTTCCAACAATGCAATGCCATTCTCGGAGTCAAAACATGCATAATAAGGAGAACCCTTTTGGAGGTAGTATGAATACACATAAAAATATATCTTTGTCTACCCCAAACAATGCTTTACTGATGATTAACGCACCAAACATATCTGATTTTATTTCAACCTCTCGACATGTGACACAAATGTATTTCTAACGAGACATAAGATTCCACCTGATCTTCTCCTTTAGCTGTTAATTTTATTGCAGGTAAGAAAAATTTTATATCCAGAAAATTTTAGTTGATTTAAGTTCATCAAAAACGTTTCAACTAAACAGATAAAATCAAACGACTGAAGAAATGAGACAAAATCATAGTTTTGTAATTTTGAAAGCAATCCATTAACATTCCAATGAAGTAAAGATATGATCTGGTTTTGTTTCTTTCGTTGCTAGCTACATTTTTCCCGCGCCTGTGTTCACCAAAATCATGCACGGAACTTGACACACATTCCAAAGTTGACCCTACCGAGAGTTCTCCCCAGCCGATTCAACACACTCGCTGTCATCCACATTCAAATCCCGTGCATGCTCACTTTCATTCTGGGTCAACTGGGCGATGACAACGGTGTCTCTTTTAGGTATTCCCTCACAAACAAAAACTTCAACAAAATGGGCTGGCCGATTTCCTATTTGAAGTCAACCCGTCTGTCACGAGCGTCAACAGAAAAATTTTTGCCGTCAATTAATAAATAGTTAAACACAATCGGGGCTTGTTTCCCCCCTGCCTTGCCCCTTTTTAAATGCGGAGTCAGCCCTTTGTCGGATGCCTGACCCCTTTTGAAAAGTCCTCCGATGTAGACCTCAGAGCCCTTTAAGTTTTACCTTTAGCTTTTAGAATGTTCATCTTCTGTTTATAAAAGGCCCATCGGGCAATCACCGGTGAGTCGGGTCGGGAACTGAGCCGGTGGACAAAGGTCGAACTCCACGTCATCCGTCAGGTCCAGCTTGTCCGTCAGCAGATCCTGCACCAGGCCCCCGCAGTCTGCACGGTCTCCCCGTCCCTCCTGGGTAGTCCGTAGAAGATCAAGTTGTTCCGCTTGGAACGGCCCCCAGATTTATCGACCCCTTTCCGCAGTCGTCCAGCTTCTGACGTAGGTTGTTGTTGGTCTTCTGCAGCTCCCATTTTCTTTTTCAGCTCTGTCACCTCCCCCCTCAGCTCTCTCAGCTCAGCGTGAAGAGTTGCGTGGTCCCCGAAGACTGTGGACTTCCTGCTTCAACCGCGTCCAGCTTAGAGTCCGTCTTGTCAAATTCTCATGTTCAGGGTGGCCATGAGATCACGGATTGTAGGTTCTGTGGTGGGGAGATGAGGCCCAGAAGTGTGGGGAGTCCGTTGACTCTCCAGACTGACTCTTCGTGAGGAACTTCCACTATGAAGTCGTGTCTGGCGCGTGGAGTCTCTGCTGGGAGGAGGGTTGGTGGGTCCCGGGTTTGATTCGATGTCGCCCACGAGAAGCAAACTTGCCCAGAACAAAATACGACAGGAGCAGTCCCAAGGTAACACCGTCCCCTCTGTGTTTGAAGTGTGACAAAGGCGATGCGGGCAGCAGCCTTTTCTTCAGCCCTTCTTGTCATGAACCCGATGAAGACGGAAGGGGAAACGGCCCCAAACACATCGAAAGTGGATGGCAGCAGACGGCATGGCTGATCAGACACCTGTCTGCAGAAACTGGGGGTACAATTTTGTCCTTGTCCGCCACAATCAGCAGTGATTGTAGAGGTCAAAACAAAGCGCCTGACAATATTCCCGCAGTTCACTGTCCCCCCGAGAGAGAGAGAGAGCTGCTGTATATTACTTGACATATTTCGACACGGAATACGTCAGTGTCGTTATTGCACGTTAGAGAGAGAGAGAGAGAGAGAGAGGAAGGAGAGAAAGAGAGAGAAGAGAGAGAAGGAGAGAGAGAGAGAGAGAGAGAGAGAGAGAGAGAGAGAGATCTGTATGCAGACAGAAATTACAGAATCAAAAAGTGTAATGTTGGCGGAATACATGTCGACAAAAGCTGCTTAACAATACATGTGATTTAAGTTTGCACCAAAGTAGATCAAGTAAGCAAAGAAAACACACTAAGAACTCGCTGATCTCTGAAAAACGCAAAAGAGTCCCTAATAAAGAAGAAGAAGAAGAAGAAGAAGAAGAAGAAGAAGAAGAAGAAGAAGAAGAAGAAGAAGAAGAAGAAGAAGAAGAGAGCGAAAGAGAAAGCATACGCGGCTGTTCCTTGATCAGGAACAGCATGATGGCAAACCAGAGCTGAACGCCAAAACGTAATCGTCACTGCTCTGCAGATGGATTCAGCTGGGTCGACTGAAAGACCCACTGCTGTGTCTCTTCTGTGGCTTGGTCTCTCTGACGTCATTCCGCTGGGTCGACTAAAAGACCCACTGCTGTGTGTGTTCTGTGGCTTGTCTCTCTGACGTCATTCAGCTTGGTCGACTAAAAGACCCACTGCTGTGTGTTTTCTGTGGCTTGGTCTCTCTGACGTCATTCAGCTGGGTCGACTAAAAGACCCACTGCTGTGTGCTTTCTGTGACTTGTCTCTCTGACGTCATTCAGCTGGGTCGACTGAAAGACCCACTGCTGTGTCTTTTCTGTGGCTTGTCTCTCTGACGTCATTCAGCTGGGTCGACTGAAAGACCCACTGC
>CM031611.1:73081610-73102103 GCA_018398815.1 Conus ventricosus
GGGTTTACGAGCAAATCGGCTGGTCTACTGCCTAAATACTCATAAAGGCTTTTAAGTGCATATGTGTTTTAATATGATATGTTTCACCACTATCATAAAAGCCTAAAATTCGAGCAGGCTTCTAGGAAAAACGTACTCCCTTTTTTCTTGAAGTTCTGGAAAATTCATAGTAATTATAAGATTTGCCTCATTAATTTTTAAATTATACCAAAATTGCTAAATACTTCTCTTAAAGAACAAAAGTTGTAGTAACCATCGGGTATTTTTAAATGTTTTAATAGATTGCCTTGTTCGTCCTTAACATCCACCCAGTTATTCTTATCTTTTTCAGATATGTTAATCCATTTTACTTTAAAACCAATTTTCTTTAAGAGCAATCATACAACTCCCGCGCCTATTGTCAATTTCATGCGTTAAGAAACCACGCTCGTTTTGTTTGGTTATATAGATGTACATCTTTTATAACTATATAAAAAATTAATTTAAAAAAATGAAGCCTTTTAAATATAGCGAAAGTACTACTTACAATGTAGGAGCGTTTTATAACCCCAAATCTTTGGACTTCAGTTTACTAACCATTGCAGTAGATGTATCATATGGCTTCCAATTCAGACTTGTAAACCCACTAACTAGATATTTAAATCCGCCAATAAAGAGTGACAGAGTGCCATTAGCATGGACATCCCACCCTATGGCCTTTTTTCAGAATCAGTTAAATTTTGCCATTTACTGCGCAACTACTGGCTGCGGTGTTTCATATGCAGACCATTTAAACCATCCCAATCTTTTAGTAAGGTCAGTATATAACTTTCATGTTTATTACCAGTACAGACGAATACTAACTGAACTACAAGTGCCCCTCCCTAACGACAACGCGTTTAATCCATTTAACAGCCCAATGGACAATAATGCATATGAAAGA
Source organism: Conus ventricosus (assembly GCA_018398815.1). Taxonomy (NCBI): domain Eukaryota; kingdom Metazoa; phylum Mollusca; class Gastropoda; order Neogastropoda; family Conidae; genus Conus; species Conus ventricosus. Next base: position 73,082,533 of record CM031611.1, read on the forward strand.
ATCTGCAACGAATTTAACATTAACCCTTTAACTGACTTTAGACAAAAGTTAGACCACAGCCATGGGTTGGGCACATTGTATTTGTGGGGTGAACATAGAGAATATATTATGACTACTGGCCCGGCCACACCTCTTTCCAATCAAACACACAAGTTCGATTAGGGTCAATTGAACAAAAACATCTAATGCTTGGACAACATTTATCTTAGATGAAAGTAAAGGCCTAACAATGCCAGGAGTGCAAAGACTCAATGACTCCATACGGACATACGTTTGGTGTCTATTAGGATCACAAGCACAGACCAAGTCTAGCATCGCGGATCAGTCTACAGGTTTTGATGCTAGAAAACAATTTCTAGTTAATTTAGAAGATGCTATTAAACTCTGCTGTTGATTTGCCTGCCAGCATACAAAGGTATCAAGACGTTCTTGCACATGCTAGGTCAAAGGTTGACTTTGTTGTAGGCCGTGGATTATACATGCTGCCCTCTGACCTTAGACTACAGATTGGCATGATACAGAATTATAACAATGAAATCCTCATAGCTGGAGACGACCAAAACTTAGGGCACAATAATACTTAAACACAAGGCCCGCCCCATCCATTTTAAAGAAAGTACCTAGCCCTGAAGAAGGCGATCCAGTTATAAACACCCCAGAAAGCAGCCCACAGCCAGAAAGCGCCCCACAGCCAGAAAGCAGCCCAGAAAGCACTCCACCTGTTAATGTGCCTCACACTAACAGTCACACTAGCGAAAAGACAGCCCTTGTTGTATTTTTAACTTTTACTGGATTAGCTATACTTTATTTCACTAAAAATTAATCCGGCAGCTAGCACTCCTAACGTCCACAGATGATCAGCCATATAACCAGCCACCTTACCTATAGTAGACAAAACCCAACTAACAACACTGCCTATTATGCCAGGCAGAGCATCAAGCGCTTTAGCTGCTAACTTCTTTAATAAGTTTGCTAGATGATGCAATTGTTTTCTAATCCAACTTTTACCAGGCTGAGGTGTTGGAGGGGCTACTGGCCCTGTTGGCGCAATGCCGGTTTAAAGCATAAACAGTGTAGAGATAGCAAACCCAACAGCCGTTAATATGCTAACTATTGTAATCCCCTGTTCCTGAACAAAGTCCTTATTCTTTCAGCTAGCGTAGTGTTTTCATAAAGTATTTTGTTTATAGTTTCTCTTATTCTGCTTGTTTGCGCTGCTAGCTGCACTCTGTTATCAGACAACACTTCTAACCTGGCTTTTCTTTCTTCCATTAAATTTTGTATTTTTGCTGTATTCTAGCCTTTTCTTCTTGCCCTAAATTGTTATCATCTGCATCAGCCAGCTTATTTTTTTCTTCTTCTATCTCTCTATCTTTCTCGCTAAGTTTTGTTAAATTGTTTTTTAGTTCGCCTCTTATTGCCTTTAGGCGTTCATTAAGAGCTAGGAGATCGCGCATAGGCAATGGAGGATCGTTAATTGTTTCTAATGTTTTTCTGACTGTTTCCTCATTAAAACTCGTTTCAATTTCTGCTATTGCTTCATCTGTTCTTGACCCTAAATCCTGAAAAGAGGTCATTTCTATTTCAGATTGTGTCGGCAGCTCTTGCCCTAAGTTTTGTAAAAGACTAACAGCCTCAGGCCTTAAATTTAAAATGTTTAATTCGCCTTTGGTCGGCAACAGGGATCCTCTGTTTAATTGTGTTTAGTTTTAAAAACTTAGTTGGGTCTGGCTTTGTAGTAACTCTTACAAAATTTCCTCTGCTAGTCCTTATATACAGATGGTTACTTTTATCTATCTTAAAATCAAAAGGACTATGGCCTTCTGGCGGCTCTAATCGTAAGCTTATATAGAACGAGTAAATTCTATTTGTTAATAGTTCTGCACGAGATGCGCTAACTGAAGGGGGCGTTTCTGCTTCTTCTAATGAAGGGGTTGAAGAACCTTCTGCTGCTCTTTCAAGTTCTTCGCGCAATGAAGGGCCTAATTCTGTTTCATCTTCATCAAATGAAGGGCCTCGCAGATCTCTTTCTTCTTCGGAAGGATCAGGTGCGTCACAATCTTCATCCATATTTTTTATTTATATTCTTTTTTGTTTTATAAAAAATGAACTCATACGGTTGTGACCTTGACCCATACAGAAAAGAGAGGAGCCCATGGCGTAAAAGGCATAAGGCAGACTGTAATTAGTGTAAATACTCCATCAACAGTTCAGCCTGGACAAGTAGAAAAAAACTCGTGGAGAGCGTGGCAGCAGAGAGTCCTCAGAAGAGAAGCCCCCTTCAGGCAAGTGTTTCGGCCCTTATCTCCTGACACTCTAGGGGGGTTGGGCCACACCCGGTTCATGACTCCGGATGTCCCTCTGCTGCCCTTTTTTTCCCCATCTTGGGACAAGCCATGGCTGGGATTCGAACCCATGACCCTCTGGACATGCTCATTTTCTACTTAATGACTCGCGCTTTAACCACTGAGCCACAGGGACACCTGATATTTGTAGGAAATTAAGCCTTATGAAGTTCACTTTTGTTCCTCCTTGACCAGATCCAGCTTGAACACCTCTCTGCCGCTTCTGCCATTGCTTTCAGGGCTCTGGTTTTTTCCTTCCCTGCAACTGAGAGCTGTTCATGAGGCTGTATGCAGACGTTCCTACAAATCCCCTCGCTCCAATTTCTGCAGTGAGGACTTTGACCTGATAGCCTTCTCTCCTCAGGCTGTTTGCCAGATCCATACTTTTCAGTCTTGTAGATTTGAGCTGCCTCCATTCTGTTCTCATATGCACGTGAGCTCGATCATGATCAGTGCTTGGTTGACTTAGAGTGGACTACTATGTCTGGTCTCATGCCACTCTTGCTGATGATCTCTGGGTGACTCTTCCATTCTGGGAGGTCTGCAGTGCACTCCAGTCTATCTGCCCCATCCAGCAGACTTCCCTGCATGTTTCGGTGGCATGTTGTTCTTGGCCATGATTTGCTCCCTCCTGCCGTGAAGAATGTTGCGGGTGCTTTTGGAGTCTGATTCTCCCTTTTGTGGTGTTGGTACTAGCCCAGACTACTTGTACAATTTCTTTGAGCACTTGGTTGTTGCCTCCATGTGTACCTTCCGTGAGCCAGGGCTATTTTACATGAGCTTAGAACATGCTCCACTGTTTGTTTTTCATGGAGAGGGGGCATGCAGGATCGTTGTTTTCCCCACTTCACCAGGTTTGCTTTTGAGGGCAGAAGGTCATATGCAGATCTGAGAATGAAGCTGATCCTGAGAGGGGCCATGTGCCAAATGTCATTCCAAGTTAGAATCTTCTTTGGAGTGCATTCTCCCACGTTGTCCATTGCCCTTGCGGCTCTGCTGGACTGCTTTTTGGAGTCTTTTTTGGTCTTCTTCTTTTCTCATCTCCTGAATCAGCATGTCTCTTTTTGGCTTTCCTTTGGCCTTTGACCACCATTCAGTTTTGGTCACCCCCAGTCCTTGTCTGTTGGTCTGTTTTGTGTCTGTTATTTCTTGATCTTGAGACTTTCTTTTGCAGAATCCATCGCCCTCTTGAACTTTCCATTTTCTGCCTGTCTTCAGCGGGGCTTGATTGCTTCTACCACCTTGTCTCCTGAGTCTCTCCAGCATGCTTTGAAGTCTGATCTTCCCTGCTTTGTTTTCCCTCCAGGATGGATTTCAGTGGTAGTTTGAGCTTTGCTTGGCGACAGTACAGCGCGAGTCAGTCAGACAGGTGGGGCACCAAGCCATTTCCTTGTGAACTTGTTGATTTTGGCTTCCATTGCCTCCACGTGCTGGTGCAGATGTCGTATATCATCAGAGGCCATAGGAGCTTTGGTATCAGCATGAACTGCAGAACCAGACCTTGTTTTTGCCAGGGAGCCCCACATGGTCAAGGTCTCCAAGCCTTCTTCCGCCATCTGCTTGGTTTCTTTTGCTCTTTGTGTGTCTTTCAGCGTTCATCATACCATCTTCCCAAAGGGTCTTGACTGGTTCTTGTGGGCTGTTGGAATGGCCCGGTTTGGCAACACTGAAGACCCCAGATTCGGCCAATTTTTCCTTTCCTCAGTGAGAGTCTCCTGATTTCTTTGGCTTGAACTTCATTCTGGATGAGGCAACTATGTCGTCCAGCCTCTCCGCACTTGACGTGTCTCGTCTTCTCTGGATTGAAATCACTGTAGTGTCATCCATGAAGGCCTTGAGAGGAGGCATCTTGTATCCATCGCCAAGGTCTGTTTGTCTCGCGTTGTTTGTTGCTGCTTTCAAGATGAGTTCCATTGCCAGCACGAACAGTATCGGGGAAATTGCACAGCCCATTGCAATGCCCACTTCCAAGTTGATCCAATCAGTTGTATACTCCTTGGTAGAGAACCGCATGTGAGAAGCCACTGAAGTACTTCTTGACATGTCGCGGATGTTCTTTGGCACATGGTACATCTCAAGAGCCAACTGGACAAGATTTAACAGTCAAGTTCCCTGATCTTGGCGCTGACGATGTTTATAATGCCAGGCACTGCTAAACTATCATTTAAAATAGATATTACATCGGCAATGTTAAAAAAAGACGTTGATGAAAGTGATTCTGTTGTGATGAGGAAAATGATGTTCAGTCTTTTTTCAAACGTTTTAAATGTGAGAAAGGCAATGGGCCCAGATAATATCTGTGGAAAATTGTTGAAGGAGTGTGTCTTCTCAGCTCTCCTATGCTTACAGTCGTTTGTTTACCTGGTCACTAAGAGAATGTATCATTCCTGTTTTATGGAAAAATGCCACTGTATGTCCTGTTCCCAAGAAACGCAACCCAAGCTGTTTAAATGATTACCGACCAGTTGCCTCACATCTGTTGCAATGAAATGTCTTGAGCGAATTGTCCTCTGTTCTGTTTTAAAAGATACCACGCAGTACCAAGACCGTTTCAGTTTCGCATACAAACAGAACAGATCAACAGATGATGCCACACTCACACTTCTCCATCATGCGTTTTCACACTCGAAAAACCTGCCTCCTTTGTACGCATTCTTTACATTGATTTCTCATCAGCATTCAACACCATACAACCACATCTGATGGCAAAGAAACTCATTAACATGAATGTCTGTACAAGCTCATTCTTTGGATAATAGATTTTCTAACAAAGAGGACACAGTCTGTTCGATATCAGAGTGTTGTTTCGTCTTCCAGAGTCATTTCAACTGGCGCACCTCAGGGTACTGTTTTATCTCCAGTGCTTTTTACTCTGTACACAAATGATTGTTCAGGAAGTGATTCAACTTTGTACATTAAATACTCAGATGACTCCGCACTTGAGGATCTTTCCAACTCTGACTCTGTTTACTTCAAGGAGGTTCAAAGATTTGTTGACTGGTGCGATCACAACTATCTTGATCTGAATGTAACAAAACGAAAGAATGTTGATGATTTTAGAAAGAATCCAAAAGTTGTACCACCGCTTTTATCAAAGGTGCTGAGTAGAACGTGTTGAATCATACAAATATTTAGGAACTTTTATAGATAATAAGCTGAATTTTAAATCCCATGTTGATTATGTCCACAAAAAATGTCAAACCAGATTATATTGTCTTCGCAAGCTGCGATCATTTCATGTGAATACTGACATTCTTCGGACATTTTATTCATGCTTCTTGGAATCTGTTTTAACTTTCTCATTTATGTGTTGGTACGGTGGCTGACTGTGAAGAGTAGGAATGTGCTTGAGAAAGTGGTGAACGTGGGAGGAAAAATTGTTGGTGGGAGACAAAAAAGTCTGAGTGAGCTGTACAAATGCCGTGTTGTCTGTAAAGCGAAGAAGATTGCGTGTGACCAGACCCACGTTCTTGCAAGTCAGTATGACCTTCTTCAGTCAGGACGAAGATATCGGTCAGTTAAATGCAGAAGTGTCAGATTTAAACACAGTTTTATTCCCCTGTCCATTGATTTTCTTAACAGAGGTGATGTTTAATTGCTTTTTAGCTATGGATTATTGTTACATTTTGTTTTATAAAGATACATAATTTAAGCTCAGATTGAGCATACTGTTGCATTTAGATAACAAATAGTTGTGTTCTTTTAGTTTAAAATCTCATCTTAGAATTTATTGTCAAATGCGTTGTAGGAATGCAATTTTATACAGTAAAATTCTTATATTATTTAGTCACCTTGAAATCCAAATTCTTTTATATGAATGTATGCCATATGTGACAAAATGGGTGATGTGACAAAATCATTGTTTATTTGCTGTGAATGTGTATGACCACAAACTAATTTCTCGAACTGAGATAATAAAGTTTACTTGACTTACTTGACTGAGATCAAATTCTTACTGTTTGTTGCTAATTTAGCAGAGCAATTGTTAAACATATGGAAATCAAACTGGAGGTCGAAAGAAGTCTTTATACAAAACTAGGCAGACATTTTTTTGCCTCTCTACACCTGATCATGTCCTGCCTAAAAAAGAAAGAAAGAGAAAGTTATCAGGAAAACAAACCCAAACGTCTCAAAGCACAGGCTAACAGCGGAGGATGCAAAGAATGAATGTAATAAAGAATGAGGCAGTAGCCGAAGCATTTGGCAACAATTCAGCATCCCTCTAGATTTTGAGCTGTTAAAGACGCTATGGCATAATACCAAGGCGCACTAAAAGAAAAACTTAGTTATGTTCTACATTTAATCCTAGCGATTCTGTTGATATTCTGTCTGAAGACCCCTTTAGCTACAAAACACAGTCAGCGAAAATTTCTCTGAGTATTATGTTGTTACTAACCCATGAAACTGGCAGAACAATCTAAACCAGTATAAAAATAAAACAGTATATTATGAAAGAGTTCTACACTCCATTACAGAACATAGAAACAAGCGAGAACACTCTCTGGAACAACATCAAAAACATCTTCTTGAAGTCTTTAAAAGGAATTTTGTTCTATTTACTGAAAAAACAACTCCTTTTCAGAGAGAATCATAAGCGTTTATTTAATCCAAAACTAGAGAAGGTTGACTGTGAAATAAATGGCAATTCGATCAGTTGTATTCCCGGGGCGCGTGGACTTTTACCTCACAACACTTTGATGAAATAAGAAAGATGTCGCTGAGGTAGGCAAAGAGATCCTGCAGTTGATCGTAGATGTAAAAACTTGATCGCCTTTATGAAGTAGACTCGAAACTACTTAAAAAGTAAATAATGTCATTGGTTGGACTTTAGATCCACATTTGACAACAGATTGTTTGGAATGGCGAAAGGATAGTAAAAACAAGATTGGTATACAAAAAAAAATACGCAAGAAAAGCAGAACGGAAACCGCCCCAATACAAATGCAATGTTTTAAAGGATTGTGTGATGCTGCAGTATAAACATTGAAGAAACAGGCTAAAAGAACGTAGCTCAATAAAGCAGAATGAGAAAATTCTAAAAAAAACAGATGGAATAGCTTGAAGTTCTGCCAAAAGAACCGCACTGTACACTAATCTGTGGATTACTGGGTGTGCGAAAACTGCTTTCGTACTTGATTTGTTACAAACAGATATACAGTGTTTTCATTACTAGCACATTGTTATATTCTGCACACCCATTAAGCACAATTCTTACAAAGAAAGGAAAGTTTATTTGGACAGACATAATATATTTCTAGATGAACTAGTGACAAGCTAAGCGAACTGTTTAGAAACATAACATAGACTGATTAGGGAACTGGAAAACGCTGTATAATATTGATGACTGCTCATCTGACGGAACAGCAAGACATTTGTCCAAGAAACGAAAAGCTCTTTCAAAGCTAGCTCAATAGGGGACGCCACGCCTTAGTTTCTGTATGGCACTTAAACCAAAATAAAATGCTGTCTTAAAAGACTTATCGATCGCAGTATAAAATCGTTGTATTATTTTTAACAACTAAGGACAAGATAGTTTTATTGAAGAATGTTTTAAGTAAATTATATAATAAGAGACAAAGAATGAGCTAAAAAAATAAAGAACAGTTTTAGAAAAATCTAAGCACGCATAAGCTATGGCTTACGAACAGACCCCCCAGGTCAATACGTTTGGTTTATTGTAGATTGTTTATTAATAGATTGTCTTATTCAATTTGTTATTATAATATTAATATAAAAAAAAGAAGTCCTCGAGGGCCAGAATCAAAAAGCGCAGCTAGCTCCAAAATGCAACAGCAGTAGAGCTAAAAGACCTAGGAGACACAACTGAGTTTTTGATCTAATAGGAGTGACCAGGAAATGTTTATGGATTTGAGTACACAGAAGACGGGGTTACAAACGAACAGAAATTGAAGATATAAAAACGCCAGCAGCATCCTGGCCCTAGAAGAGATAAGAAATTTAAGAGCAAACGATTTGGCAAACTTGAATACAAACTTCATAAAAAAGTATGTTTGGGCGTATTGCTTCCTGAAATTGACTGGCATTTAAAAGGTTTGAACAACGAAGCCCAAATGTATGACTATGATAACAACAACAATTTTAGAAAAGCCTTAAAAATCAGGTCCCATTCTTGTTAAGCCTTGTCCCCAGGAACACAACAGAAAAAGCAGATTGCAAAAACTAAGCGAGATCTGAAATATGTTCTACAGAGAAATCATGTCCCAAAGCAGAAGTGGGGGGCGACACCGAATGGCTTCCATTTCCCAACTCAAGAATCCACTAACCTATGCAAATGAACGATTATTTTCGCTTAATTATTACACCGAGGAGGGCGATACTAGTTTGCCACAACATCCTTTCTTATAGGCATACAAATAAAGGCTGAAAACTTGGATGCCCCTTTTAATCTCGTATTAGTTATTACAAAAAACGAGATTAAATAAACAGCTCCTTGCTACATCTGACAAGGTCCAGTGATGGTTGAACAAGACAAACTACAGTACTGACTCGTCCGACTTTAAATATCATTAAGTAATGTAGATTTTAATAGCTTTTTAAACTCTGTTGATGAAGTTCTACCAGCAGGTAAAACTAAGAAGATATATATAAGATCAATTAAAAAAAAAAAATATCTTTATTAAAAATGGAGGTTCAACAGATTAGGTTAGAGCACATAACTGAACTACGAAAGGAAAATAGAAAAAGCGACTATGATAAGTATATGATTTACTAGAACGAAATATGCTAAAGCTTTAATACTCTTTCTTATTAAATACTGGCTCATCAACCTGTAGCTAGCGTAAGTCGGTTTCTGCATTGTCCGATTTAGCCACCGGCGTTGGAGCGGCCGCCTCTTTAGCATTAGGAGGGATCCTTGGGTTAGGAATTAGGCGCCGTGTCAATGTTGTAAGTGCCGTTTTAAAAAAAATATTAACTCCTAAATTACAAAAGCACACTGCCGATTTGTATCTCAAGCCTCGCAAAACTTTGTACAATAAGATAAAAATAATCAAATCATTACAGGATGAAAACATCACGGACGAATAATTGAGAAGCATAATTGTCTACGCGATGATTAACAGACGCCATAAAATAGAACTTCAAAGAGTGGAAAAGACATTTACTTCACGACAGGAGACACTGATTGCAATTAAACAAACAAGTGAAAAACAAACCACGACAGATAAACCCAAAATAGGGATAAAAAATAATTTAACCAAATGGTATAACAGACATAACCACCCAAACACAAAAACACCGCATGCCTTGAATGGCATGCCTGCATTCTTCTCACATGCAATTGATTGCATCCTCCACCGCCCCACACCGCCTCTACTGTGCTTCGCGCCCAGGCAATCATACTAGCTCAGCTACTGAGTAAGACCGCGCCCATATGCGTCGTCAGCTCAGCCATCCAGAGTTTGTCGCTGCAATCGAGTCCCGATCGCATGACATGCGCAGTAGGTATATTTATGTCACTGTATTACGTTTAAAACATTTTTTCGCGAATGAGTTGACCTAATTCTGCTTCTGAAAATATTGTTTACCGAAAAGGTGTGACGTAAATTCCCTCACTGCACATGCCTAAACCTCATTAACATGATGAAATCGAAACAACATTTGTGAGTACGCATGAGTTAACCTTATGTGAAGCCTTAAACATTAAGAGAACCGAAACAACAATTGGAGCGCGTCATGTGTTAATATAAATTAGAATAATAAAATCGATCATGTTTAGAATCATAGATCTGATGAGTCCTCCCTACGCGATCTTACAAAAGCAGTAAGGACAACATAGACACAGATAGCCCAAGTTAATCAAGAAATATCTTCATAAAAAATTTAAGCAATGGGTTATATTGATACTCAACACATTCTGATTGAAGAGCAATAGTCGACCAATAGTTCTTCGTAGAACCCGCAGTAAATTTTAAGATAATACCCTATTCGCCACTAACATGTTTTGTGCAGTGCGCGTGTGGAGAGGGAATAGAGAGAGGGAAGGATAAGAGGCGTGAGACATATAGAGAGCAGTATAGAGAGATGCAGCGTATTTATTTATTTATTTTTAATTATAATTTTATTCTGTTTTTAAAATGAAGCCCAAGAAGTCTAGAAAGCATATTGAAAAACATCACACATTGAATTGGAAGGGCCCTAGAGAAAGGTAAAGGAGCAGTATGAAAACATCAATTACTGATCTTTATTCAGACAAAATATACAAACAGAGCGTGAATCAGGCCATCATGGTAAATCGCACGATTGATTGGCCCCCACAGTCCATAAAATATTTTCCAATATTATGTTGATTAAATGGCTGCTCAAGATTTAAATCTGACTTTATCTACCAGCCCTGAAAGGAGAAACAATCGCTTTTAAATTAAGAATAGGGTTTACGATAGAAAAGAACTATAAATAACTTGAAATTATAAATATTTTATAAATCTTATTTATGATTTAAAAATGATAGCCGAAACTTATCGTATCTTATTTAAATAATGTGATAATGAACTAAAAACCAGACAATGAAGCGATAAAGCAATGATTTTATTTGAATCTAGTTTTTGAGAATGATGATAAAACAATGAATAAAAGATCAGAGGAACTAATTGACGAAGCAATCAAATGTGATGTAACATTGGCACTGAGTGAATCGAAAAAGCAAAAAACTGGCGGGCGTTTTGTAAGGTTAACGTTTCATGAAGAGTTGCAAGTCTTAGTTGAAGTAATAACAAAGGCGGGTTTTACTTACTTGTTTTAAATACATTTATTTTTTAATTTACGAAAAATATAAGATTATTAAAAAATGAGCCTGCACAACCCGTCAGAGTTTGAAAAACTTGCCAGCGCAGCTCACAGTCGAAAGTATTGACAAACAATTAATCAATAATTTTAGCGAAGTAGACATGGGCATAATTAACCCCACGCACGAACAAGAAAGCGTGGCAACTAGCTATCTCAAAAATCCAGAGTCTCTTCATATGGAACACTGTCCAGTAAAAGTTATTTTGGCCGTACTGTATTGATTATATAACGCCTGATGTACTACATTGCCAGTCTGGGTTTCAAACTAAAACAGAAAGAAGTAATCTTTTTATCACGACTTTAATTCAGACTGTGCAGATTACAAGCTTACACATTTAACCCATTGCAATTGAAGAAGCAAAAAAGCGCGGATTCTGGGTGTCTGAAAGGGACAGTCCATCAAATTAAATTGAAACCAAACAAAGTACTATCCTATAGTTGGGCAATTCACACCTTCCTCTCCCCAAAGAGTTAGTTTTAAAACGAGCCAGTCTTAAACATAAAAAATCCTGTACAACAAGATGTTATAATGTGCGATTTGAGCGCATTTACATCCTGATATAAAGAACGCAGAAAGAGTATCTAATTATGGAGCCAATAAAGCAATAGCTGAACTTTAATAACATAACCTTCCAGAGAGTATAGTAAATTATATCTCAGCTTGAAGAACAAAACAAGCAATCACTGTTAAACGTATACACAAGGATCAGTAGAAACCGATCCTAGAGCCTATAAGGATTCTCCTCACAGCACCCACTTTACGTGAACCGCTTAACAAACAAATAGACTTTGATCCTGTTTGCAGATATACAAAGAGCCCATATGTATAAACATAACAATAAGCAGACTTATGGCTTTACTCAAAGGAACAAGCTAAGCAAGGGCTTTGTAGAAGGTTGTTATTGTCAATAAGAAAATCCCAACTATAGAAGCATGCCGCCAGTCATATAACACATAGTAAAATACTTTGTATACTGTGAAACCAAACTCCTCCACCTAAACCCTTTTCAAAATTTAGTTTATAAAAAATATACACAAAAATTGCAGATGATTCCGTAATTGTGGTTTATGCTGACAATTGAAATCAAACTTGCCACAGTACAAGGCCGCACAACATCAAGAACAAAAAACAACCTTATAAACCCACCATCAGAACTGTTCATATGCGCTTAAAGTTAGTTAGGCAGATGGGGCACACACAACACCCTGAGATTTACAGAGATACTAACGCAGCTATAGATTTCTGGAGCAGATAAACAACTTACGCAATAAGTAATCCAACAATTAAAATCTTACCAGTCATTGTTAATTGACTCCAGAAGACCAGAGCGCTAGACACAACTACACAACTGTGGATATGTAAACTATAAAATTATTAGGAGACACAAGTAAAGATACCACAACACATACTGGCAAATACAGAGGGGCAGCACACAACAATATGTACATCTTCACTAAAGGTTGACCCTAAGACATGGAAGCTGCCTATTCTTCATTCATAACTTACGAGTTACGATTCTCATTTTACATGCAAGGCAGTGACTTCTGAATATAATGAAATGTTACCGCATTGCACAATCTCATGAAAAGTACATGACTTTACTCTTGACTATCTTTAATACCTTTATATGACACAGCTCAACATCTTAAGGGCGTTTAGATATAAAAGCAGATCTCAACAAGACATACCAATCAATAAACAATACAATTTGACCCGTTTTTGTCTTTAGTGCGCAAAGGGTTTATCCTTATGAAACAAGGACTCGTGGGAAAGTTTTTGTGATGAAGACTCACTTCCTCCTAAAGGTCAGGGATGGTGCAGAAGCTTAGAGTGCAAAGACATAACTGATGTCTGAGATATGGCATATCGTCGCAGAAAGCCCTGGACAGAATTACACGGCCGAAACAATGGTCTATTATCACGATCAATAATTAATTGCTGCCGTATGTTTATTGGCAGAACGTCTTTCAGAATTACAGAACTACATGCCTTAAAACCTTACAGCTTAGACACTCGATTAACATCACAGCCCCCGCCTTTCATTGTGACGCCTTCTTTGTTCTTAAAGTCTACAAACATCCAGATTGACTTAATATCTGGATCTGCCCACACTTCAGATGATTGAAGATGGTTGAGGGGAGGTATTAGCACTGTCCTCACATCCTTACTGCAAAGCCAACAACAAATATTAAGAATTATTATGATCCCACTAAACCATCCAACTAACTAATGTACATAGACGCCCAACCAAACTGTATGGATTGTCCATGAGTCAGCCGCCCCACTAAGAAACTATAACAATGATAAAAAAAAGGAGGCCTCCCAAAAAAAAAAAATAATGATAATACAGTTGGTAAGTAAGTTGTACACAGCATCCACCTAATAGAATCCAATAGGTGTAATCTAGAAGTAGACCTTAGAATATCCATATGAACTACACGATCTTCCACAACGAAAACCCCCTACCAGCAGAAAGATTAAAAGAATACTCCCCAACGAACCGCTAAATACTTGTTCCCAAACATTCGCAACAAAACTAAGTTATTGTTTTATGTCATTACAGACTCCTACAGATTTACCTAATACGTGCGACTGAACAAAGATGCTGTTCACAGAATAAATACCTGATGAACAAGAGCCCTTTATGAGTCCATACCTCAAGAAAGATACTGATCTTAGAACCAAGCCACCGATGCTTCAGAAAAAGATTCTTTAATTTAATGAACAACAGCTTGCATTGGCAAAACTATGGAAAATCCACACAAGCGTAAAGATAAAAAATAGTTTACAAAAGAAAACAATCAATTAAGTTATGCCTATCTAATCTAAACATTCAACTTAGAAGATTTTACGACAGCTTGGGTTTGCAATATTAAGAAGAAAAAGGAAGTTAAGTTGGACAAGCCTTGTTTATTTATCGTTTTTACTGTAATAAAGTTGTCAAGTTATTGAATTTAGAATATCACTGTACACTACTTATTAACCGCGATTACCGCCGAACATAGAGTTCTTTACCAGACCAGGAACTGAAAGATTTATTCAAGACGGACCAACTGAAGACTTTCTATAAGGCATAAGAAACAGAATTAGCAAAAGGAACTGAATGGATGGTGGTACGAACACAATGCGACAATCCAAACGACAGTCCTTTACAAACAACTGCGAACAAGAAAGTGATTGGACAGATGAAGTAATAACATAAAGACAGTTATAAAAGAAATATGTTGTTATTTGTCGGTCGAAGATGTATAAAACGATGCTAGTGCCAGACTTCTGTAATGAAAGAAGGTCAAAGGGCATAAGTTATTAAAGTAAGTTGTCAAAAAAAATATATCACACCATAACTATCAAAGCAAGCACACTTTGAAAACAAAATATATTATCACACAAATGATAAACTGCGCTCTACACAATCATCAAGTAAACACAACATCCTGATAACAAGAAATCACTAGTCTCTAACAATAACAAAGAACTTACGTTAGTCCTGAGTTTATGCATATGCTGAAGACATTGGAGAACTTTAAAAGAATAACTTGACTGGGGGACTTTGATGGTACTTAACATAAGAACCAACAGTATTACTTAAGAACCTAAACAAGAACTTAACATAAGGAACTTATTTTATTTTTCACATAACATGTAATTTATACCTTCACTAACTTAAAAAGTGTACTTTCAATAACTAAAATAACTATATACTTATTTAGTTCTTAACTTGAACTTTATTTAGTTCTTAAAAAACTAATACATAGAAAAAGGGTCTAACAACAGGTACGTGAGCTCTTTTTTTGCAGAAGCTGACACTTGTTTTACTAGTGCATTTGTGGGGGATATTAAATTATGCAGCAAAGTAAGGCGTAGACATTTGTATGCGTAAAACACCCCCACCAACAACACATGCAGGCCAATACAGAATAATACAACTTATCGTATAGATTGTTGATTGTGCATTTGTTATTGTGTAGTTTTGCGCGTGGCGATGTAGTATTTTACATCTAACAATTTTGGGGGGGGGATGATTGGTTTATGTCTTTTTGCAGTCTGTTCCATTCAGCTAGTTTAACGCCCAGCCTCAACACGTCGGACTTTAGACTTATTAACATTACTCATTGCGACATTCACCTGTGGCGCCTTCTGCACACTGCGGACTGTCCTGCGGGTCTTCTCCTATCGCACATTTTTTTTATTGCTATTAAATTTAATTTGAATCAAAATTAAATAAGAATACAAGTAAATAATCCCAGAAGAATGGACATAGCATAGTTTCCAAATCTGTAATACATGGTCACATGCCGAGAGTTTCTAGGGACTTGTTTAAAACCGATCTTGTGATAAATCGTATATTAAAATCTTCTTCTGAATAAACCGGCGCATCTTACATACTAACATAGCATAATAAAACCTAATCATATGATCGTCCCACCGATCAAACCATTTTATTGTGACCCCTAGCTGTGCTTCGACCAAGCTGTAGTACATCTCAACGTCTGATGTAGACAGTTGTTGAATCTTGTTCAATCCTTAGTTCAACGCCAAAAATACTAGTTTTAAGTATTTCCTACACGCGGCCGAGAGAGTATAATCTTTCTTATGGCAGTTTCTGCGGAGTAGTTCTCTGCTCTCACAACTTAATAGTTGCGTCACAATCCATATAAAAAAGCAATAAAAAATAAAAATAATAACTTTTAAAACAATGATTGTAACTTAGTTAATAAGCGGCCTATCGTGTGGAGTATTAAAGTTTAATCAACCCTTGCAAATGTTGGTTAAGAATAAAACCGCCCAACATTGGAAAGATAGTAAGATTCACCATAACTAGTATTGAACCTTATATTTAGCTTTAACAACACAAGATTATTTGATTAAAAAGCACATAGACAGTCAATAGCGTAATTAAGATTAATTTAATTAATTTTTTTTAGTAAATAAAAAGATGAGTGAAAAAAGAAAAACAATACAAATAACCACTCCGCTTTGAATAGCGGCCTTATAAATGACTATGAGCGGGCTAGCAAGAAAACCAAGTTTAAAATGTAAGCCGCGGATCTAGGAAGGAATAGACATGAGTACGTTTGTTAAGGTTATAGTTGTAATCACTGCAGGATTGCATCAAAATACTTTCTTGTTACACAGGGAAATATCCCAGAAAATTTAGTATCAAAGAAATATTAATACAAAAGTAAAATATTGATTAATAAAAAGGAAGCTGGATTAGTTAATGATGGTAGTGATGTAGCAAAATTTTAATGCATTGGCCATCTCAGGAAGCAATATATAAGTTAGTAAATTGAGTTCTAGATGAAGAAAGAGAAACGCCATAATAAATGCAATGAGAAAGATTTAGCTAAATGCAAGAGACGCTTTTATGAGAAAAGGCGAAAGCTCCCATTAGACATTATCAATAAAATTAAGAGAACAGTTCCATGCCGAGCACACATTTACGAGTACGTTTATGAGGCAATGAATGAGTATTACATAGTGACAGGAAAGAAGTTTCTAACAGCCCTCCCCACCGCCCAGAACTGCTGACCTATTTATGAACCAACTGAGAACAGAAAATAGCAGAAAGTAGGTTTTAATTTGTGGTCGCTAATGGGAGCAATCTATAATCTTGCACAAACAATTTAAAATCCAATAAAAATACAGCCTATCTTTGGACAAGTAACAAAATATATTATTCTCCTAAGGTTGTAATTGAAGGAAAGACTGCTATGTAATAAAACAAAGTAAAAGCCGCTAGAGTGTCTGACATCAGATGCGAAAGAACTGGCATTCAACACAAAAGCACATTGTCAAATATATCGCCCTTGCACAAAATAATAATAAGGCCTAGAATTGTTAACTCATTTATACCTAAGACACCCCCAGATGGTCTATTCTGTGTCTACCACATTATAAAGTTAGAAGAAAAAAGTTATAAAGTATGCTCGATCCGATTTGTTGACATTGCATCCAAGATACCAAGAACTGCTGAAACTTAAACGATAAAAGCTCAACTGCTGTGGCTGTGGCTTAACACCAAATATACATGAGAGGCCCATTAAAGCATCCCTATGTATTGATCAAGATGATGATGGAAAAGAGTTTAAAGTTCGTGTAAACCAACAAGATTTAAAAACATCATTGTTACAGATTAAAGAGAGGGATCCCAGCCAACCATCGATCACAAGCCCAGAGTAGAAAACATTAATAAGAATCCTAGCTGAACGTCCTGTTTACCTATCAATATCACAGAGGAAATTAAGGATAGAGAACGCACACAGAATGGGATAGGAGATTGCCGGCAGTCTTACGAGCCATGAACAATGAAGAATTTAAAGGCAACATTGTTTGAAACCAAGAAACGCAATCAAATTAAAAAAAAATAGCATAACTGAAGATTGTGGCAGGGACTCTAAAAATCTTGCCGATTGGACTAAAAGAAAGAACTTGTATGCACCTTGAGAGCAGAAGGTGAGTAGGTAAGAATTAGAGCCACAGATCATAAATGGGAGCATAGAAGTATATGAAGTTATGAAAGAATCATGAAACCAGAACCCTCCCGTGTATTATTTAATAGAAACTCTTTCTGCTAAAAGCCTGCACCAAAAAGATCGCATTGTTTTTGTGAAGGAGCTCTGCCAGTTGTTTCCGCCAAACACAAGTGCATGTTAGTTAAAACGTATTTATTATTGTTAAACCCATTAGATTTTTAAGTCTTGGAGAGAATGTAAATATCCTTTGTTCACGATCACCAAATCTATCAAGCACGTAATGCCCCCTTTTTAAAATAACAATAGCGTTCATTTTAGAGGGATTGGCGTATTAAATTTTTATGTGAAAGCATGTGTTAATATTTGGTCAAATTGTATAATTAGAGGACATGATGTGTTAATGTAAAAGGGGAGTATTCGAGCAAATAAGATGGTTGAGCTGAATGCGAAGATATTTACATTCTCTCCAGATTAACATTGCTCAAACAAAGGGGCGACCACATGAGGATCCTGTATCTCACTTTCTTTATAAGTAATGCCACTCGCCACATGTAGTCATCCGCCAAGCCATACCCATTTGTAAAGCAAAACGGGATAATATAAAATCGAACTCATTACATGTCTGAATGCAGATTCCACACAAACAGTGGACTCCGGGATGTGTTTTGCGCACGATCACAACCAATTTCAACTAACATAAATGATCTTAAGTTAGTGTACAACTGACTTGAAGCTAGTATCAAAATGAGATGACTACAGTTGATATTCAACCGTAAAAGCCAAAATAGAGTTACTGGGCTTCCAACGATTTAGTAAACAGGTTATAAGTACAACCATGGATTAAAACGTTGCTTTCAGTGTTTTGAAGGCTACTTGTCATGATCTATGAACACCAATAGGTCCAAAGGATATCATCTGTTTTGTAACTTGTTTATTCGATTCGCTTGGTGGCCCAGTAGTTCTACTTTTTCCTCTTATATCAACGAAGTGGTTTACTTCATTGAAAAATACTTCGTCATCGCGTAGCGTTCACTTCTATATTTCCACACTGGATTTTGGCACAAGCACATTGGATGTAGTCTTTTAGTCAACACCTAATTTTACGTTTTAAGAAAAACTTTTGTTTCTTTATTGGCGAAAGTCATGGTCACCCAAGTGTCCCTAGTTTCGCCACTGTGGAAGAGCTTACCTTCTGCATAGAAAACACTTTGACCAGTCAGTGAGAAGTACAATTTAACAATGATCCCAACCAAAACCAACCAACCAACCAACGAACAAACACAAAAACAGAATCTGTTTTTTTTTTCTAAAATGCCAAGGAGACCTTCATTTCTTTACGCCCGTCTGCATTGTTTGTGTGATCATTTCCAAGAGCAAGAGGCTCTGTAATGCCACACATCTTCTGGGTACGGCGGAGAGGTCGCCCTCGTCATGCACAGGGCGTGTAAAGGCTTAATGGTAACATGCGCCAAAAAGTTCAGATTACCCCCCGCCCCCTGTCCCACCCTTTCCCTTTTCAGTAAATCAAAAGGGGCCTACCCGTTCGTTCCCAAACTAAGCCCTAACTTAAAAACAAATCAACTTAATTAATCAATGAATTTGAATATTTGGAACTGAATTTGAGGAAGATGATGGGGAAACTATTACACACCACTCTTGCAGACTTATTTGAGGCATGGTTCAGAAAAAACCATGGGAAAAATATAAGACATGGAGGTGGGAAAGGGCATGCGCTCACACTCATGTAATGTCTGGGCCTACCCAAATCACTCTCAGGATGGCCCTTTAAACAGAGCAGAGTGTGAGCATTCTGGCTCAGGGCCATCTGTTATTCACCTTAAGGCTAGTGTCCTTTTTTTTTACTTTTTTGATTTGCAAAAGTGTCAGTTTTATGGGGACCTTGAAAACAGAGCAAAGCTTGTAAGCAGTTGGCTTAGGGCCGTG
>CM031611.1:73102203-73112203 GCA_018398815.1 Conus ventricosus
GGGTGGGTTATTTGGGTTGTTTACTTTTTTGATAACTTTCAGAAAGCAGTTCTTGAGGCTGCTGTTTAGCTATTCCAAAAAAAGGACCAAAAAGGTGTGAAACATTCTCAGGGAATGTTGGTGGAATCAGGCTTGCGAGGAGGCTGTTAAAGCAAAAACATTAGCTTATCTTAATTGGCTAAAAGTTAGAAAAGTTCTGTGCAAGAGATAAAAGATGCAGTCATAAAGAATGTGCAGTACAAAAAATAAAAGCAAACAGAGTTACAGCGCAAGCAAAAAGACATACTGGTCACAGTTCTGTCTAAATGAAGTATTGACTTTTAAAGACTTGAAAAGGTGTGGGATAAGGTGAAAGAAATGAAATCGGGCATTAAACTCCAAGATTCCCCAATCAAAACAATAAGTAAGAATTTCTATCTCCCAAAAAAAAGGTGAGGAATTTGCATCTATGTACGTTAAACATGTTGTATGGATGTTTGCCTAATGAGCAAAAGTCGTTTAGATTGAAAGAAAAAAATACTGATAACTATAGAGATCTGTACCAAACAACAATAGTACTATAAATGTATCATATTTTTTACAGGAAGTCAGGAATGCTGTCCGTCTGTTGGGAAATAAAAAGGTTTCGGTTGGTTTGGATGGGATTTCTTACACGATTTTTAAACCATTTACAGAGAATGGATAGTCATTTTACATAATTATTTAACAAATGTTGGGAATGTGGACAAATTCCCGATATATGGAAGACGTTATTGTGACTCTATTCTAAAGAGGGCAACCCTCGGTCTGAGAGTCTAGCTATAGACCATTTCAGTCACGTCTCATACTGGAAAAGTCATGGAAAAAAATATAAATTTTAGAATGGCTTTTACTGTGATAAAAATGATGTATTTTCTTCACATCAATCTGGATTTAGAAAAGGACGAAGTACAATTGATCACTGACACGACTAATACTCAAATTAAGAAACAGTTTGCTAAACGTAAAAGTGTCTTGCTTCCTTCTTTGATCTTACTAAAGTTACGATAGAGTGTGGCACAGCCGATTATTATATAAATTAAAACAAATTGGTCTTTCTGGTCACGTCTCAATTATGTGAAATCATTTTTAAGTGGGAGACACATAATGACCAAAGTTGGTGTGACTTTATCATCCTCAAGATCTATAATATGGGAATTCCACAAGGTTCTATAATCTCCCATTGTTATTCAATGTAATGTATATGGGCTTATATACATGTTTTTCATCATATACAAGGTAGTCAATATGTGATGACATTGCAATATGGATTAATGTATCTTTAAAGAAAAGAACAAATTTACGTCACATAAATTATATTCAGAAGCTCTTCAGCACGAGCTGGATAAATTAAATAGTTATATGCATTTGAATGGCTTTCAATTCTTGTTGAAAAGACACATTTGGTTCTCTTTAACAATGGATATAACCAAGTAACCTGCCTATATTCTTTCTGGGAGGACGGGAAATTTTTTTATAAACTTGAAGTAAAAATTTTTAGGTGTCTACTTTACACCAAACTAAACTGGAAAAAATATTGACTCAATTGTTACTAAAGCAGTTAAAAGTTTGAATTTTCTAAAATTGTCAGTCATTCTCATGGGGACAGGATCCTAAAGTTTTGTTGCATTTAGCAACCAGTCTTGTACGATCAAGATTGACTACGGACAGGAAGTATTCTTTTCTGCTTCGCGATCGCATTTAAAGAAACTTCAAAGAATTGACAAATAAAGCTGTAAAGTTGGCCCTGGGTGTACCTGTGCACACTAAGTCCTCTGAAGCTTATAAGATAGCACGGCCTTTTCACTGATGAAGAAAGGAAAATAAGTTCTGTAAAATATGTAGTGAGACGGCTTGCGGGAGTGACGACCTTGAAAAGTTAAATACACGATACGACATTGATTTTTCGAAAATGCACAGTAAAAATTCAAAATTTAGAGAAGCTTTCGTTCATATGTTTCAGGACGTTTTTAATTCTCTCAAAGATTGACCCATACGAGGTAGGCTCGCGTACTGGTTTCCGCCGGTACCCTTTGGGAACTATACGGAAAGTAACTGTTAATTTTTTTTTCTGATCTAAAATACAGCGATTTCGCGAATGGTGTTAGCAGAATCTGTCAAAATGACATGGAAGAAAGTTTTACAAAACTATTTGAAGTATACACTGACGGCTCGTTCTTGATGATTGGTAGTGCGGGATCTGGCTTTTGTAATTTCCAGATTGCCAAAGCTGTAAATCATATTATTTAGGTTGGGTCATCCATATTTAAGCAGAAATAGTTTGGCTGTCCTTGATGCATTAAATCTATTTAATTTTCCTTGCCAGTTCAATATTTAATATCCTGTTTTGTGTTGATTCACATGTCAGTTTAAAAAGTTAGTATTGTTTTGAAAAAATTCCAAAGTGAGAATTATTATTTGCGATTAAGTACATGTTGCATGTCTTTACATGAAGGTTACTAATGTTGTATTTTCTTGGGTTCATCGCACACTCCTCGTTTTTAATGATCAAGCAGATTGAGCAGCAAAAAGGGGAAGCAAAGAAGATATTTGGTAGTATTAAGGTTGATTGTCCTTTATTCATTACAAGGAATTAATCATATAATCGAGAGGATTTCTGGAGTCAATACAGTTCCTCATCAAAACCTCGTAGCAAACTCTGTCAAACTTTGTGTCAATTAGCGACCGGTTTCTAGGCCTGACTTTTAGGACTTTTATGTAATTCCCTTACGAACAAGTATTGCCAGACTGTTAAGTTGCGTGTTGGTGTGGGGATCTTTCAGTTCAACCATGTGATTTTTTGTTGTGAACTAAACGAAACCCCTTTTTGAATGGTGTATATACCAAGTGCTGTCACTGGGCATGTTAATGTGTTTGACTTTTTGGATTCGTTGCCAAAGTTTGTTTCTCTTGTTAAAATTAACGAGGAACCGTGTGGGAAGGTCCATAGGGAACATTTATTATCTAATCGTAAGTTTGATTATTTTAGTTTTTTTTATCTTATCTTTTCATAGTTACTGTCCTACAATTATCTATGCTTTATTTATGGTTCATGTACCACATGTCTCTTTTGTTTTATATAATAGTCTAAAATTGTAAACAATATGTTATTTTAGAGTCTGCAAATCACCTTTATGATGTGACGAGACGTAAAAAACAGAATCCTTCCTACTACACACACACAACACAACAACACCACACACACACACACACAAACACACACATTGATATTGATTTTGCTTTCAAAGTTACCTTTGGTTTAATATGTTTTTCTGTTAGATATTTACTATAATGTTATAAGTAGTAAATATTCCATATTTTGCGTGCCCTTCCACACATTATGCATCACCCCACAATACCCTTTCTCTCTCTCTCTCTCTCTCTCTCTCTCTCTCTCTATTCTCTCTCTCTCTCTTCCTATCTCTCTCTCTCGTCTAATATCACACAAATTTGTGAAAGACGTTAAAAATGAAAGTACTACTACTTACTACTACACAAACACACACACACACACACACACACACACACACACCACCACCACACCACTATCACTACCACAATCACCATCGTGACGTGACCGAAAGGCCGGATGCTGTGCTCCTACTAGATCTATATCATTTGATTTGACCTTTTCGCCTCCAAGGGTAGACAAGTTTATCACATGACAGCCCCCGTCCATTCTCCTTGCCCCTCCCATTCCCTCCCCCTTCTCTTTCCCTCGCATATTAACTGCTTCCTCTTCCTTCTCCATTACACCCCCCCCCCTCACCATTCATTGATACGTGCTATGTCAGCTTTTCATGGGTTAACCTGTTCTGTGATCATTGGGACAAGCAACTCAAGAAGGTCAGGCCAGAATCGCGCTAGCTTTCTTCAGTTAAGTGACTGGCATTCAATAACGCCGATCAAATGCTTCTGGTCTATACTTAGGGAGTGGGCATAGCAGGGCTGTCATCTCTCTCTCTCTCTCTCTCTCTCTCTCTCTCTCTCTCTCTCTCTCTCCTCTCTCTCTCTCTCTCTCTCTCTCTCCTCTCTCTCTCTCTCTCTCTCTCTTCTTTTCTTCTTCTTCTTCTTCTTCTTCTTACTTTTTCTTCTTCTTCTTCTTCTTCTTCTTCTTCTTCTTTTCTTAGAAAGAAAGTTGATCTTTCACAATTACTGTTTTATACACTGATACGGAAATGACGGATAAAAATTTGTTATGCGAACATTGTAACATATATCAAAAACTCTCATTATGAGGATTTGTAATGCAATTTCGAACGAGTGTAAATGCAGTGTAAATGAATATAGTATAACTAGAGAACTGAGACGACAAATAGAGTTAAAAAAGGTGTGTATATTGAGATGATATCAGCTTATCGTTGTGGTGAATCAAGTAAGTCGACCAGTATCAAAGCAGTAAAACAGTATTTATTGTTTTAACAATGACTGATCTCTGGAATAATTACAGGAACGTATTTCAGGGTTACATTGTTGACTAAATGGTCATAAGTAGATTTTCATGGTAAGATCCAATTTGTGTGTACTATGTGCGTTATTGAAAACAACACTTTGAGCGTATTTCACTGCTAAAGATAATATTTGTTTTTAAAACACGAAGTTGACCTATCAGTCAAGAAAAAAATAGCGAAGGCAAAAGTGTTCCATCGAACGACATTTCTGGAGAAAACATTTCATTTATAAAAGGAGTGCACAGATGTCTGTTACGTAATATATCAAGATTAATCCAGGTCACTTAAGATTGTTGTTATTGACGACAGCGAGATGGAGCAGGAGAACAGAGAGGACGGAACGGAACAGGCAAGCGGGAGAAGACAATGGGGAGGGGGGGGGGGGGGGGGCGGGGGGGGGGGGACGTAAAGGATTGGGTGAAGGCGTTGCAGATGGTTGAGGAACACTAACGAAATCACAGTTCAACCACATTTCTCAGGAGGAAAACCGTAACATAGTTGTTTCAGTGCATGAAAAAGCAGAAATTATCAATAAACTGGGATCTCCATTCTGGAGAGACGTATTCAACGCCTATAGAGAAACTGGTAAGATTGTTCATGTTAAAACTGCGGAGGAACTCTGTTCAGAGCCTCTGTTCTGTAATCCCAACTTAAAGATTGGGGGCAGATCAACCTTTTATAAAAACAGGATTGAAAACGATGTATTCTGCATACGAAATCTTCTGGACGAGAACAGTGAGTTTTTAGTTTCCAGTCTTTTGTTGATAAATACAGTATCAATACAGATTTTGTTACATATAATGGTTATGTTAGTGCGGTGAAAACTATTCGAGAGTAAGTGGACTAGAATGAAATACTATGAGGAAGGCATGACAAGTAAATTATTAACTGAAATCTGTTCAGTTTCAAGAGGAGCCTCAAATTATTACGATTTGTTAAATCAAGACCCAACAGAACCAGGTTTTTGCAATAAATGGAATGTAAGACTAAATAAGTCCGACAAAGTCCGACGATAACAGACATTACATTAAGATGGTTTCAAATGAGAATTATTAACAGAATATTGGCAACCAATGTTATTTTGCAAAACATGGGAATTGAAGAGTCAGAAAAAGGCTCTTTTTGTGAGAGTGAAAAATAAAATATTCAACATATATTTTGGCATTGCCAGTATGTACAAAACTTCTGGAAAGAGTTTCAAAATGTAATAATCAGAAAATGTAATATTACAAAACTGTGCTTGATGAAAATATTGTTCTGTTTGGTTGTGATTGTAACTTTAAATCTGATAGAACGTTTGACCTAATCCTGCTACTCGCCAAATTTTATAGTTATAAATGTAAATATGAAAAGAGTTTACCATCAGTTCAAATCTTTTTTTTTGCATTTTTGAAAGCCAGATGTGAAACAGAAAAGTATGCTGCCCTTTTTAACATGTCCCATGGAAATTTCGTGGCACAATGGATTCCATGCTTGTTATTGGAGTAAAACACAAATTATCTATTGTATACAAAGGCTATGACAACGGCCAACTGTGTGTGTGTGTGTGTTTTTAGTTTTCTTATTTTTTAATTTTTTTTACGTTCGTTCGTGTGTTTGTTTGATTGTTTTTATTTTCTGTTGCTTATGCTTTTCTGATTTCTCTCCCTAAGGCTTGTTGTGATTTAAAATAATTCTTTATGTGATTTGATGTGCAAACAACAATAATTTGTTAATGAATTACGTCCAATCACTTCGTTGTAATTAATCGAATATGAATACGATTTTGCGAGTCACTATCTCGTTTATAAACGTCTGTGATTTGAGGTGTAAACTGTCAATACTTGGTTATGAGTTATGTCTAATCATTGCGTTGTACTTAATCGAATATGCTCCTGTATTTGTGTTCATGGTGTCTGGTTTGTGCTCTCTGAATTTCGAAATGAAACCTTTTCAACAAAACAAAAACAAAAGAAAAACAAACAAACAAAAAACCCATAACATGTTGTTTGCTGCCGTTGGTGCTGACAGCCATCTCCACATTGTGTGCTTGTCATCAGGCATGCTGTCAGTAATACTACGCTGTTGAGGCTGGTCTAAGTGCAATATTACATGTGCCAGAGGGTCTCTTGTCCCTTTAATCGTACTTTTTTCTCTTTTTTTCTTGTACATATTTCATCCGTAGCTTGAAATCAATCGGCGACGTAAGTCACCGCCATTGTTGTTTGTGTTTGTCTCTGTATGCCATTTCCTTAACATCCACCTAAGTCAACCGCCATTGTTGTTGTGTTTGTCTCTGTATGCCATTCTCCTAACATCCACCTAAGTCACCGCCATTGTTTGTTGTGTTTGTCTCTGTATGCCATTCTCCTTAACATCCACCCTAAGTCACCGCCATTGTTGTTGTGTTTGTCTCTGTATGCATTCTCCTAACATCCACCCTAAGTCACCGCCATTGTTGTTGTGTTTGTCTCTGTATGCCATTCTCCTTAACATCCACCCTAAGTCACCGCCATTGTTGTTGTGTGTTTGTCTCTGTATGCCATTCTCCTTAACATCCCCTAAGTCACCGCCATTGTTGTTGTGTTTGTCTCTGTATGCCATTCTCCTTAACATCCACCTGTGTCTTTCATTCTTCTGTTAGATGTCTTCATAACACGTGAGTCCAATCAGCAAGTTGTCTGTCTCCTTTTCGACTCAGACCATCTCGTGTTCTTGATGGTATTTTTGTGTTAGTTGCTTTTTTCGATGCCCCAAATAGGCACATAAGAAAGAAAAAGGGCACCCTGCTTTGTACCAGAGAGTAAAAATTATCCACACTTGAAACAGTCTACACAATATACGGTCAGGTTTTTGTCGTTCATTTGTTTATGAGATTGCCGCGGAAAGACACGAAGTATCACAGCATGCATGTATGCATTATCATAAAACAAATATGAAACTGGACTCTAGTCTACCTATTATACATTGCTGAAGGGTGTCTAGTTTATTCACAAACGATTATTCTGGAACTGTTGGTTTGAAGTAAATTTCACTGTGAAAAAAATTGGCTGAAAACAACAGGTAATGATCATGGCGCATGGCTCACTTGGCGACAACTGAAAGCAACAGGTAATGATCATGACGCATGGCTCACTTGGCGACAACTGAAAGCAACAGGTAATGATCATGACGCATGACTCACTTGGCGACAGAAGGTCGCATGTTGATGGTGTCAATCCAACCATACTTTCCCACACTGAATTCTGTGTCAATTCGCCGTCACTGAGAGGAAGTAGGGCGAAGGATTGGAAGCAACTGTTTTGCTCTGTCTTGTGTCTGTCTGGCTCCGATAATTGTCGACGCCTTCGTCTCTGCTTTTTTGTTGTTTTTTTTTTACCTTTCACCTTCCCCCCCCCCCTTTGTTTCTGTTTGTCTGTTGGTCTTTTTTTGTTTGTTTGTTTGTCATCATCATCATCATCAGTTGACGCCCAATCAACAAGCTGATTATTATGCCGTACTTTGGAGGTTGTGCTGAGTTAGAAAGGCCAGGATAGAAAGATAAAGACCTGAGATAGTGAGAAAAACAAGGGCAACTGATGCATATAATGACAGGAGGATACCTATCTTGTGGGTTTTATCAGCAGGCTACAACTTTTCGCTCTTCATCCGGAGACGGCTCCAGACTAGCTGATCCAAATTCTCTCTGAGAGTGAACCCGGCCCAAAAAAAAAAAAAAAAGTGCTAAGGAAGAGTGGGGATAGGTGTCAACCTAATCCTACTTACTATCTAACTAGATTTGTCATTTCAGGTTTGTTGTGTGGAACCCCTGACCCAAAGGTGCCTGGGGTTCCATCCATCATCGTCTCTGACAGGTCGTTCCAATCCCGGATGGTCCTTGGGAGAAACGCATGTTGTCGGTATTGTGTCCTGCACTGTATGAGGCTGAGCTGCTGTGTGTGTCCTCTTCTCTGCCTGGAGGAGCTGGTGTCAACTTGTCCTTACATATGGGGACGACAGCCTGGCCTACACAGATCTTGCGAAGCATCGCCAGCCTTGCCTCTTTCCTGCGGTTCTGAAGGGAGGGCCACTCCAGCCTGTTTATCATTGCGGTGACACTTGACGTGTTGTGATACCTGTTCACAACAAACCGAGCGTGGCCCTCCGATGTTCGGCCTCAATCTTCTCGATGTTTCGCTGCGTGTACGGATCCCACACGTGCAAGCGTATTCCAGAATGGTCGGACCATAGTCTTGTGAGCGGTTTCTTTAATCTGGGTGGAACTGATCTTAATGTTTCGCCTAAGAAAGCCGAGGGTCTTATTGGCTTTGGCACAGATGGAGTTGATGTGCTGGTCCCAGTTTCAAATCTTTACAGATCGTGACCCAAGATATTTGGCAGCGGGTGGCGTTTACCAATTTTTCTCCGTGCAGATGGTAGTCGAACTCAGCAGTAGTTCTTTTGCGGGTGGGCAGGCAAGACTGAGCACTTTCCCGGATGGAAGGCCATGTCCCAGCTTCGCTCCAGCTTTCCAAATGTTGGAGGTCTTGTTGCAGCTGCTGTTGATCAAGGTCTGTAGCAGACAGGCGGTCAGTGAGTTGAGTTGCTCCGTAAGTCATTGATATATGCCAGAAACAAGCTGGTCCAACAACTGAACCTTGTGGTACTCCTGACGGACACTGATAACGCCTGAGTGTCGCCATTCACCCAATGCCTGTCGCCGATCACTGAGGAAGGCTCTGAACCACTGGTGAACTTTGCCTCGAACTCCATAGTGGTTTAGCTTATGGAGCAGAAGACTGTGGTTTACTCGATCGAATGCCTTGGCGAAGTTTAAGATCACATTGTCTGCCTGGCTTCCTGCTCCATTTCTCACTTAGTTCTTCCATCAAGTCCAGCAGCTGAGTTTCACATGATCTTGATTTGCGAAAACCATGCTGTCTGGTCGGTGGATTTTGTTGGACTCGAGGTGTTTCATGAGAGCACTGCAATGACATGTTCCAAGATCTTACATGGCACGCTTGTGAGAGACACTGGGCGATAGTTTGATGGTTCATAGTGCTCTCCCTTCTTGAAGACTGGGAGTAACGTTCGCAAGTCTCCAATCAGATGGTACCATGCCGTATGATCGATGACAGGAAGATGGTTTTCAGAATTGGTGCAATCTCCGAGGCCAGCTCCTTCAGGATTCGAGGACTGATTAGGTCAGGACCGCAGGCTTTGTAGGGATTCAAATTGACAAGGATTTTCCGGATGCCCTCTTCTGAGATAGCGAGATCACTGAGCACCGTAGACAAATGGACTTTGCTCATCTGACACTTGGCGCGGAACTCGTCAACTGTGTATTCATTTCCTTCACTGAAGACGGACTGGAACTGACTGGTTAAGGACTTCTGCTTGCGCCTTGGGTTCTGTCACAAGTCGCCCATTCACCTTCAGAGGGGAGACACCGGATTTGGAGGAGCGCTGGTGTTTGATGAATGTCCAGAAGCGTTTCAGAGGAGGTAGGGACCTTCAGCTGTCTCTGGGTCGCTGATGATAGTCTTGTTGACATAGTCCCAGTGGCCCGGCGA
>CM031611.1:73124703-73127203 GCA_018398815.1 Conus ventricosus
CTGTTTGCCTGCCTGCCTGCCTGCGTCTGTGTGTGTGTGTGTGTGTGTGTGTGTGTGTGTGTGTGTGTGTGTGTGTGTGTGTGTGTGTGTGTGTGTGTGTGTGTGTGTGTGTGTTGTGTGTGTGTGTGTGTGTGTGTTCGTTCGTTCTTTAATTTAATGTCTATCCACTTTACAGTGATCTTAGACAAAAACAAGAGACAAACGAACAGGCATACAAACAAACAAAGACAAAACAGAAAAACATGTAAAGGGGCCGGTGTGTGTATGTCGGTGTGTGTGTGTGTGTGGGGGGGGGGGATACATGTGTGTGTTGTTTAAAAAATGTCATTAAAAGTGTATGGAGTATGGAGTCTATTTAATTAATGAGATACCAATAAGTGGACTATCACTTTAACACCATTCTAATCTACCGGCATAACGGTAAACTGCTTTAGCCTGGATTCATATCTGAAAGAAACAAAACATTTTAACCATTGAAATAATAAGAAAATAAATCAAACAAATACTCGAGAATCAAAGTGTCCAACTGGACTCTTAACAATTGCCACTAACAACTTCTACAGCCTTTGCTTCGTTCCCAAAAATGTCCCAAAAATTCACGATTGATGGTTCAAACTTAATAACCAAGTAGGTAAATATTTTTTAGTATTACTGCAAAGGAAGATGACATGGAATAGTGTAATATTTTGGCCACAAATGCAAGTGACATTTTTACAATATTTTGTTTTGTATGCATCAAGTCTGAGTCTAAATATCAGACTCTTAAAAAGTCGTTCTGGTGGAGATTGTGTCCCGTTTTATATTTTACAAGCTTCTTAAAGAATTTTCCCTTGTTGTCCTTTATTATGTTTAGACACTCTTTTTGTCTTCCTATCACCGAATCCCATGATGCTTTACCTAAAAGGCTATAATTTTCATACAAGGATAAAGGTATATTTATTTTTATAAAGATCTTTTCCTTAGCTGCACCATTTTTGGCTAACCGATCAACCCTTTCATTTGCTGCTAAACCACAATGTGATGGAATCCAACAAAAGTCAATAGAAGAACCACGTAAAGACAAAAATTAATTAAATGGTATACCTCAGATATCATTTCTCCTCTCACTCTTGTATGAGAATATTTTAAAGCTTGTAAGACAGATTTTGAATCGACACAAAATAATATTTGAAATATGGAATATGGAAAGCTAAGAGATAGTTCAGTGCCATAATAATGGCAATTAGCTCTGCTGTGAATACAGAGTAATTTTTCCCAATGTGATACGATTTCTCTATTTTTAATGATGGAATAATGAATGCAGCACCTGATAATTGGTTTTCAAGTAGGAAACCGTCTGTATATATTTTAAGATGATTTATATAATTTTCGTTATATGTGCCTTGACATATGTTGGCAGCATGGTCCCATCACTTTTCCTTAAATCTGTATAATTAATATCGAAATTAGCCTTACTAAGTTCCATTGAGGAATATTACTGTAACTCGTTTGAGGAGCTACTGTTTGGGGTTCAACACCAGCATCTGTAAATAATTGGGACGTATAGGAGCCTAATAGTTTTTACAGAGTCAAAACTCTGTGCTCGCTTGGAAAATGTATTTCTGATTTTTAAACCGGTTTCCTTGATACATGAATTTTGCGTTGAATGACTCCTTAATATATATTTTGCTGAAGCAAGTTTCCATATTTTCGGTAAAGGGCAATATTCCTATTTCTGTGTAGGTTTTTAGTGTTGAGGCATGGACAGGGACACCGAGAGCTATCTTATAAGCTTTGCTATCGATGCTTTGCATCTTGTTATCAAATATTTTGGAGCTGAAAAGAATATTTCCTGAGCGTAAGATAATTTTGATCTCACAAGCGCAGTTGCTAAATGAATAAGTACCTTACTATCTTTTCCCCACGACTGTCGATTTATCATTTTTAATAAATTTAATCCTTTTCTGGCTTTTGTCAGAATATTTTCCAAATGGTAGTTCCAATTCAATTTAGAAGTCAGGCTTACTCCTAGAAATTTAACAACTTTCTTATATTCAAGCGGCATTCCATTATTTGAAAAGAGGGTAGAGGTTTAGGATCATACCCAGAGTTGAAGAGAACCATATGCGATTTTTTCATATGAAAGGGTTAGTCCGTTTTCAATCATATATTTGCTGATTTTTGTCTAGTTCATTTTGATATACCTTTTTAATATAGTTAATTGATCTAATCGGTGTAAGCTTTTTTAGAGTGACTTTCATCCATAGCAAATATCATCCGCATATTGTGCTAGCTCAACATTGTTTGAGACCACTTTTGGAAGATCATGCATCAAAATGTTGAAAAGGATTGGGCTATTACACCGCCTTGTGGGATTCCCATCTGTGTACGTCTTTGATTAGAGTAGGCATTACCAACCTCCAGTCTGTATTATTCTTTCACTTAGAAATGCCTTTATATAGTTGTACATACAACCTGAAATACCTATTGATCCTAGTTTGTTTAGAAGTTTTGAATGCCA
>CM031611.1:73137203-73139703 GCA_018398815.1 Conus ventricosus
CATGCTTGATGTTCTGTTTTCTTTTTATTCTGAGATATCCATTCATTCAATCAGTTATAAATAACGGAACGGTAGAGTTTACTACATACATTGCAGAAAGATATACTTCTATAAATGTTTGTATCATTTAAAGAGTTTTCTACATACATTGCAGAAAGATATACTTCTATAAATGTTTGTATCGTTTACTTTCCCCTTCTTAAACAAACATTACTCGCTCTCTCTCTCTCTCTCTCTCTCTCTCTCTCTCTCTCTCTCTCTCTCTCTCTCTCTCTCTCTCTCTCTCTCTCTCTCTCTCTCCTTCTCCTCTTTTCTTCTCTATGACTGTCTTCTTTCTCGCTTCTTAATCTCTTTATATTTCCCGTTATCTCCTGCAACCTCCTTCCTCCTTTTTCATCTTCATCCTTACTGGCATCTTATTTAGATTTTGTACCTCTGTATGTAGGTCCTGGTTGGTCAACCGGTTTTCATCGGCTCAAAAACAAACAAAAAGCACCAGT
This sequence comes from Conus ventricosus, assembly GCA_018398815.1. Taxonomy (NCBI): domain Eukaryota; kingdom Metazoa; phylum Mollusca; class Gastropoda; order Neogastropoda; family Conidae; genus Conus; species Conus ventricosus. The sequence goes on from CM031611.1 coordinate 73,137,704, forward strand.
GGTCCTTACGTTTGAGAGCGTTACGGACAAAAAGACAAAAAGGCAGACGAAGAGAGAGAGAGAGAGAGAGAGAGAGAGAGAGGAGAGAGAGAGAGAGAGAGAGAGAGAGAGAGAGAGAGAGAGAGAGAGAGAACGAAATTATTGCTATTAAGCTGTACAGCTCCTTTAGCAAGTCGGCGCGATGTACATTGACAAAACGCGACACGATAATACCATTGACATGGAAACCACAGCAATGCATTTTTTTTTTAACATTACATGACAAAGTCGTGAACGACATACTGTCTGTGACATGTGTGCACGATCCGTTCAGCGGAGGACAGTCATCCCAGGTAGAATTGGACCAGGCCGAGGAGAGCGTGCAACCGCCGTAGAACACGTGCTTGCGTCTCTGTGTGTTGTGCGTTGCTGGCACGTCTTCCTTTGCGCAGGTGAGAGAGTTTAACACGTTCTTCCGACGACATGTTCTTGTGTTCCTGCTTGACAAACCAAGTCGTCTTCCGAACTCGGATCGCAGGCGAACTCTAAAACAATGTCATCCGATTCGAATAGTAACACACCCACGCCATCTGACTGGTGAAGCACGATCTTTCGGAATGCTAAGTTTCTGTGCTTATCCCTCAACCGTCTCTGAACTTGCCGATCAGTCAAAGTGCTAACATTGTCTTTCACCACACCGTGTCAAGCCTGCCACTGTTCTGTCGATAGAATGTTCGAGGCCTGTGTCGATGACAGAGTGCCGGATCTCCTGGTTAACGATGTCGCACTCAGACTGACTGGAGTACGAAGGCAGAAGACTGTCTTGAACATTCGATGTGTCAGTCTCGCTGTGAACATCTGTTGGCTTGATGTGTTCAATAACATCTGTGTAGTGCACTGTGTACTGTGATCTTCAACTTCTATATCAAACAGGCCAGTTGATTCACTACACAAGCGTTTCCGTTATCTGCACCAACCTGTTCAAGCCGTGTATTTTGCTGCTTTGCTCTTTCCTGATCACGTCGCACCTGGCTGGGCGGTTTCTTTCGGTAATATTGAACTCGCGTTCCTCGATTCAAGACGGGATCCGCCATTGTTGTTTTGACAGGGACGGCTGGCTTCAGTCGTAGGACGACGACGGTGTTGCTGCCTTCACCTGTAATGTTCCAGCTTGACACTGTGTTCTCGGTTAGCAGGGCGTTCAGGGCTGTCTCCACAGTCGCTGGAAGTCCAGTAACTGGCATTGTCAAAGGCTGATCGAAAATAATTTTCGCAGCTTAGACAAATGGCGCCCTGTCGCTTCCGAGAGAGAGAGAGAGAGAGAGAGAGAGAGAGAGAGAGAGAGAGAGAGAGAGCAAGACAGACAGAACGGGAGAAATATGACAACTGCAAAATGGAGAATGAATAAATAAAGTGACTAAGAGAGAGAGAGAGAGAGAGAGAGAGAGAGAGAGAGGAGAGAGAGAGAGAGAGAGAGAGTGTGTGTGTGTGTGTGTGTGAGAGAGAGAGAGAGAGAGAGAGAGAGAGAGAGAGAGAGAGACAGACAGACAGACAGACAGACAGACAGACAGACTGACAGACGCCCAGCCAGCCAGCCAGCTAGTTGTTGTCTACATGATACTGAGAGATGGGGTTTCTGGAGAGAGGATAGGACAGGAGCAGAAAAACAAACAAACAAACAAACAAACAAACAACAACAACAATAAAAAAAAAGCAAGGTAAACAGAGAGCACTCGATGCTCAATGACACTCCTCCACTGCACGTCACACCAGGACCTCCACCGCCTGTACCCCTCTCTAGCCTCTGCTTCTTGCTGGCAGAGCATCCCTGGAAATCATCAGCTTGTGATTTGATGGTCTTCGTTCTGTGTGCACTTCAACACACAATGCAACTCTTGACACTAAAGTGTTCCATAGAGAGGAGTCTGACGGCTCGTTGGGGCGGTGTGATGACTGGAGAAGTAGGAATAAGAAGAGAACAAGCTAAATCCAGGGGGGGGGGGGGGGGGGGGGTTGCCCTA
>CM031611.1:73142203-73164703 GCA_018398815.1 Conus ventricosus
ACAACCATGTACAAAATGAAGACACCCACAGACAGAGGTACAACCATGTACAAAATGAAGACACCCACAGACAGAGGTACAACCATGTAAAAAATGAAGACACCCACAGACAGAGGTACAACCATGTACAAAATGAAGACACCCACAGACAGAGGTACAACCATGTACAAAATGAAGACATCCACAGACAGAGGTACAACCATGTACAAAATGAAGACACCCACAGACAGAGGTACAACCATGTACAAAATGAAGACACCCACAGACAGAGGTACAACCATGTACAAAATGAAGACACCCACAGACAGAGGTACAGACATGTGCAAAAGGAAGACACCCACAGACAGAGGTACAGACGTGTACAAAAGGAAGACACCCACAGACACAGGTACAGACATGTACAAAAGGAAGACCCCCACAGACAGAGGTACAGACGTGTACAAAAGGAAGACACCCACAGACACAGGTACAGACATGTACAAAAGGAAGACACCCACAGACAGAGGTACAGACGTGTACAAAAGGAAGACACCCACAGACACAGGTACAGACATGTACAAAAGGAAGACACCCACAGACAGAGGTACAGACGTGTACAAAAGGAAGACACCCACAGACAGAGGTACAGACGTGTACAAAAGGAAGACACCCACAGACAGAGGTACAGACGTGTACAAAAGGAAGACACCCACAGACAGAGGTACAGACATGTACAAAAGGAAGACACCCACGTAGACAGAGGTACAGACATGACCCACAGACAGAGGTACAGACATGACCCACAGACAGAGGTACAGACATGTACAAAAGGAAGACACCTTTCAGGGAGACATGATGGATGCTGACAAGTGACGACAAGCACGAAGCGGGATGCTCGTCCACAGGTGTCCAGCAGGGGATGAAAAAAGGCAGCAGGGAATCTGGCTTCATGCCAGCCACTGGGGAGACACGTGGCAGAGGTAGGAGTTGTCATCAGTTTACAGAGAATACACAGAGCGGTTTGAACCCATGCCACGATAGAATAAGAGCTCAATGCAAAATGTGCATTAAGGCTTAATACAAACACAATTCGAAACAGTTAAGTAGATTCTCAACAAGACAATCGTCTTCAGAAATCACGAATAATAATTAAAATCTACGTATAAAAAAGTGACGGGGAAAAGTGAGGACAGCTGAGAAAGAGAGAGAGAGAGAGAGGGAGAGAGAGAGAGAGAGAGAGAGAGAACTCTGAACTCTGAACTCTGAACTCTGAATGTTTTAATGAATAGGCCATTGGCCATGTCATAGTGGGCTGTCACAAAATATATACATATAGCAAAAGAACTATTGGGCATATGATATGAGTAACACAAGTGTTGTACTCAAATTCCAAACATTTCACCCTTGGTTCAAAATACTGTGGCGCATCTTCAAAGCCTTGTCTAGAAAAAGTGCCAGGCGAACATTCAATGATCTGTGTTCAGATGCAAACAACATTGTCAACTTAAACTGGGAGGGACTACTGTAGTACTTGGCTGGGATATATTGTTCCCTTAATTCTTGATAAGCGGACATTGCAATACAAAGTGGACTTCAGTTTCTTCTTGGCTTTCACAAGCGGGCACATTAGTTCTTGTTCCATTAGGTTTCTCCTGAAACGCATTTTGTGTACATTTAACTGCGACACTCCTAACCTCATTCTAATCAAACTTATTCTAGCCTTTAAATGGCTAACTGATTGTAGATAGGTGGCCAAAGTTAAATCAGACTTAAATGTCCTGTAAAGCTGGAAGCGGTCACTCCGATTTATTTCAATAGACCACTGCATTTTATAGTCTTGGATCAATCTACTTCTCAACGCTTTCAAAAACTCCGTTTCGTTCCCAACCCCTTGATTCTCCCAAACTTCTTCAAATCCATACTTATGAAGAAAAAAGCAGACATTAGATCCCCAAGTATTCTTATTCGTACATGAAAATATAACAACATTTTGTAGACTTTATATGGTAATCGATGAGGTGGCATTTTCAAAATTCTCAGCCAGTATTTAATACTTTTTAAAATAAATTGACATGCAAAGGAAACCTACCCAATTCTCCATAGATCATAACATTAGGAGTTCTGATGCTCACATTCAAAATCTTTTCATGGCGAAGAGGTGCACTTTTTACAATATCAAGATTACCAAATATGCCCCAGATTTCCGCCCCATAACTAAGTATTGGCTGAATTTGAGTGTCGAACAACTTAAAAAATACAGTAGGTGATTTTTCTCCACAGACCACAAAAGTTTGAAAATATTTATGACGCCTCTCTTTGCTTTGCTTGTCATATCATAGAGGGTATGTGAAAAGGAGAGTCTAGTTGACATTATGATTCCTAGATATCTGTACATGTTTACAACATTCATCTTATTCTGACCAAAGAACCACTGTTCATGCTCAGAGATATGGCCACCATTTCTAAATATCACTATATTTGATTTATTCAGATTTACTGTAAGACCTAGTCTTTTAGCTGAATTGTATAAGACGTTTAACTGATTTTGCAAACCAGTAACTGAATCAGAGAGGAGGATAACATCGTCTGCAAACATAAGAATTAAAATTTCCAGAAAATCAGGGATAAGTTGGATTCCATGCTTTCCCTTTTCAATTATTTCTACAGCCAACTCATTGATAAAAATGGAGAACAGAACGGGACTGCACACTTCCCCCTGTTTTAAACCGAGAGGACACGAAAAGGCTTCACTTAAATCGTTACCAACTCTAACTCTCGCTTTCACTGTGTTATATATACTAGTAATAGCCCGGTACATTTTTCCATTTATCCCCCTTTTCTTTAGAATATCCCACAAGTTTGCTCGAACAACGGAATCAAAGGCTTTTTAAAATCGATAAAGGCAACGAACAATTTCTTGTGTTGCAATAATTGTTTTTGAACTATAGCAAACAGTGTAAAAACGTGGTCAATAGTACTATATTTTTTTCTAAATCCTGCCTGACTTTCATTGATGACTTTATTTTCTTCAATCCATTTGTTCAGCCGTTCGTTTAGTATATGGCTGTACAACTTACTGCACACACTCAGCAATGATATCCCTCTATAATTATCGGCTACATTCACATCACCTTTTTTAAACAGAGGTTGGATAATGGCTTCTGACCACTGTAAAGGATAAGTTCCAGTAGAAAACAGTATATTGACAAAAGAATCAAAAACGGACTAATTACTGTAATAAATTTTTGAAAATTTCCCCCACAATACCATCAGGGCCTGCGGCCTTACCGTTCTTTAATGAACGTACTGCAGCGTAAATTTCACTTTCTGAGATATCATGTTCTAGAATGTCTGTGTTGAAATGATTTGATTCTTTATCGATTTGTACTTCTCGCTCGTCAACAGACACGTTTTGTTCATCGGTAGTCAAGTTGGACTGAAAGACCTCTGAAAAGTGTTGGTACCAATCATCCTTGCTAATGTCATTTTGAAACTGATTTTTTACACGATAAAGATTTTAATTTGCTCCAAAATTTCGTAGAGTCGTTTATGTTGTCATGTAAAGTCTTTACAACTTTTTCGCGATGAGTTTTTCTTTTTAGTCTGAGAAGTTCTTTATAATCTCTGCGCTTTTGATTATACATAATTCTGATCTCTTCGTCATCGTCCGTCCGTCTGTAGTACTGTCTCAAATTTTGGCGGAGCTGCTTTTTTCTTGGTTGCATTCCTTATCAAACCATGGGTCTGTTCTTTCTTTGCCAATTGTAATTGTTTTTCTCATACAACTACTAGCATCAATTAATGACTCATTAAACACAGAAATCGCTTCATTAACATCGGTATCTATTAAGTCAGTTGCCCTTTCCATGTTTTCCTGAAACTCATCACCCATCAATTTACCTTTGAATTCATCAATTTTTTCTTGGTCCCATACAATTTTTTCAAGTTTAAATGTATGTTTTGGATTCTGTAGATTAGCTACATACACTTTAGTGCTGAATACAGCTTCAACTGGCATGTGTTTTGATTCTATTCTTGGCCGAACATTCAAAGAGACACAATATTTTAAGAGACATCTAGACACAATTACGTAATCAACAATGCTACATCCTGTTGGTGACACATAGGTGAAGTGACCGAAGTCAATATCATCTTTAATGGCACCATTAAGGATGAACAGATCAAAAGAACTGCAGACATTCAACAAGCATTTACCAAAATCATTCTGTATCTTATCTTTTGAAGTTCGCAGTAAAACGTTGTCATGAGTGTCTTCCTGCAAAGGACAAATGACTATGACATCATCATCTGCTTCTGTACCATTTTCACCCCCTGTACGTGCATTGAAGTCACCGAACAACAAAACAGGTAAGTTGCCAAGAGATTCCACAACGTCCATAATACATTGCTCTAAAACAGTAATGCCATTTGTTTGGTCTGTATCACGATAATATGGAGAAGAGGAAGGCGGTACATATACACCAAGCAAAAGTACTGGTGAGTCTGTCCCAAACAATTTTTTTTGACAATTTCAGCACAATAATGTTGTCATATTCAACATCGATTTTTTCAATATATTTGGTCAGCTCTTTTTTCACTAGCAGCGCAAGTCCCCCCGACAGTCTGGATGTGACACCATCTGACAGTCTAATGCCTGGTATGACAAACGTCTGGTGGTTGGGGAACAAATGGTCAGGGAATCTAGTAGCAAACGTTTCAACTAGGAGACAGAAATCAAACTCAGCAATGTAAGATCGGAGCTCAGGATCATAAACCCGAGAAAGACCTTCGATATTATATGTCATAAATCGAATGTCTCGCATGACATGAGCCTGGCCGAATCCCTATAACTCATCTCGTTTTCCACTTTGAGCTGTGACCTCTCGAAGTGTTGTCTGGCGTTTTACAGCAGCATTTGTGCATGAAGCACTCCTTAGCCGGGTGTTTCTGTCTTTTGTATTATTTTGTTTCGAGGTCCGCGTCAATCGACCCGTTTGTGTTGTTGTAGTAGAGCCTTTGTCATTTTGTTCACTGTCTGTCGTTTTTTGTAGCGTCTCTATCACATCATCGGTCACAACATGTATGTTTGTGTCAACTAGCTTTGTCGAACTCTTTGGCCGTTCTAGGTCAGTGTTCACTCTGTCCACTGTCTCGCCATGACTGTCTGGTGGGGGGGTCTTTTTCAGGATTTGTTTTAAGGACTGCGACTGGTTTTCATGCTCAGTGGTCTCAGTGTTGATCTGTGTGTCATTCTGTAAGTCATCGTCACTCCTGGCGTCGTCAGCCACTGTGATCATGGTTATGGACGGGTCATTGTCAGACGACTGATGTTGTCCGTCAGTGTATGTCACTTCCAAAGTATCTTTGTTTAAAATGTCATTTCCGGCAGGATTTCCATCCACTCCCCTACCCCCACCAAACACAGAATCTGCCACACTGTCCAACTGACTCAAGTGATCGTCTTTCAAAGTGTTAGGATCAGAATTTCCATCCGTTCCCCGTTCACTGTCAGAAACCCAATCTGACACACAGTATGGCTCTGACAATTTGTTTTCCACAATATCAACTGAACCATGATTCCCCCGTCTCCCTTGGATTGTCTGACACCAAGTCAACAGCTTTGCATGACTTTGTGTCTCGCTGACTTGTTGTCTTACCTGTACTGTCCTGGGGGGTATGAATACTGGAAGGTTGAACATCGACCAAATTGGGAGTGTCCGGTGCTGGTGGCAGGGATGGAAAGTGATACATGGACTGGTAGCTGTAGTATGGTTGGCCATAGTTCCAGTCCCGTGCCCCGCTCCCGTTATTGTCCTCACCCCACCTCCACACTCCCCAGAATAGACCCTCGGATCACAGTCACTGTTGGTAGGCCTATACCACGACCCACGGTATGGTTCCAGCCTTTCACTACCATACCTCTGACTGTCGTAGTAATGCTCACTACGGGTGATGTGGTCGCCTTCGTCGAACCGTGTGTTGATGCGGGAGTCGTAAACGCTGAGCGCTGCCGGCGTGGTGTTCCGGTGCCGTCTGCCAGCGGTGACCGGGACGTCGCCTCTGTTCCTCCACCACCAGTCTGTTGCCCTTGTAGTAGGCGTGCATACCTTGTTGTCGGTATTCTTGAAGCGTTTCTCTCTGTCTGTCTGTCAGATCGGCGGCAACCGTCACATTTTTCTTCCGCAGTGCTTCTTTGCCTCGGGTAAGGACCGCCATCTTATCAGCCCATCGCGCAAACTTCACGATCATCGGCGGGGGTCGGTTGTTGTCGTTGCTACGTCCGAGACGGTGTGCTCTGATGATGTCATCCCGGCACCACACTTTGTCGGACACAGTCCCTTGTAGCACCTGGACAATCACTGTCACACACTCATCATGTGACTCACTGCTGGACTTAGGCTGAACATTGAAAAACTTCAAATTGTCCCGCCTAGAGTACATTTCAAGCCTTTCAATTTTGTCAGACAACACACCTGTTGTTCGTACCATTTTGTTTTCAAGTTGTGACACAATTTGCTTTGTCCGGTGTGTTTCCTGAGTGGCACTTGTCACTGTTGCTTCTAAGCTCGAAGTTTTAGCACGCAGCTCATGCAGTTCAATTTTTAACTCACGCACGGCTCTGTCCAAGCCGACTGAAATCTGCTGAGTCATTGTTTCAAATCGGAAATCCAAAGCTTTTTCAAATTGTTCTTTTTGATTTTGCAGTAATTTTTGCATATTAATGTCGACAGAACCTGCACACAATTCGGCGTTCATCTTTTATCACTGCAGAGTTCGTTAATCCTGATTAATTAACAAAAATGCACAAAAATTTTAAGAGAGCACCAAATTCGCGTCCTGCCCGCTGCGTGATCTCGAACTCAACTCAAGAGAGAGAGAGAGAGTGAGAGAGAGAGAGAGGGAGAGACAGAGACAGATAGACAGACTGGCAGAGACAGAGAGAGACACACAGAAAGAGAGACAGAGAGACAGAGACAGACAGAGAGACAGAGAGAGAAAGAGGAGAGAGGGGGGGCACAGGATGAGAGAGAGACAGAGAGAGAGACAGAGAGAGAGAGAGAGAGACAGAGAGAGAGAGAGAGAGAGAGAGAGAGAGAGAGAGAGAGAGAGAGAGAGGGGTGATGAAATACGAGGTTGACCTCCTTCAAACACTAATCATGCTCGGCAATGTGCTGGTTTGTGCCACGAATGTGAAGGAGATAAATTGTGCGGGAAGGAACTTCAGTGCACGATGAAAGGAAGAGGGCACAGGGTCAGTGGACCTAGAGTGGCCACCCAAGGTCTGACCCAAGGGTAGATAGCCCCCCCCTCCTCCCCCCCCCCCCCCCCCCCCCCCCCTTGGCAAGACACGTGGCAAGATAAGAGTAATGGAGGAAATGATTTTTTTAATGGCCTGGTCAGATCCAGCTGATATGGGAACAGGTGCAAATCTATGTCTTTAAAGGTCTACTTTAGAGATTTTTGATAATTTGTTAAAAACAGGTCTACATGTCATATAACTACGGTATGGTATTCACTTTTTAAATAAAATCGCCGAAAGAATTTAATAGATAAAAAACGACTTTTGCACACCTGTTCAAACCCGCGCGGTAGACCGAAAACCGTGACGTCACTTGATGGACTGGCCGTCAGCCGCGACCTACACAACAAGCCAACGCCAAGTGAAATCAACACGAGTTGCGAACCCCTACAGCCTAAAAAGTCACGAGGGGGTGGCAGATATTGTGCTGTAGGCGAGTGCAGCCGCTCAGCAGGAGACGGATATTCTTTGCACACATTTCCATCTGATCCAGATACTCGAAAGAAGTGGATTCGGTTCGTGCAACCATGCCGGGCAGCTAAAGTTCTTTCTACCACGTCAGTTCCAGCTTGACCGCGGAAACGAGCTATTCCGACAATTGCCGAGCGCGTTCGAGTGGATCAAAAACTTCGTCTGCATTGTGCGCGTATACTTTGAAGGCGGAGTGGTAAGCTCGTACAGATGAGTACGATAGTCGCACGTTTATTCTGTTCTTATCTATGGACAGATCACACTTGTTAAATTGAATGAACACGTTAAGGCTTGAAGAAGGAGAATCTCCGCTCGCCGTCCACGCGTGATCGCATCAAGAAGTCAGTCGGTAGCCTCCTTCGAGACTTCGGTAAAGTCCGTACGCCTTCGGAATGCTGTGTTCAGGCGTCCAGCTGGAACTGAACTGACGTGGTAAAAAGAACTTAGCGTTCAAACTGATAAGGTACAGGCCTTGCAGAAACATCCCCAGAGTCACATTGGCTGTCGCAATCATAGTCACTGCTTTTACATGATAAATTAAATACCGAGCGAGATGCGCAAGAACCATCAGAATCGCTTTCTGTCGCCGTCGCTGTCCATCATGTGACGTCACATCCAAGAGCAGTTAAGCCATGCCAAGATTTAGTTGATTACCTCCCGTTTCTTGATTACAGGTGAAAATGCCCACTTTCGCGGATCGATTTCGTGTGATCGGGAGCGAATCGGATGTTTATTTTACCAATTTATCAAACATTTCAATATTTCTGCATAAGCTGACCAATTATCGAAAATCTCTAAAGTAGACCTTTAAAATGAGAAAGGGGGGGGGGGGGGGGAGGTTGGGGATGGTACATACGGAAAGAAAGAGAAGGAGAGGATGAGAATGCGGAAGAACCAGGAAAGGAAGTGGGAACAATACGCAAGACAGCCCATACAAACAAAGACACTTTGTAAGGAACATGACGATATGAGATCTGAAGGACGCGAAAATATGGTACGAAGTAGGGGAGGGGTAGTCGAAAGAAGGGAAAAAATAAACAAGGATAAGGCTGAATGAAAATGTAAATGCATGTTCAATGAAAATGAAATACGGTTCCTGTTTAGTAAACAAAATACTAAATGGATATACTATTTGTGAAACTGCAGTTCAAGAAAATCAAAGTGTGAAAAAAGAATTAGGAATATAAGAAACGCAATCAAGCCAGGTGGCATTAACAACGCTATCTAAGACTGAAAAAAAGGTGATTAGGCTCAAGAGATCCACATCAGGACCATGACAATATGCTGGAATAGTGTGTGGTCAGAGAACGTCCAGGCAAGGTCCCACTCCGAAGCAGTTGGCTCCACCAGCGCTGTGGATGACAGGACAGAAGAAGAAGAAGAAGAAGAAGAAGAAGAAGAAGAACCCCAGCATCCAAGTAAGCACGCACGCACACACACACACACACACACACACACACACACACACACACACACACACACACACACACACACACGCACGCACGCACGCACGCACGCACGCACGCACGCACGCACGCACGCACGCACGCACGCACGCACGCACACACACACACACACACACACACACACACACACACACACACACACACGCACGCACGCACGCACGCACGCACGCACGCACGCACGCACGCACATACACAGAGTGAGAGAGAGAGAAAGACGCGCGCATGCACACACACACACACACACACACACACACACACGCACGCACGCACGCACGCACGCACGCACGCACGCACGCACGCACGCACGCACGCACGCACGCACGCACGCACACACACACACACACACACACACACACACACACACACACACACGCACACACACTGGCTCGTACGAACGCACACACGCACGCACGCACGAATGTATAAACGTGCGCATACACAGCTGATGAGAAAAACAAAGGAACAAAAAGATATAAGTACAAATCAAAAACAAAATGAGTAAGCAAATAGATATATAAAGAAGTATATAAATCGAAAAAATAAGTAAGTAAATTATACAAAAGAGAGAAAGACTGTGTGTGTGTGTGTGGGGGGGGGGGGGGGGGGGCTGGGGGGGGGGGTTTTTTCAGACGACCAGACTGGTAAACAGTATGTTTTTCACTCCATACAGAAATAAGATAGTAAACAAAATAATGCAGTAAAATATGGGTTATGAGAACAGTAGAAGGTGCGAAAAGGGATGAAAAGGAAAAGAAATGACACAAAGCTACAGGATGGATGCTGGAAAAATAATTATAAATGTATGATCAATTTAAATGAAATGTGGGCTGAATTAATTTTATGTAAGTGCAATGGCGGCGAAGAGAGAGAGAGAGAGAGAGAGAGAGAGAGAGAGAGAGAGAGAGAGAGAGAGAGAGAGAGAGAGAGGATAGAGACAGACGGACATACATACATACATACAGACAGACAGACAGAGGAGGACACGAAGTAGACTACATACAGACCGATAACAGAAATGAGATCGACCTCAGACATCTGGTTCAATCAATCAATCAATCACTCCCATGGTGAAGATCGATATCTCCTTTGGCTGAAACCCGTGATGTCTTGTGAACAGCCTGCTTCGTTAATTTCATTATCGATGGTTTTAGTCTTTTATTGATCTCTGTGTCTGTTTTAGGTAGAACTTGACGGGCGGAGAAGGAAGATGGAAGGGGATTGGGTGTGGTGCGGAAGTTGAAAATGATGTGCTTTCAACCGCCATGGTAATGTTCATCTGCAGAATCTATAATTCACTTTTCACTGGCTTTCATTTCTATCTCTTGTTTTAACGTCCATTTCAAATTAAGGAACAGAAATAGAAAAAAAAAAGAAAAGTCGATTGAGATGAATTTGATATCTGTTGGAGAATTAGGTGCTACATTAGGCAGGAGATCATCGCCCAAATTACAAAATGCCATTTGCGTTTCATCTTCTGTCTTTTATGATCGTTGATAGGACACACACATGGACGTGGTGTGATCCAGAGGACGAAATTCTAAGCGATTCCATCTTCAGTTTGCTTTTAGAGTGATTCTCTTTATTTGTCTTCTGTAACATGGTAAACCGCCCAAAATTACAGCTAAAGATGTTTTATTTGCTTTTTAAATAGAAATAAAAAATGTGCCTTAAACAGTTTTGTCACAAGCTTCATACTTTTTGACATGATACATCCCATAGTCAACATAATACATCCCATAGTCAACATAATACAATCCATATCAACAAACCTTGACATGATGTATCCCATAGTCAACAAACCTTGACACGATACACCCCATAGTCAACATGATACATCCCATAGTCAACATGATACATCCCATAGTCAACATGATACATCCCATAGTCAACATGATACATCCCATAGTCAACAAACCTTGATATGAAAACATCCCATAGTCAACATGATACACCCCATAGTCAACATGATACATCCCATAAATCAACATGATAAATCCCATAGTCAACATGATGCATCCCATAGTCAACATGATACACCCCATAGTAAACATGATACATCCCATAGTCAACATAATGCATCCCATAGTCAACATGATACACCCCATAGTCAACATGATACATCCCATAGTCAACATAATGCATCCCATAGTCAACATGAAAACACCCATAGTCAACATGATACATCCCATAGTCAACAAACCTTGACATGATACATCCCATAGTCAACATGATACATCCCATAGTCAACACACCTTGAAATAACACATCCCATATCAACATGATGCATCCCATAGTCAACAAAATGCATCCCATAGTCAACAAACCTTGACATGATACATCCCATAGTCAACATGATACACCCCATAGTCAACATGATACATCCCATAGTCAACATAATACATCCCATAGTCATCAAACCTTGACATGATGCATCCCATAGTCAACATAATACATCCCATAGTCAACATAATACATCCCATTGTCAATACACCTTCACATAATGCATCCCATAGTCAACAAACCTTGACATAATGCATCCCATAGTCAACAAACCTTGACATAATGCATCCCATAGTCAACATACTAGATCCCATAGTCAACATAATTGCATCCCATAGTCAACAAACCTTGACATGATGCACCCCATAGTCAACATGATACATCCCATAGTCAACAAACCTTGACATGATACATCCTATAGTCAACAAACCTTGACATAATGCATCCCTAGTCAACAAACCTTGACATAATACATCCCATAGTCAACAAACCTTGACATGATACATCCCATAGTCAACATGATACACCCTATAGTCAACATGATACATCCCATAGTCAACATAATACATCCCATAGTCATCAAACCTTGACATGATGCATCCCATAGTCAACATAATACATCCCATAGTCAACATAATACATCCCATTGTCAACACACCTTGACATAATGCATCCCATAGTCAACAAACCTTGACATAATACATCCCATAGTCAACAAACCTTGACATGATACATCCCATAGTCAACATGATACACCCCATAGTCAACATGATAAAATCCCATAGTCAACATAATACATCCCATAGTCATCAAACCTTGACATGATGCATCCATAGTCAACATAATACATCCCATAGTCAACATAATACATCCCATTGTCAACACACCTTGACATAATGCATCCCATAGTCAACAAACCTTGACATAATGCATCCCATAGTCAACAAACCTGACATAATGCATCCCATAGTCAACATACTAGATCCCATAGTCAACATAATGCATCCCATAGTCAACAAACCTTGACATGATGCACCCCATAGTCAACATAATACATCCCCTAGTCAACAAACCTTGACATGATACATCCTATAGTCAACAAACCTTGACATAATGCATCCCCTAGTCAACAAACCTTGACATAATACATCCCATAGTCAACAAACCTTGACATAATACATCCCTAGTCAACAACCCTTGACATAATACATCCCATAGTCAACATAATACATCCCATAGTCAAAACCTTGACATAATGCATCCCCTAGTCAACAAACCTTGACATAATACATCCCATAGTCAACAAACCTTGACATAATAATCCCCTAGTCAACAAACCTTGACATAATAAATACATCCCATAGTCAACAAACCTTGACATAATGCATCCCATAGTCAACAAACCTTGACATAATACATCCCCTAGTCAACAAACCTTGACATAATACATCCCCTATCACAAACCTTGACATAATACACCCCATAGTCAACATAATGCATCCATAGTCAATATGATACATCCCTAGTCAACAAACCTTGACATAATACATCCCATAGTCAACATGATGCATCCCATAAGTCAACAAACCTTGGCCATAATACATCCCATAGTCAACAAACCTTGACATAATGCATACCATAGTCAACAAACCTTTACATAATACACCCCATAGTCAACATGATGCATCCCATAGTCAACAAACCTTGACATAATACACCCCATAGTCAACATGATGCATCCCATAGTCAACAAACCTCGACATAATGCATCCCATAGTCAACAAACCTTGCCATAATACATCCTATAAGTCAACAAACCTTGACATAATACACCCCATAGTCAAAATGATGCATCCCATAGTCAACAAACCTTGATATAATACACCCCATAGTCAACATGATGCATCCCATAGTCAACAAACCTTGACATAATACACCCCATAGTCAACATGATGCATCCCATAGTCAACAAACCTTGACATAATACATCCCATACCAACAAACCTTGACATAATACACCCCATAGTCAACATGATACATCCCATAGTCAACAAACCTTGACATAATGCATCCCAGTCAACAAACCTTGACATGATGCATCCCATAGTCAACAAACCTTGACATAATGCATCCCCTAGTCAACAAACCTTGACATGATGCATCCCATAGTCAACAAACCTTGACAGGATACATCCCATAGTTAACAAACCTTGACATGATGCATCCCATAGTCAACAAACCTTGCCATAATACATCCCATAGTCAACAAACCTTGACATGATGCATCCCATAGTCAACAAACCTTGACATGATGCATCCCATAGTCAACATGATACATCCCATAGTCAACAAACCTTGACATAATACATCCCATAGTCAACGTGATACATCCCATAGTCAACAAACCTTGACATAATACACCCCATAGTCAACACACCTTGACAAATGCACAGCTGTAGTCTCGGTGAGAAAGTTTTATCAACAGTCCTTGGGACCCATCAATTAAGAAGATGAAACCTGACGGTGAAGTTCTTGTCTTCCAATAGGAGAGAACGACACTCTCAGCTCTGAACAAATCGTGGTTGGGGTTAAAAAAAAAGAAGATAAATAAATGTCTTTGGTGGAACTCGAACCCAGCAGTATCCATCCAGCGAGTCCACTGCACCACCATAGCCATAGTTAGTATTTTCTGCTTTTCTCTCAATTTGAGCTGGCTGCTAAAGCCTGCATATTTGGATAGTACGAGTTAATCCTCAACATTTCAGCATTGACATGTACGATCCATGCACGTGCTGATATCTCTAGGGACTTAAAGAGATGGTGTGCTGACATGCCCGTGTCAATGTTATCTCTTTAAATCTCTGATCGTTCCCTTGGTTAAGTTATCAACTCAATCAATCACTGGTCATCAGCGTCACTCCAAAATAAATATTCATGTGTTTGCGATTAAGTGATCGTTCCTTTGGGGCACCAAAAGTTGTCGAGTACTCTGGGTGTAAATCGAACAGACTGTAATTGTACGTTTATGACGGCTCTCACTCACTCTGTGTGTGTGTGTGTGTGTGTGTGTGTGTGTGTGTGTGTGTGTGTGTGTGTGTGTGTGTGTGTGTGTGTGTGTGTGTGTGTGTGTGTGTGTGTGTGTGTGTGTATGTCTGTCTGTCTGTCTCCATCTCTGCTTATATCTATCCTTTGTCACCTCAATCTGTCTGTCTGTCTATCTGTCCGTCTGTCTGTCTGTCTGTCTGTCTGTCTGTCTGTCTGTCTGTCTGGCTGTCTGGCTGTCAGTCTGCCTGTCTGTCTGTCTGTCTGTCTGTCTGTCTCTCTCTCTCTTTCTCTCTCTCTCTCTCTCTCTCTCTCTCTCTCTCTCTCTCTCTCTCCTCTCTCTCCTCTCTCTCTCTCTCTCTCTGCTTGTTTCCCTCTTTTGTCGCCTCTCTCTCTCTCTCTCTCTCTCTCTCTCTCTCTCTCTCTCTCTCTCTCTCTCTCTCTCTCTCTCTCTTTCCTGCCCCATCCTTCAGTTTGATTGATCTACATTTCAGTTGTAGTTTACAACCTATCAATGTATATAGCTTTAGCTGGTCAGCTTATTTCCCTCGGTTTGCAGCACTGGTCTTTGAATTTTGAAGATAGAAAAAGTGTGAGGACCTCACATCAGAGGCTCATATACAGGCAGAGTGACACGGACAGACAGACGAGCAGAGAGAGAGAGAAAGAGAGGGAGAGAGAGAGAGAGAGAGAGAGAGAGAGAGAGAGAGAGAGAGACAGAGAGACAGAGAGACAGAGAGACAGAGAGAGACAGAGAGAGACACAGAGAGAGACAGACAGACAGATAGACAGACAGAGACAGAGATTGAGTGAGTGAGTGAGTGAGTGAGTGAGTGAGTGAGTGAGTGAGTGAGTAAGTGAGTGAGTGAGTTAAAGAGTAAGTGATTTAGAGGCCAAAAGAGACAGAGCTCGAGGAAGCAAAGAAGTGTAAGCATACAGAAAAACAGAGGCAGCCATAGTAAAGCACACGGAGAGTCAGACAAGTACAAAAGGAAGACACTCACAGACCGAGGTGTAGACATGTACAAAAGAAAGATACAGACAGACAGAGCTACAGACACGTGCAAAACAAAGACACCCACAGAAGTACAGACATTACAAAAGAAAGACACCCACAGACAGAGGTACAGACATGCGCAAAAGAAAGACCCCCAGAGACAGAGGTACAGACATGTACGAAAGGAAGACACACACAGAGGTACATACATGTACAAAAGGAAGACACCCACAGACAGAGGTACATACATGTACAAAAGGAAGACACCCACAGACAGAGGCACAGACGTGTACAAAAGGAAGACACTCACAGACAGAGATACAGACATGTGCAAAAGGAAGACACTCGCAGACAGAGGTACAGACATGACCCACAGACAGAGGTACAGACACGTACAAAAAGAAGACACCCACAGACACAGGTACAGACATATACAAAAGGAAGACACCTTTCAGGGAGACATGATGGATGCTGACAAGTGACGACAAGCACGAAGCGGGATGCTCATCCACAGGTGTCCAGCATGGGGATGAAAAAGGCAGCAGGGAATCTGGCTTCATGCCAGCCACTGGGGAGACACGTGGTGGGAGTTGTCATCAGTTTACAGAGAATACACAGCGGTTTGAACCCATGCCAGGATTACAAACTAGCGCACAAAGCAAAGTGTGAATATACGCTTAATAGAAGCACAGTCCCACACTGATAACTGGATTATCAACAAAAATATCTTCTTCTATCTTCCAACATTACTAGCCATCCAATGATCCATTCTCTTGCAGTAATTACCCATCTTAATATTTTTTTCTCTCTCTCTCAGCCTCTCGCCCCAGCCACCCCTTGGTATTTTCCTTGTTTTTGAGGTTATACATTTGTACATGTATGAGGGTGTGTGTGTGTAAGTTTATGCATATCCTGCTTACAATTCATGTATGTTTGTGTGCGTGTCTGCGATCTTTTTTTTTTTTTTTTTTTTTTTTGGGGGGGGGGTGTACTTGTGTGTTTGTTCTCTTAATGTGTCTGACTTCTTCCATGTTCTTGAACAATTATTATGCTACATATGTCCTTTTTTATTCGTGTGTGCTTGTTTGTTTAAAAACAGAAAAAAAAATAGAAAAAAAACCTCTTTGCTAATACTTTCCTAGCATGATTATATAATTCCAACATAAATACATGTTGTCAGTTGTGCCAACTCATTCTCCCATTCATTCCTTTAAATACAAAGAACATCAAGACAAATGTCATAGGATACTTTGAATTGAACTCTTTATTATAACAACTTATATATTTGTACATGTATACATGAATTTGTTATTAATTTGTTGTAAGTAAACACTTTGCTAGATTTATGTTGAGGGATGAATGTGCGAGAAAATGAAGGAACTGTTGAGTGGAGGGATGAGAGAGGTGACATTAAAAAAACAACAACAAAACAACATGAAAAAAAAAATTAGTGTGCCAATAAGGTTTCGAAAAAAAAAATCTTCTTCAGGAATCACGAATGATAGACATAAAAACGTAGCTCATAAATCTCTCTGAATGGTCATCAACATAGATCAATAAAAGGTATGACGTGTAGAAGTGAGGACAACTGAGAGATCAAGAGAGAGGGAGAGAGAGAGAGAGAGAGAGAGAGAGAGAGAGAGAGAGAGAGAGAGAGAGAGAGAGAAACAGAGACAAAGACAGAGAGAGAGAGAGAGAGAGAGAGAGAGAGAGAGAGAGAGAGAGTAGAGAGAGAAAAACAGAGACAGAGACAAAGACAGAGAGAGAAAGAGAGAGAGTAGAGAGAGAAAAACAGAGACAGAGACAAAGACAGAGACAAAGACAGAGACAGAGAGAGAGAGAGAGAGAGAGAGAGAGGGAGGGAGAGAGAGAGAGAGAAAAGAAAGAGAGAGTGAGAGTTGGATCTCAAAGAGAGACAGACAGACAGACAGAAAGACAGAAGCAGAGAGATAGAGAGAGAGACTGAAAGCAGGATCTCAGAGAGAGAGAGAGAGAGAGAGGAGAGAGAGAGAGAGAGAGAGAGAGAGAGAGAGAGAGAGAGAGGAGAGAGCGAGAGAGAGATGGAGAGAGAGAGAGAAAGAGAAAGAGAGAGAGAGAGAGATGGAGAGAGTGAGCATTATCCCACAGAGAGAGATGGGGAGGGGCGGGTCAGACAGACAGACAGACAGACAGACTGACAGACAGAGAGAAGGAAGGGGGCCTGTAAAACGTAACTTTGATCTTTTTCAAACACTAATCATGCTCAGCAATGTGCTGGTTTGTGTGCCAGGAATGTGGATGCGATACATTCTCACACGGAAGGACCTTCAGTGCACGATGATAGGAAGGGGTCACAGGGTCAGTGGACCCAGAGTGGCCACCCACCCGAGGTCTGACCCAGGATAGATACCCCTCTCCCCCCCAACCCCCACTTCCACCAAGGCAAGATAAGAGTAATGAAGAAATGACTTTTACAAATGGCCTGGTCAGAAGCAGCTGATATGGGAACAGGTGCAACCCACCCCTCCCCGCCCCGTCTTTAAACTAGAAAAAAGGAGGGAGTAGTGGTGATGGGACACATAGAAAGAAAGATAAGAGAAGTATGAGAATGTGGAACAGCAAAGCAAGAACAAAGAAAGAAAGTTGGTCACAATATTTCAGAAAGTCCATAGAAACAAAGAGCTGTCATAAGGAACATGATAATTATGAGGATTGAAAGAGGAGAAGGTTGGGAACTGGGGAGGGAGGGGGTGGGGGGGAGGGTGGGGGGCAGTGGAAAGGAAACAGACAAATGTGGATTAAGGCTGAATTTGAAAAAAAAAAATCTAAATGCATCATTCAATGAAATGAAATAGCTTTCCCTTTAGATGAACAAAACCATAAAATGAACATACTATTAGTGCAGTTGCAATTGAGGAAAATCGACTCATTCGTAAGCGAATTTTGTATATAAGAAACACAGTCCAGTCAGATGGCATTAACAACGCCCTCTCAGATTTACACATATGATAATGGTTGATACATGTACGTAAGGAGCCTGAGAGTATGCTGGAAGAATCTGTAGTCCAAAGAGCGTTCAGTCAAGGTCCGACTCTGGAACTGTCTGTAGTCCAAAGAGCGTTTAGTCAAGGTCCGACTCTGGAACTGTTTGCCTCACTAGCACTGTGGATGACAGGGATAGAATAGGAAGAGTGTCAAAAACCATCCACGCACGCAGGCGTGCGCGCGTGTGCTCGTACACACACACACACACACACACACACACACACACACACACACACACACACACACACACACACACACACACACACACACACACACACACACACACACACACACACACACCACGCACCACGCTCGTAAGCACACACGCATGCACGCGCACACAGCTGATGAGAAAAACAAACCCACAAAAACATAAATAAAAGTACAAATAAAAAAGTGTGTGAGCAAATAGATACATAAACAAGTATGTAAATAGATACATAAATATGTATAATTTTTTATGACATAAAAAGATGGAAAGACTGTGTGTGTATGCGGGAGGTGGGGGGTAGTCTCAGTCGACCAGACTGGTAAACAGTATGTTTTTCACTCCATGCAGAAATAAGATAATATGAAAAATATTGTAATAAAACACTGGTTAAGGGAGTAGTAGAAGGTGCTAAAAGGAGTGAAAAGAAAAAGAAATGACACAAAGCCAAAGGGTGGATGTGGGTAAAATAGTTATATATGTATGATCAACTAACATGAAATATGTTCTGAATTAAGATTATATGAGTGCAATGGCGGCGAAGAAATGAAGAGAGAGAGAGAGAGAGAGAGAGAGGAGAGAGAGAGAGAGATAGAGAGAGAAACAGAGACAAAGACAGAGAGAGAGAGAGAGAGAGTAGAGAGAGAAAAACAGAGACAGAGACAAAGACAGAGAGAGAAAGAGAGAGAGTAAAAGAGAGAAAAACAGAGACAGAGACAAAGACAGAGACAAAGACAGAGACAGAGAGAGAGAGAGAGAGAGAGAGAGAGAGAGAGAGGGAGGGAGAGAGAGAGAGAGAAAAGAAAGAGAGAGTGAGAGTTGGATCTCAAAGAGAGAGACAGACAGACAGAGAGGAAGAAGCAGAGAGAAGAGAGAGAGACTGAAGCTGGATCTCAGAGAGAGAGAAGAAGAAGACAGAAGACGAAGAGAGATAGAGAGAGAGAGAAGCAGACGAGAGAGAGAGGAGAGAGAGAGAGAGAGAGAGAAGAGAAGATAAGAGGAAAGAGAAGAGAGAGGAAGAGATGGAGAGAGTGAGCATTATCCCACAGAGAGAGATGGGGAGGGGCGGGTCAGACAGATAGACAGACAGACAGACTGACAGACAGAGAGAAGGAAGGGGGCCTGTAAAACGTAACTTTGATCTTTTTCAAACACTAATCATGCTCAGCAATGTGCTGGTTTGTGTGCCAGGAATGTGGATGCGATACATTCTCACACGGAAGGACCTTCAGTGCACGATGATAGGAAGGGGTCACAGGGTCAGTGGACCCAGAGTGGCCACCCACCCGAGGTCTGACCCAGGATAGATACCCCTCTCCCCCCCAACCCCCACTTCCACCAAGGCAAGATAAGAGTAATGAAGAAATGACTTTTACAAATGGCCTGGTCAGAAGCAGCTGATATGGGAACAGGTGCAACCCACCCCTCCCCGCCCCGTCTTTAAACTAGAAAAAAGGAGGGAGTAGTGGTGATGGGACACATAGAAAGAAAGATAAGAGAAGTATGAGAATGTGGAACAGCAAAGCAAGAACAAAGAAAGAAAGTTGGTCACAATATTTCAGAAAGTCCATAGAAACAAAGAGCTGTCATAAGGAACATGATAATTATGAGGATTGAAAGAGGAGAAGGTTGGGAACTGGGGAGGGAGGGGGTGGGGGGGAGGGTGGGGGGCAGTGGAAAGGAAACAGACAAATGTGGATTAAGGCTGAATTTGAAAAAAAAAAATCTAAATGCATCATTCAATGAAATGAAATAGCTTTCCCTTTAGATGAACAAAACCATAAAATGAACATACTATTAGTGCAGTTGCAATTGAGGAAAATCGACTCATTCGTAAGCGAATTTTGTATATAAGAAACACAGTCCAGTCAGATGGCATTAACAACGCCCTCTCAGATTTACACATATGATAATGGTTGATACATGTACGTAAGGAGCCTGAGAGTATGCTGGAAGAATCTGTAGTCCAAAGAGCGTTCAGTCAAGGTCCGACTCTGGAACTGTCTGTAGTCCAAAGAGCGTTTAGTCAAGGTCCGACTCTGGAACTGTTTGCCTCACTAGCACTGTGGATGACAGGATAGAATAGGAAGAGTGTCAAAAACCATCCACGCACGCAGGCGTGCGCGCGTGTGCTCGTACACACACACACACACACACACACACACACACACACACACACACACACACACACACACACACACACACACACACACACACACACACACACACACACACACACACACACACACACGCACGCACGCTCGTAAGCACACACGCATGCACGCGCACACAGCTGATGAGAAAAACAAACCCACAAAAACATAAATAAAAGTACAAATAAAAAAGTGTGTGAGCAAATAGATACATAAACAAGTATGTAAATAGATACATAAATATGTATAATTTTTTATGACATAAAAAGATGGAAAGACTGTGTGTGTATGCGGGAGGTGGGGGGTAGTCTCAGTCGACCAGACTGGTAAACAGTATGTTTTTCACTCCATGCAGAAATAAGATAATATGAAAAATATTGTAATAAAACACTGGTTAAGGGAGTAGTAGAAGGTGCTAAAAGGAGTGAAAAGAAAAAGAAATGACACAAAGCCAAAGGGTGGATGTGGGTAAAATAGTTATATATGTATGATCAACTAACATGAAATATGTTCTGAATTAAGATTATATGAGTGCAATGGCGGCGAAGAAATGAAAGAGAGAGAGAGAGAGAGAGAGAGAGAGAGAGAGAGAGAGAGAGAGAGAGAGAGAGAGAGAGAGAGAGAGAAAGAGAAACAGACAGACAGACAGAGAGAGAGAGAGACAGACAGACAGACAGAGAGACACAGACAGACAGACAGACAGACAGACAGACAGACAGACAGACAGACAGATGAGGACCCGTGGCAGACAGCAGACAGATAACAGAAATCAGATGGACCTCAGACATCTGGTCCCAATCAGTCAATCACTTTCATGGTGAAGATCGATATCTCCTTTAACGCTGAAACCCGTGATGTCTTGCTAAACAGGCTGCTTCGTTTATTTAATTATTGATGGATTTTGGTCTGTTATTGATTTCTGTGTCGCTTCCAAATAGAACTCGTGGGGCGGACAGAGAATGTGTGGGTGGTACTGAATGTGTGGGGTGGGGGTTGAACATTTTCTGTTTTCAACATGCATGGTAATGTTCATCTGTAGAATCTATAATTAACTTCTCATAGTCTTAATACCCATTTTCAATTAAGGCACACACAAACTCCTTGAGATGAATTTGTATGTGCTGAAGGATTAGGTGTTGATTATGCAGGAGATCATTACAACACATCAGAGTCGAAACATCTTCAGCCTTTTATAATCATTGACAAGACACGACATGAACGTGGTGTATTTTAGAATGATGAAATTGAAAGGGATGCAATTTCTACTTTTCTTATAGTGTTAATTTATTATTTCGTCTCCTGCAACATATAAATTGTTCAAATTTACAACCAATAGAAACCTTTCTTTCACGTTTTTATTACTTTTTGAAAAGTTGCTGCCTTCAACACGTTGTCACACTTTCTGTGTTCATATATCCAGGCGTCACTAAGGTTTGACAGATACACAGCTGCAGTCTCGATGAAGACGTTTGAGCAACACTGTCATGGACCCATCACCTGCATAATGAAACTCGACTCTAAGGCTCAAGTCGTCCCATCAGAGACCATATCACACTCAGCTCTGAACTGACCTGAAGGAA
>CM031611.1:73192203-73194703 GCA_018398815.1 Conus ventricosus
AAAGAAAGAAAGAAAGGAAGGAAGGAAGGAAGAAAGAAAGGAAGGAAGGAAGGAAGGAAGAAAGAAAGAAAGGAAGGAAGGAAGAAAGAAAGAAGAAAAGGAAGGAAGGAAGAAAGAAAGGAAGGAAGGAAGGAAGGAAGAAAGAAAGAAAGGAAGGAAGGAAGAAAGAAAGAAAGAAAGGAAGGAAGGAAGAAAGAAAGAAAGGAAGGAAGGAAGGAAGAAAGAAAGAAAGGAAGGAAGGAAGGAAGAAAGAAAGGAAGGAAGGAAGGAAGGAAGAAAGAAAGAAAGGAAGGAAGAGAAGAAAAGAAAGAAAGAAAGGAAAGGAAGGAAGAAAGAAAGAAAGGAAGGAAGGAAGGAAGAAAGAAAGAAAGGAAGGAAGGAAGAAGAAAGAGAAAGAAGAGAAGGAAGGAAGGAAGAAAGAAAGAAAGGAAGGAAGGAAGAAAGAAAGGAAGGAAGGAAGAAAGAAAGGAAGAAGGAAGGAAGAAGGAAAAAAAGGATGGAAGGAAGAAAGAAAAAAAAGGAAGGAAGAAGGAAAGAAAGAAAGAAAGAAGAAGAAAGAAAGAAAGAAAGAAAGAAAGAAAAAAGAAAGGAAGGAAGGAAAAAGAAAGAAAGAAAAAAAGAAAGAAAGAAAGAAAGGAAGAAAGAAAGAAAGAAGGAAAAAAAAGCAAGGAAGAAAGAAAGAAAGAAATAAATAAAGAAAGAAAGGACAGACAGACATAAAAGCAACATTTTCACACTAACAATATTTACCTCTGTCCGTTACTGTCAGTAACAAGCATGAAATGTTGAAAGGCGAAGAAAACTACAAACACACATAGAAAGTACAACAGCATGCATACTTAGCAGTTGAAACAACATGCAACCACGAAGGTAACTTTACGGAACACACACACACACACACCACACACACACACAACACACACACACACACACACACACACACACACACACACACACACACACACACACACACACACACACACGCACGCAGAGCACGCACGCACGAGCACGACCACACACAACACCACACACACACACACACACACACCACACACACACACACCACACACACACACTGACTTACTGACTTAATCCTCTTCGCTCCATCGGAGCATAGGGCCTTCACTGCAGATTTCCAGCGTGTGCGGTCTTGGTGCCGTTGCTCACCCAGGACAGCTTGGACTCGCCGTGTTCAGCGTCTACGCAAGTTGTCACTGGGCGGCCTCGCTTTCTCTTCCTTGCGGGTTCCAATCCAGTGCCTGCCGTGTGATGTTGTCCGGGCCTCGGCGTAGGATGTGTCCGATCCACTTCCACTTTCGGATTCTGATGGTGTCTCCGATTGGTCTCTGATCTGTCTGGCGCCATAGCTCCTCATTTGCAATTCTGTCAGGCCACCTGATGCGGAGGATCCGTCGCAGGCATGTGTTGATGAAGACCTGCAACTTGCGCTCCAGCCCTTTGGTGAGTCTCCAGGTCTCCGAGCCATACAGCAGCACAGGTCTTACATTGGTGTTAAACAGTCTCAGTTTGGTGTGAAGACGGACGTTTGCGCTCCTCCAGATGGGCTTGAGGGTGGTGAAAGCAAATCTTGCCTTGGTTATTCTGGCCCTGATGTCATCATCAGTACCTCCTGTCTTGTTGACAATGCTTCCTAGGTAGGTAAATTTCTCAACATCTTCTATCTGTTTTTCCCCTAGGCGAATTGCTTCAGCCTGGCTTGTGTTGGCTCTCATGGTCTTTGTCTTCTCCGCGTTGATCTCCAAGCCAGTGTTACTGGCTGTGCTGCGGAGGCTCTCGGTCTTCTTCTGCATGTGGTGGAGGGTGTGGGTCAGCAAGGTGATGTCGTCCGCGAAATCCAGGTCCTCAAGTTTCTGCATGAGTGTCCACTGGATCCCGCATGGTGGGTTCATCGCTGTCCTCATCACCCAGTCGATCACAAGAGAGAAGATCAGCGGTGACAACAAACATCCCTGACGTACCCCGGTGTTCACTGTGAAGGGTTCCGACACACTCGTGTTGTGGATGACGTGACACGTTGTGTCCTTGTACAGGCTCTGTATGAATTTTACCATCTTGAGTGGAATTCCATAGTGTCTCAGGATTTTCCATGTTACTTCTCTGTCCACTGTGTCGAATGCTTTTTTGAAATCGATAAAATTGATGTAGATTGGTGACTGCCACTCAAGAGACTGCTCGATGATGATTCGGAGCGTGGCTATCTGGTCGACACATGATCTTCCTGCTCGAAATCCTGCTTGTTCGTCTCTCAGCTTTTCGTCTACAGCTGCCCGGATCCTCTCTAGGATGATTCTCGTGAAGATCTTACTAGGTAGTGACAGCAGCGGTATCCCTCACACACACACACACACACGCACTAACGCACGCACGCACGGACACACACACGCGTGCACGCACGCACGCACGCACGCACGCACGCACGCACGCACGTACGCACGCACGCACACACACACACACACACACACACACACACACACACACA
>CM031611.1:73204703-73207203 GCA_018398815.1 Conus ventricosus
ATGCAAGCTCTGTCTCACGTATTTCACGCTGATGTACCACACATACTTAGATAGATATGCACACGAAGAGTGTGCATGCTTCAACATCGTTACGCAAACATCTCAGATGACAGGCTTAATGCAAGCTTTCAACAAAACTCTTTCTGGTGGGATGATAAATGAAGGGGAAAAAAAAGAAGCAGGAGCAGGCGACAGAGGGAGGGGGGGAGGTGGGAGGCCGGGGGAGGAAGGGGGGAGGAGCGAGTAGGCCATGCACGGTTGCTGGTTTTGCCATTAAATTTCCCCCGTGTCAAGATATATGACATTTTATTGGGAATCGCTTCTTCATCACAACATTTCTCTATGCGAAGATCGGGCGGCGGTGTCAGCACAGAACAGCGACACTCTGTTTATTTATCTAGCTTTTTGTTTTGTTTTTACCTCAGCCCGCGCACGTTTCACCGATCAACAGTTGATTCTCTCAGCAACTGCTGTCTTTCTTGCTAACGGCTCTTACACACGTGCCCTAAATACACGCAGCGCACAGAACCTCGGTTGTATCGTCTCATCTGATAGGCTAAACCTCAATCACCTGATTAGAAATGAGCGGACAAGGTGAGAAAACGAGGAGAGAGGGCGGAGGAGTGTTAGGC
The DNA here is from genome assembly GCA_018398815.1 of Conus ventricosus. NCBI lineage: Eukaryota > Metazoa > Mollusca > Gastropoda > Neogastropoda > Conidae > Conus > Conus ventricosus. The sequence goes on from CM031611.1 coordinate 73,205,336, forward strand.
ATTGGATGGGGCGCGGGGAGGGGGGAGGGGGGTGGGGGTCTGTGGGGAATTAAACTCAGCTCCAGTGTTTCTCTGGTTGCCTGGTTTTTTGAGACAGAGCGCAATCAATTCGGCCATCGGTCTGCGGTCAGCTGATGAAGAAGATTCGGCCATCGGTGTGCGGGCTAGCAGATGAAGAAGATTCGGCCATTGGTCTGCGGCCAACAGATGCAGAAGATTCAGCCATCGCTCTGCGGCCAGCAGATGAAGAAGAGGAGAAAGCTGTGGAACAAGATACTGGGCTGAACCGCCTTCGACAGTGGACTGAGTAGGCTACAGGTCAGAGTTGACTGGGCTGAACCGCCTTCGACAGTGGACTGAGTAGGCTACAGGTCAGAGTTGACTGGGCTGAACCGCCTTCGACAGTGGACTGAGTAGGCTACAGGTCAGAGTTGACTGGGCTGAACCGCCTTCGACAGTGGACTGAGTAGGCTACAGGTCAGAGTTGACTGGGCTGAACCGCCTTCGACAGTGGACTGAGTAGGCTACAGGTCAGAGTTGACTGGGCTGAACCGCCTTCGACAGTGGACTGAGTAGGCTACAGGTCAGAGTTGACTGGGCTGAACCGCCTTCGACAGTGGACTGAGTAGGCTACAGGTCAGAGTTGACTGGGCTGAACCGCCTTCGACAGTGGTCTGAGTAGGCTACAGGTCAGAGTTGACTGGGCTGAACCGCCTTCAACAGTGTGCTGAGTAGGCTACAGGTCAGAGTTGACTGGGCTGAACTGCCTTCAACAGTGGGCTGAGTAGGCTACAGGTCAGAGTTGACTGGGCTGAACCGCCTTCAACAGTGGGCTGAGTAGGCTACAGGTCAGAGTTGACTGGGCTGATACTGCCTTCAACAGTGGGCTGAGTAGGCTACAGGTCAGAGTTGACTGGGCTGAACTGCCTTCAACAGTGGACTGGTAGGCTACAGGTCAGAGTTGACTGGGCTGAACTGCCTTCGACAGTGGACTGAGAATGCTACAGGTCAGAGTTCACGATTATGGTAAATGCGAAGTAGTAACAACCAGAGTTTGTTTACTTGAAATCGCCTTGCTTCCGAGAAAAAAAACATATTGTTAATGTGAAAAGAAGACTTTGTCCTTGTAACTGGGTTTAGTAAGTTTGTTCCATGCTAGGTGTCGACAAGGATAGTGGAAACATGTATGTCTTGTGGATTCCTTGTGTTCCTTGTTGGGACACTGGCTTTTGGGAATGAAAAGAGGACAGGAAAAAACAAAAACAAAAGAAAAGAGGTGTGTGTGTGTGTGGGGGGGGGGGGGGTCGAGGGGGGGGGGATGGGGGATGGGGGGGGGGGGGGGGGGGAGCATGTCGACTGTGCTTGCTTGCACCTAAAGTAAAAATCACTGGAGATGTCTTGAAGTCAGAAAGGGAATGTCTTCATCAAGGGATGAACTATGCAGTAAATTTGTCTTAATGAGGACTGATGTTCTGAAAAATATTATTTGTGGCTTTGAATGTAATGGAGAACATACAGCGTTTTGGGTTTAATTTGTAACCGTAGATACGGACTACCCATGTCAATAACCAGTACGACGTCACAGATCGAACAAACCTTGCTGTGGCCTATCGACTAAACCTTGCTGTGGCCTATTGACTAAACCTTGCTGTGGCCTATTGACTAAACCTTGCTGTGACCTATTGACTAAACCTTGCTGTGGCCTATTGACTAAACCTTGCTGTGACATATTGACTAAACCTTGCTGTGACCTATTGACTAAACCTTGCTGTGGCCTATCGACTAAACCTTGCTGTGGCCTATCGACTAAACCTTGCTGTGACCTATCGACTAAACCTTGCTGTGACCTATTGACTAAACCTTGCTGT
>CM031611.1:73212203-73217203 GCA_018398815.1 Conus ventricosus
CATATTTCAGAAGAATATAACAGAATGGGTTGGATTCTTACGTCAAAAATCTTAAAGAACATGCTTGCATTCATTTCTTTATATTTCTGGAAAACTGGGTTTGACTCCACAACAGCTTTCTTACCCTTGGTCACAAAATGCTCTGTACCTAATTCAGCACTGATTTCTGTTGTGAAGCAGAATCCCAGATAGCAATAATTATTAACTACTTCCAATCTGAGGCCATTGAAATACCATCGCTCGCGTTTTCCAAGAAACCTACCTTTCCTAAACACCATTACCTTAGTTTTTTCAGTGTTAACAGTTAACTGCATGTCATCACAACAAGACTTCAATACATTTAATTGGTTTTGTAAGCCCCATGGAGTTGTAGAAATTAGAGCTACATCATCAGCAAAGAGCAAAATAAATATTTCCATAAGGTCTGGCAATAAATGAACGCCATTGCCTTCCTCTTTCGCTCAAATGATCTGCTAACTGGTTGATAAATATTGAGAACAATGTAGGGCTCAACACGCATCCTTGTCTCACACCAATCGGACATTCAAAGAACTCAGATTTATCAGAATTTGCACGGACACAAGAAAGTAGGGATTCGTACATTTCTGTTAAAGACGCAAAAAAACTTCCCCTCTACTCCTTTACTTCTTATGCATTCAATTAACCTGTCGTGTCTAACCGAATCGAAAGCTTTTTTTTTAAATCCACAAAAGCAACATACAATTTTTAACCTTTTTTGCTCAAACACTTCTGAACAATCGCATACAGATTGAAAATCTGATCAACGGTGGATTAATCTTTTCTAAACCCAGCTTGGTTTTCTGATATTAATTGATTGTTTTCCAACCATGTGACAATCTCGTGTTCATATAGAAGTGCAACATTTGGATAAAATACTTAGCAAAGATATACCTCTGTAATTATCTACATTTTTCGGATCTCCCTTTTTAGGAATTGGAATTATAGCCGCTTTTCACCAATCTTTGGATAGATGCCTTTATCAAAAATTGAGCTGAACAGCTTTATAATAAAAGAGCGAACCTGTCTGCCGCCATTCTTCAGCATTCAGCTGTAATTCCATCTAATCCACACGCCTTTCCCGACTTCAGTTTATCTATTGCTCTATTTACCTCCTCTTCTGAAATACTTCTGTTTAAAACATGGTCCAGATGATCCGTTAAATCTATTTATGGGCCTGAGTAGCCAGTATGTGCAGCTGCGTCAGTTTGGAATACAGCCTTGAGACGATTAACCCAAGCCACCGTTTTTATGTTATTCGTGGATTTTTCTCTGTTGCCATGTCTCATGTGTTTAAGCTGTTTCCAAAAACATGATGGATTCAATAAATTTTTGGCAAGAGATTCGGCTTTCAACTTCCTGAACTCTCGTCGTTTAGTTTTCAGTAAGTGCTTGTACTTTTTTCCGTTCTTTGGACGTAGATCAATTTGGAGAGAGAGAGAGAGAGAGAGAGAGAGAGAGAGAGAGAGAGAGAGAGAGAGAGAGAGAGAGAGAAGAGAGAGAGAGAAAGAGAGAGAGAGAGGAGACAGACAGAGACAGAGAGACAGAGACAGAGAGAGAGACAGAGACACAGAGAGAGAGAGAGAGAGAGAGAGAGAGAGAGAGAGAGAGAGAGAGAGAGAGAGAGAGAGAGAGAGAGAGAGAGAGAGAGAGAAGAAGAAGAAGGTGGGGTCATGTAATGTTGCTTATCGCTCAGCCGACCGCAAAGGCCACATTTTGCTGCCACACGTTGAAGGCAGCTTACAAGTCACACACACTCACAAGAACGTTTCGCACATCTCTTTAAGAAACACCCTCTAAAACGCACCAGAAACCTCGTTACAAATCTTTTTTCCATAAAATCTTAGATCAATTAAAAAAAAAAAGTTAATCTCTTTCAGAAATTCATAGATCACGTCAGGAAGATAGCCTGAACAGGGTTTTCATGGAGTCTGCTGTAAAGTGTTTATGTCTCACATCGTGCAAGTCTCAACACTCTAGAAGAATATGTTTGACTGTGAGTGGTATAAGAGGTGAAATGCACCTCGAGGCTTCTTCACCTATTAAAAGATAAGAAGGGATGATGATGATGATGATGATAATCTTTATTTCCAAGGGTAACAGATAAGCAAACACATGCTTTTTTTCATCCGGCCCTCGCCCCACTAAGGGACTAACTAAGCATGACTAGCGACTACTAAGCATAACTAGCGACTAAAACTTACAAAAATTATAACAAACTCACATATCTTCACAAATGCATTAAAACTCGATAAGTTGTTCATCCATTAACATTTTTAAGGCATAGATGACTTTGAAGGACAAAAAAAAAGCAATTGCAACAACAAACATAAATAAAGAAATAAATTTCATAGAAGAAAAAAAAAAAAAAAAAAAAAAAAAAATCAGCAACACAACATAGAAAAAGCGACCTCCTACGAAGAGAAAAGGGGGGGAGAGAGGGGGGGAGACAGAGAGAAGAGAAGAGAGAGAGAGAAAGAGAAGAGAGAGAAGAGAGAGAGGGGGTTTCTTCCTTTTGTAAAAATTAAACCAAGTGCAAAGGAAAATTAATTAGACAACTACAATGCATCAGTAATATAAAACTTTTTGTTTGTTTGTTTTTTTTTTAAAACAATGAAAAAATATGGTTACAAGCAACAAAAAACGGAGTACTCAATCAATTATCAGTTGAAACATAAATTCCTAGCTCAAAGTCACAAACGCTCATTATCAGGGTGTTATATGTGGTGTGCGTGTGAAACGCGCGGGCCGTGCGCTCGCGCTTTGGCGGGGTGTTGTGTGTGTGTGGGTGTGCGGGGAGAGAGAGAAGAGAGAGAGAGAGAGAGAGGGGAGAGAAGAGAGAGAAGAGAGAGGGGAAAAGAGAGAGAAGAGAGAGGAGAGCCAATAATTTTTCCCCCCTTCCCTCATCTTTTCTTTTTCTTCTTTTTCTTGAACTTTTCTCCTCCCCCAAAACCTTAATTACAAATTTATGACAATACATCAATAGCAGCCGTAAATACGGGAGAGAGAGAGAGAGAGGGGAGAAGAGAGAGAGAAGAGAGAGAGAGAGAGAGGGGAGAGAGAGAGAGAAATGTATTTCCTTTTTTTCACCAAAAATAATAATACTAAACATTACTATAAAATTGAAAAAAACAAAAATACATAAATTATCAACGTTCCAGGGGGGGCACGCTTTTATCATCAATAGAACAAGCTTCAAATAAAAAAATATTGGGACATAAAACATTAAGTGACAATGATAAATAAATCAGGATCCAACATTCATTCATCATGTATATTACAGCTAAAAAAAACCAATGTACATATCTTCGATATCTTTTCGGGTTTTTAAAAAAGGAACGGGTATCAGTTTTTTATGCAGCAAAACAAAGGTGTGCCTAGTATATGTATTTTATCCCTACAGTAATGACCTACTGTAAAATGGTAATTAGTTTTTCCCTGAAGGATTCTGCATTTTGGGTGCATGGGAAATATGTGGAAGTAAACCCAAACACACTCCCGGAGTAAGAAAGCTTGTTTTAAAAAGATCTATTCTGGGTTGGAATCTGAATTTTGGTGAACCCCTGGGTTTTTTTTTTAAATCTAGATGAAGAGTTTGTGGTCTAAAGCCGCGCAATTTTCTGCATTAACAAAATTTGTTCAAAACATTTCTTTTAGGGAAAGGGGCCCCCCTGCTTTGTTTAACCCCTTTATAAGAGGACTTTTTAAAATGAACTGCTTTAATGCTCTTTTGTGACCTCGTAAGGGGTTTCAGGGATTACCCTTAGCGAATCAAATAGTGTTGAACAATTTTTTAATTGAAGAGAGAATATATGCATGGGGAATTTTTCCGGGCATAAAGGGTTTAAAGAAATGCTTAATCTGCACAGCTGATTTTGTCTGGATATTGATTTACTAAACTGCGAAGGTGATAAGCCCAAAAGTTTATTATCAAAATCCCCTAAACCATGGTTTCCCCCTTAATTTTTCTGTTTAGATAAAAAACGATGGGGGTGTGGTTATGTTTGTCTTCTTTGCTATTGTTATAGCATTAGTTTGTTTTTTTGGGGATTCAGTGACATGTATTACATTGCCCCAATTACTTAAAAAATTCACATTCTTCGTAAGGGGGTGAAACAGCTTCAAATTTGGAGCTATTGTATGGACAGTCGTATCATCACAAAAGGTTCACAGAATCCCCATTTTAAAAAGGGGGAGCTTTTATAAAAATGGAACACAACCCAACACAAAACCCCTGGGTACGCCATGTTGGATGGGTAGTTCTTGATAAATTGTTGTTAAAAAAAGGGTTTTTTGCGGTCTTTGGAATGATGGATTAATGGAAGGTTTTTCCCTTTTTATCCTATGATAAAAGCTTCCTGCTAGAAATTTGGGGTAAATTACATAAAAAGCCTTTGAAAAATCAACAAACAGTGCGCCCAAAAATTTTTTTCTTTAATTTGGCTAGCATTGACACTAGATTTGTAAGTCTGTATGAAAGAATGTTTTTTCCCAAAAACCCCCGATTGATTTTTAATTTAGTAGGGGAAAGAGTAAAAATGGTGGAAAAGATGTTTATTTTGTGTTTTTAAGGCTTGGAAAGAACTGGAAAATGTTATGGGTCTATATTCGTGGGTCAGATTTGTCCCCAATTTTAAAAAATGGGTATTACTTTTGCAATTTAAACTGGCGGAAAGTGACATTTATCAATAAAAAAAATTTGTTATGTAGGTAAGAGTTTCACATATAACGGGGTTGCTGATAGTTTCAGAATTTTCCCCCAAAATTTCCCGTCAAGCCCGATTTTCCGTCTGCTTTAACGGGAAAAAGCTTTGTAAACTTCACGATGTCTTGGTGGAACTGGTGGGCTAAACGAAGTTCTTAGCTTTAAAAGTTTTTCAATTTTTGTAGTTCATTTGAGTCAGTATTCTTTTTTTTGACAATGTGTTCTGCAACTGTTTAAAGGTTTGTTGAGTTTTTTTGGTGTTTATTTTATGGGACTT